>JAMAJT010000008.1:0-371401 GCA_023628915.1 Trichomonascaceae sp. Y4102 | reverse complement strand
TTAGCTTTGGAATGCTATCCGTTGATGCGGATCTCATACTTCTGGTCCGGGTGGCACATGATAAATAAAAAAGTCAGCAGCAGTCGATTGGGAAAAGAACCAATAGCGAGAATCTCCCACAGGAGGTGCCTTAAAGGGAGTCAATGTAGTGCATAAGGTAGATCATGTCATCGTCAGTGTTGAGGTCTAATTCGCGACCAATTTGAGCGGGAAGCCGAACAGGGTGGTTGCCTCCATAAATACGACAAATATTCGGACTCATTAGAATCCATGAGTACACCCAGTATCACGCATATACTGACTAAGTTGACCTATGCCCCTTCTCGCAGCTGCGTCGCTGACTTTGCATTCGATGTCGAGAATCACTTCTTTTATGCGGCCGTCCGGCCACACTTTGGCGACAACAACGTCCGCCCACCTCCTTGTGTTTACCAATCCTGCAGCTTGCGTTGCAGCCTCGCGAATGACTCTAAGCGTCCTCTCTTGATTTTTGATTGCTTTCGCAGCAAGCTCTTGTGCAAACAAGCTTGTGAAGGTTTCGCTGTAGGTTCTTGCGGAGGCTTGCATATTCCTTAGATCTTCAATTTGCACTTGCAGACTTTGGCGTTGACTCCTTGTTAGGACCATTTGTCGAGATAAATTAAGGACAACTTATGCCGGAGCCGATCTTTTATAGGCGATGGATGGGGTAACGGGGTTAGAACAAGGGTCATTTGAGCATGCAAGGATTGACCAAAGCAATTGGCAAAATGTACTCCGTCAGGGACGACCGTTAAATCGATATTAATATATTAAATCTAATAAGGCATTTGCTTTGAAATGCAACCAATCTTCGGCGTTCCGATCCTCACTTGTCTATCCGATGACCCATGTCTTCTCTAGCTAACATGTGGAGATGCAGCGGGGTTTTTAGATACACGCACCGGGATACCTTACCCTAGTAAAAGCAATTATTATATAATAATAGCAGATATTACAAGAATGGGGATTATTACAGGACAATCAAGGAAGAATGAGACTTATAGATGATCTATTAGGACTATTATTTAATGGGAATATAGTATTACCGATAAGAGCTTCAAATTTTAATATAGCTAAATGATTACTTATAAGCGGCTATCTCTTTATAATGGATAAATAGGGTTTATTTGCCGAGTTCATTAGAAACAGTTCCCTTGTTCATCTTCAGTAGCAAGTGCAAGTACATCTGAATAACTCAGGGGGCATACCTTTGAGGTCCTTGTATGGCCAACTGCGTGGCAGCTCGAACAACTGCTTGGCGCGCGGGCCGGGCTGGGGCTGGGCTTCAACCACTTCAAATTGACTGAGCTCTCGCTTGGTACTTGACCTTGGGAGTGAGCTTTTGGCCCGAACTGGCTCAAAAAGCTGGCGAGACTCAAGTGGCAGTTGCGGTGCTCCCTTGCGCTTCAAATGCCAGTGCGGGTGAAGTGGCTAAGAAGAAGAGCCTCACCATGAAGACTATGGAAGCAGGGTAGCCCGTATAGTCTGAAAAAGTGCCAATGCAAGCAGGGGATGGAGGAGGGTCTGTCCTTGCAAGTAGCTTCCGCTGTTGCTCAACCTTCCTCAGTGCCTCGTGTGATACCCAGCTCGCACTCCTTCGTAGAGTACCCCTGAGAGCGCAAGAGCAGTCCGCATCTGTTGCTTTGCTTGGACTGCATGTAACTCAGCGAGTTGGTTTTGAACAGCAAATGATCGAGTGCAAGGAGTCATAGAACTGCTGCCATTCCTCGGCCACTTGGAATGATGGTTGGCACCGGGCAAGGACCGCCTTATTCGCATGCCAAAGGCAGAGGAGAGTTGCCGCAGAGGGGAAGAGAACCGTCCATCACTGCAAGGCAGCGGTCGGTAAAAATGACAGATGGAAGAGAAATATTGCATTGCTCGTAAAGTGCCTTTAACCGCTCAAGCGCCCATGTGTAATCGTCCTCTGTCTCGCGACTCAAGAATGCGAATGCGATACAAAAACAACGCTGAACGGCATCAACGCCAATGATATCGAGAAGAAGAATGCCATACTTATTAGTCTTGTATGTACCATCAAGAAGGAGAAGCTCAGCCCGCTGCGCGATCGCGATTCAAGCCCTCAATGAGAATGAGCGCTCGGGATGAAGCTCAACATCTGCAGCTTTGAGCAACAACACGTACAACTGGATTGGCGTCGAGATCGCCTCCGCACGCAAGAGATCGACGGCTTTAAGGGCCGCGATGAGTCCAGTGTGTGCGGAGAATGCTTCCAAAACGAGCTTGACATGTCTTTGAATTCAAAAAGCTGATGTGTGGGTGGGGCAGTCTGGCAATCTTTTACAGAGCGCCTGGCCAACGGCTTCGGACTACGGCGATGCCAAGTTTCCAGCAAATTGTGCTGGTCTTCTTCCTCGCGCTCATCCATTGGCAACACTGAACTAAAGTAACTGCCGTTTACGCCAGTTAGTTTGAGCGTCTCTCGCGTCCCTTCCCAAACACAGCCTTGTGGAGGCTGTCTAGGCTAGGATGCGACAGTGCCAGGTTGCGCAACCCGTAATTGCTGACCGCTGTGCCAACCACAAAGTCGAGCAAGTCGCTGACCTTCTTGTTGTCGTTACAGAGGTCCAATCTACTGGTCTTCGAAAGCTCCGGCTCAGTTATGCGTCGCCACCAGAACAGGTGGTCGTTGCTTGCTAGATGCCTCCTGCTTTGTATACGCAACCCACCGGCGGAACTATTATAGCCCGACGATGGGGTAGTCTCACGTACTCTGGTAGAATTAATACCGAATCTAAATTAATTTTTATCTATAAATCCAATGTCGAGCACCTATTAGGAGTATCTGTTTCAGAACCTCGTAAGGGAGCCTGCTGAACATACCAATCCTGGCAACTTCAAGGTCTGCTTTTTGCACAGGAGACAGTGCACTCCGATCAAGGTGGCTCTCTTCCTGAACGACAAGGAGCTCATCGATTACATCAGCCCTTTGAGCTAAAATAAGCTTATGGAGAGCCTGTGTGTCCCCGTCAGACGCATGCGAGTACTCCGAGTGCAACCGGATCAGTCAAACATTTACCATTCCCAGTGCCAGCAGCTGTCGGCATGTAATTGTCCGCAGGTAACTGAGCCGAGCTTCTTCGACGCATTGGAGTATGTGTGGATTGGCTCCCATAGGTTCATCCAGCTGGAGTGCAACATGTGGACTGGTGAGCTCTAGAGTGTGGAGCGTGGGAACTTTGGGCAGAACCAAATGTATCTGGTCTGCGCGTTGCCCCACCTCACAGCTGCATCCCCAGATTCTAAGCTCACGCAGGTTTGCACACCTCGACAAATCCAGCTTCCATGGAGTATGCTCCAAGTTGTAGGTCGTCGGGTAAAAACCTATCTCGAGTTCAGTCAGGTAATCCGGTAATGTTTCACGTAGCGTCTGACCAACAGTTGTAGGGTACGGCGGTTCTAGTTCGCCGGTAAATTGTGTTGGTCTTTCACATTCGAGTATCGGAAATTTCGAGATAAAGAAAGAGGCGTCAAGTCCTTCGAGTGCAAGCGTCTCGAGCTTCTGCCGGACGTCCCCAAATACAATCTTGCGCACGTTGTGCAAGTTAGGGGACCGTAGCCTCAGACCCTTCAGGCCGTGCCGTTTGATCGAGACCCTTCAGGCCGTGCCGTTTGATCGCCACGTCTAAGTCGTACATGGCGTCAATCGGCCCATTGTGACATGTGACCGACCAGTTCAGGTCTTTAGAGTCAGTTTCGGTAGTTGCCGCCAAATACACACAGGGGAATTCCTCCATTCAGTCAAGATAGTACATCATTTTTTGTTCGTTTGGTGCGAAGCCCCTCTAGAGATGTAGCGAGATATGTAGGGCGATACAGAGCGTGTCTCACTTGGTATGATAAACATGTTATACTTAGCACCCTAATCCATCTGCCACTTCAACGATATCCCAAGGCTCTTGCTTTTTACCGTAAGTCTCGTTCTATCGTTAGGTGCAAAACGTCCGGGTAACTCTGTCGGGTCGTGCAGGAGGTATGGGTAACTCTGTGAAACGCTATATATATAACTTGTGTTAGAAACAGAAGGCATGTCGACTTTAATCAGAACCGCAAAACCAAGCAGCGAATGGACGGTCAGTGATTTGGCTGCATTCAATATATCTATTGAAATAAATGACGACGAAAAATTCTTCGGCTACAAAATAGACACGGTCAACATCGACGACTATCCACCAAGCTTAAGAGCATCTGAGCCTGACCCGAACGATCCAGATGCCTACAGACTTTTCCAATACATGGAACTGGTAATGTCAGTTGGCGAGAAAGAACCAAGCGCTGTCAATGATTTCGTGGTGAAACTCTTCGACTGCATCGGCTACACTGATCTGAACCACTTTGCCTGGACTTGCAAAGACATTCCTCTAGAGATGTGTGGTGAGATTGTTCATGCTAAGACCGAGCTGTGCATCGTGAATGGAGAAACCGAAGCTCTTTTTCTAGTCCACCAAGAGAAATCACGTATGTCTTTTTCCGATCCTGAACCCCAACTTATCGCTAATGCTATTGCTGCTTTCCAAGACAACAACGACCTTCGCAATCGGGTGCAATGCCTCCCAACTGTCGACGAATACACCTTCCCATGCATAATCATAGTTGGCACTTGTCCAACCTTCTACAATAAAAGTCACAAAGGACCTCGACACGTCGGTAAGACGCGGAACTTATCCGCAATATCAAACCATAGTAAGCTGGTTTACACCTGCGATAGATGGTCCTCTGGGAATGCTTGACCCAACAAACCGTGAGCGAATCCTCAAAGCCTTCAAGGCATTCCGTCCTCTGACGAAGTTCTTGTGGGGAGTCTCACGTACATCGCCAATTCAATTCAATATCATTTATTATAGTCTTATGTATCTAGAAGAAACTGTGTGTCTATGTATGCCTGATTCAGGCACTTCTCTTGAACCGTTTCTCCGGGAGGACTATTCTTGACGAGCTCTGCTAGGATTTGCTACTCTTGGATAGGGGAAACTATAGGGAGTGTCCTGAAACACTCGGGGCCAGGCAAGTCAAGCAGGTATGCTCCGAAAGAGCACAAATCTTGATAGCAAGCGCCTTGTCTAGACAATAACGTATAGAACCCGGATTTAGTGAATTCAGGACAATTGCAGACCCTCAGAAAAGAAAACCAATTGTCTTAGAATAGGAAACCCTGCTCATGCACGCGTGGTGAGTGTTCGCACCATAATCACATGCGCGTGCTGATGTAGCTTACCGATGAGTTTGTACCTCACGACAAGCTTGTATACAAGTGGTAGGAGTATACTTCGGATACCGGACCAGTTCCGTACCTTGTCATGCCTTTATTTTGGACGTTGGTTACCCCAACCCACAAAATCACAATAATGACAGTCAAGCCATCAATAGTGGATCTGCTCAAGGTGATCCCGTCAGCAAGACAGGCGATCCGGCATGTTGGGTCAGGAAACTCATACACATATGGCCAACTGGTCAAAGATATCGGCTTATGGCGAAACGCATTGGTACGCAACAATGTCAAGCGGCTGGCCCTGATGGGAGAAAACAGTTTCCAGTTTGCCGCGCCCTTTTTCGCGGCATTGACGATTCCAGGGACGTTTGTAGTGCCTCTCTGTACCAAACATACTGCAGCCGAGATCCAATATCAGGTACAAGACTCGGGGTGCACCCATGTTCTGTCACCCAAACGGTTCTCCGGGATGGTTGATTTCCTCAAGGATCAGAGTTACAATGTGCATACAACCGAGGAATATATTGAAGATGTAGATCAAAGGCCAGACGAGAGTGCAAAGGCATCCATTGACTCCAGTGACTGCGGTTACGTACTGTATACGTCGGGAACATCGGGCAAGCCCAAGGGCGTGGTGACGCCTGTCAAGACATATATGGCACAAGTGGAGGCACTGTCGCAGGCATGGAAAATTAGCGACAAAACTAGAATGCTACAAACCCTGCCGCTTCACCACGTCCATGGGCTGGTGATTGGCATGTCTCTGCCGTTATTTCAAGGAGGAGAGGTGGAGTTTCTGTTTCCATTCCGGGCGGAGCAGGTCATTAGGCGACTGGCAAACAAGGATCTTCCAAGGATTAATACGTACACTGCAGTTCCCACCATCTACAGTAACCTCGTGGAGTACTTGGACAAGCTGGATGGCGAGACAAAGATACAAGCCCAGGAGGGACTTTCGCATTTAGAGCTGGCAATGTGTGGCAGTGCAGCACTCCCTCTTCCATTGAGAAACGCCTGGAACGCTGCAGTCAACAACAAGGTTCCGCTTCTCGAAAGATATGGCATGACCGAGACCGGCATCACTCTGTCGCAGCCTCTCAACGCTGCCAAGCGAGTGGCGGGAACCGTTGGGTCGCCTGTACCTAGTGTAGAGCTCCGGTTGGTTGGTGATGATGGCAGAGTTTCTGCGACTGGTCCGGGCGAGATTCAGCTGCGGGGACCCGTGGTGTTTGAAGAATACCTCAATCGTCCAGACGCTACAGCAGAGACGTTTGCAGAAGATGGATGGTTTAAAACAGGCGACATTGGAACCATCGATGCAGAGGGACAGGTTGCCATCATGGGCCGAGCCAGCATGGACATCATCAAGAGCGGAGGAGAGAAAATCAGTGCTCTTGAGATTGAGCGCGAGATGCTGGGTCTGGCGGCGATCAAAGAGTGCGCAGTAGTAGGCATTCCATCGGAAAAATGGGGCGAAGAGGTGGCCGTAGTTGCAGTTTTGAGTTCTTTTGCAGGCAACGACTATACTGTTGACAAGTTAAGAAGGGAACTAGGCAAAACACTAACGTCGTATAAACTCCCGAGACATTTGGTTGTGGTGGACTCTCTCCAACGCAATCAGATGGGCAAGGTGTCAAAGAAGCCACTACGGGACTTGTTTAAATAACAAGTCTATGTGCATAAATTAATAGAATGTACTTATTAAATAAATAAGCCTATGTATGTATATGCTTAGATAGGATAGTCTATGGACCTACTAAGCTCCAAGGCAGTATTTACAAATGCGGACAGATCTGCTGGCCGCTCAGATATATCGTAGGACTCATCGAAATCGGCCACCAGGCTAGCCTCGACTCGTCGACCACCTACTCCGCCGCCCTCAATCACAGATAGCTCCAGAATCTGGCCATTGTAGTCAAAATCGGTGGTGGTTCGGAAATACAACTGTTGGTACATATACACCACCTGTTTGCCATCAATCTGGAGACAGACCACAGGAGGAACCATTAGCGGTTGGTCGCTGGACACATCGAGGTGGGCGTGGCGCAGAAACTCAGACAGAGTGTATGATACGTCCAATGAGCTGTTAGATACTTCGTCGCGGTCAACCAGTCTATGCTGTGCGCCGGTGAACTTGATGTCACATGGCGAAATAGGGTCTCGGACATAGAGGTTTGATTCCTGGTCGACGACGACAACTCTGAGCGAGTCGAGATCGCACTTTTCGTTGTTGACGTCGAACCAAAACTCCACAGGCGGCACGGTCTTGTAGTAGCTGGGGTCGTTTTTGGCGGAAAACGGCGACGGCACCAGCTTGATTTGGACCATGGACTTGGTGGACTCGGACGTGGTGGGGTTCTTGGAGTACGAGGACTTGAGTTCCTTGACTCTGACGGGGCTGACGCCGGGATTGACAGTTGGTGGGATGTCTTCAACGGGGGTGGTCTTCATCCACGTGCTGTCCATAAGTTTGTTCCACACATCTTCTTCCGCTGGAGACGGAGAGGTGGTGTCGATGGGAATGTCGTCTTCATCTCCTTCTAGGAGCGGGAGGTAGGCACACTTTTTGATCATGTTGGGGACGTTTGTGAGGAATGCGTGGCGGTCGGTGCCAGAAGCATCGTCTAGAATATAGCCAAGCGTCGCAGTGTATGTAATGTTGGGCTGCGTCAGACCCATATCGGTGAGACGCTTGTTAATGGGGGATGTTAGTTGCGGGTCGGGGATGAAATGAGAATGCAATTTATCGTTTTTCTTGCCAAAAGGGGGGCTTTTGGTCTTGGTTTGCTGCTGGCGGAGCCAGCTTGTGTGCCGCTGGTGCCACTCCAAAGCGTCATTGTCCAGGACAAGAGACTGCCGGATTCCAGGAGATCGGGGGCTGACGAACATTGTGTCTGGTGCTTCGAGATCGGCGTACTCGTCTGTCTGGCCCACAACGTAGTTAATGGACTGTACAATCAGCCTGCGGGCCATGTTCACGCTGGATTTTGACACGGCCGACGCCGTCATGGTGTGGGTCTTTTTGTTGTAGGCCAGATATGTGTCTGATAGCTGCTGGATCCTAGAGAGTGGAAGCGCCGCGACAGTTTTGTTCTTGTCGTTGTTGACAGCAATATTGTCCAACGGAATATCAAAGTCCATGATGGCATTCAGGTTTCGGTGCAGAGAGGCTGAGATCCAGTCATAAATGTCCTGGGTGGCACGGATGACCAGCTTGCGATCAACAGACAGCACCGCGATCTGAGCGCCAGCTTGGGTCCAGTGACGCAGCAGTTTTGCATCGTACGCCAATATGAGAAACAGCTGCCGGGAGTCCAAGTCGATTGTCCGCTCAATGATCACATCGGACGCTTCGCTGACCTGGCTGGATACCTGGAGCCCCCAAGTTTCAGACAGCAAGCGTGTGACAACGTCTGCCTTGGTGCCGGATGACTTGTGTCCCATTTGCTTGAGGTAGTCTCTGAGCTGGTTCACGACAAAGCTGCGGTTCAGATCGAGCATGATCTGGTCGAATCGCTTCTTGGAAACCTTGGGCACACGAGGGCGCATTTTATTGATTGTGTCGAAAACAATCTCTGGCGAGGACTCTTTTTTGAACTCGAGCAGCTGCTTTCGCTGCACCTCGACCTTTTCCACTTGTTCTTGAGATATGGATGTGGGTGATGGGATCTTGACGAGGGGTCTGGTTCGTGGAAGCACGCGAGAAGCGCGGGCGTCCAGGATTATGTATTTGGATTTCTTTTTTGGTGTTCCTTCAGACGAGTCCTTTGGCTTGAGATTCTCTTGCAGCATGCCTGTATCCGGTGGTTCTGGGACGTCAGCGGTGGAGACTACATTGGTCTGTTCAGTTGGAGCTAATGGATCATCAGTTGATCCATTAGAATAGAATCGAGGCAAGCATCTTGGCAGCTTCGTCGAAGCTGGCCGAGACACTTGCAGCAGTAGTAGCATGCGACCTTGTGGAATATTTTGAGCCGCAAGATGCGTCAACACTAAATACAATTCCATGTCGCTTGGATGTTTTGCTAGCAACCAGCACTTTTCCCCAATAACAGGCGATGGGCGTTTATCATCCGAAAGCCTGGAAAAGTTGCTATTGTTGGGGGTAAGACAACACCTACCGTTGCCAGAGCCAAACGAAGAAACGCTGGCTGCGCAGGAATTGCGACCGATAGACCCATACACGTGTGTCCAGGCGCAAAAGTACGCGGACCATTTTAATGCCCACATTGTGGACTTTTTTTACGCGACGACAACCCGCAACGAGCAGCCGGCATCTGCGTTTGCGCCCGATCTACATGTCCCAAGCGAGAAACGCAAAAGAAAACAATCGTCCAACGCAATCCCTGCCTCATACATAGGGCGGACATTTTGGAGCAGCCGCGAGAAGGACCAGTTCTTTGAGATGCTGGGACGCAGGACAAAGCACAATATGACGCAAATAGCCAGCGCCATTGGAACCAAGTCTGTGATGGAATGCGAGGCGTATCTTGCATATTTGGAGAATGAGTTTGCCAGGGCGGAACTGGATCCAATTGAGATGGACCAAATACCAGCAGCATACACAACTAGCCCTGAACTGTTGGTAGAGGAGGAGAAAATGGCCGAGGTTCTGGAAGCAGAACCTGACCCTTTTAATTCGAAGATAGACGTGACCTATGTCACAAGATGTGGAATCAACTCCATGGACGACTGGAGCCAGCGGGAGCTGGACTATAGCATCAAAGAGGACGATGAGCCAACGATTCGGCTTGAGTTTGCCAAGCCTAAAGTGTACTCCTCGCCTGTGCCGCTTGGCTCTGGACGGGATCGCATCACTCTTGTTCGACGTCGAAACAAAGAGACAGTTCACCCACGTAGCTCGGAGGTGACTAGACTGAAGGAAAGCGAGGAGGGACAACGAATGAACGAGCTATGGAATTGGTCTGTTTTGGACAGTACAAGGGAGTTCTTGGACGAGGAGGTGAGAAGTGTGACCAAATACTTGCTTTGCCAGATTATAGCAGAGCAAAGGTTAGTGGGACCTGCATCACAGAACATATTTGCCGCTGATATCCAGGATATTCTGGACGAGTTTCGCAGGGTACAGAAGATTGATCGTGCCAATGAACCGGAACAAGAAGTAATAATTTCCAGTGATGACGACGATCGTACTGAGACTTGCAGTGAATCTGACGCAACGGAATCAGCCAGTCAAGATGATGACGACGACAATGACAATGACAACGACTTGTACCAAATGGAAGAAGACTACCTGGAGAGGGTAGACGAGCGTATCAGCTGGGCGGCCAATTGGCAGCTACACTGTGCTCTGCTAGTAGATGAAAACGAGGAAAAAGACGAAACAGACGTAATTATTGCGCCTCTTCCACCACCAACAAAACCTAACGAACTGAGCCAACTAACCGCTGTAGATAAATACACTGACTGAATTAAACCCAACCCAAAAACCCACAGGGTCCGACAGGTGAACCCGCGCCCAGACCAGATCAGATACACACTCAAACAGCCACAACACAGCAACATGCCATTTGCATTTCGCCTCAAACAACACGCCGATGAAGATGTGCCGCTTCCCGCGGATGCTGTGACAACTGCTCTAGAGTTCATGGACAACATCACAAAATCCTGGAAAAAGAGCAAGACGTACACGCCACAGGGCCAGAAGGTTGATACATACACCACTCGATTGGAAGGAGACTTTTGGATGGCGCGCATCAGTCGACATTCGGACGTGACGTACGATCAGTTCAAGGATGGACTACTGCATGATCACACCGAAAAGGAGGTAGAGTATATTCCGTTGCTGGACTCGTTCAAGCGGCTAGACAAGTCCAATGTCTGTCCTGACTGGGAAAGCGTGCTTGTGCACTACAAGTTTCCTCGATTCTTCAGTGACCGTGAGATGACGGTGTGGATTCTTGCGATTGAGCCGGATGAGGAGAAGAAGCAATTTGTTGTTATTTCTCTTCCCAGCAACCGCCCAGTGTCGGAGCACGAGTCGGTGACACAGGCATTCTACTGTTCCATTGAGGTTGTTACATTCCTTGAGGAGCAGCAGTGTGTGGAGTGGAAGATGGCGCAGACCAGTGATGCCAAGGGCAATATTCCTCGGTGGATCCAGGATAGTTCGGTCACGGCCAGTGTTGTGGAGGATGTGCCGCACTTTATCAACTGGGTGAAGGAGCGGTAGCACTAACGATACATGTTGCATCTTAATTCATAAACTAATATAGACCAGAGTATGTTGTAATGAGATTGAATTAGTGATTAAGCTTATCGTAGTGAGAGAGGAAAGAGTTGTTTGTAGTAGGGCAGGGGGACATCTTCCCCGGTGTCCCAGTGGTGACAGCTCAGCTCAGCCAACGCACAACATGGACTCACTCAAGGATACTTTATCCAACATCTCATTGTACGATGTCAAGGCGTACGTGCGCAAGGCGCAGAACGTGGTCATGAACTACACTGAAATGGAGGCAAAGGTTCGTGAGGCCACCAATAATGAGCCATGGGGAGCCAGTAGTACACTGATGCAGGAGATTGCAGACGGAACCAATTCGTACTCGCACTTTCATGAGATCATGCCCATGATGTATAAGCGGTTCACCGAGAAGAGTGCTGAGGAGTGGCGGCAGATCTACAAGGCGTTGCAGCTGCTGGAGTTTCTCATCAAAAACGGTAGCGAGCGGGTTGTGGACTATGCACGGTCCCACGCCGGCGTCATTGAGATGCTCAAGCACTTCCACTATATTGATAGCAATGGAAAAGATCAGGGTGTGAACATCCGCAACCGAGCCAAGGAGCTGTTGGCTCTGCTCAAGGATGTGGACAAGATTCGAGCCGAAAGAAAGAAGGCGCGCGGAAACAAGGCAAAGTACGGCGGCATAGGTAACGAGGAGTCTGGGGGATTCGGAGGATCTGGGAGAAAGTATGGAGGATTTGGCAGCGAATCGCTGGAGTTTGGTGGGGGCCATACGAACCGAGTGTTTGGTGACGGTGGAGGATTTAATGGATCCAACTATGATGGACCGGGTTACACATCCTACGGTAACGGATCCGGTGGCGACGACGATTTTGAGGAGTACGAGGTGGGTCCATCGATTTCTCAGCGAAGATCCTCCTCCAAGGCCGAGTCCAAACCAGCAGCTGCGCCTCATGCAGCTCCTGCACCCGTGGAGGACATTATTTCGTTTGATGAGCCGACAACCAGTACTGTTACTAATGGTGGCGGTGACGACGACGACTTTGACGATTTCCAGAGTGCTGCGCCGTCTCCCTCTTCTTCTTCCAAGCCAAAACTGGACTCCAACTCACTGGCTGGGCTCTTCGCGTCGCCGTCTCCTTCGCCGGGTCCTGCGTCTACCACAAATACTAGCACAACCAACTCGTTTAGACCCATGACGGGTTCGGCCAACCAACCAAACTTTGGCCAGTCTACCGTGGGTGGCGGCAGCGTGAACGGATCGTCCAGCACCAAACCGGCTCAACCCAAAAAGGCAGATGCCTTTGGAGACCTATGGTCTAGTGCATCAGCTAACACATCCAAGAAGAAGGCTACACCAGGAGGTGGGTCGATGGCGTCTTTGGCTCAGCAGAAGGCGCAGCAAACCATGTGGGGCCAGTCGTCGTCGACGACGACGTCGTCGTCACAATCCAATCCTGCCTCCAACAAGCCCTCTGGCGGAGACGATCTGCTACTGTTCTGATACTAAACTAAATATTTAACCCATGAAGCGTAGAAGTAATGCATTGCTAGTTAGGGCCGTCGAGGGTTCCGTCGGCAGACGGAGCAGGGGTGGGGTCGTCGTTGGACGCAAGACCTCGCTCAAAGATCTGTCGTCCAGTGGGTGGCAGATTCGCTGCTTCCTCGGCCTTATCCTTGGGGATATCACGTCCCAGGTTGTGTCTATAAGTTTTGTTCCACTCTTCAAACGACTCGACGGTGACGGGAGTACCTTGGAACCGCCGGGCTTCTGTTTCTTCTTCTTCTTTTTGTTTTCGGATGCGCTCTTTCTCTCTGAATTGCACGATTTGATCGCACATTTCCTCTGCGCGGTCCTTGAGGAGACTGACTATGCTGAACACGCTGGGCATGCCTATGTTTTCTGCAGCACACTCGGCGACTTCTCGCTTTAGCCGGCTGAGTTCTGTCTCGGAGAGAAACACTGTATCTTCGTCTGGCTGTTGGTCATCGTCGCCTTCGTCGTCGCTCTCGGGCTCTTCAAATGTGATGGTTAATTGGGGCTCCACCTCCGGATATGTGTCTGGATACACGACATTTAGGCGCAATTTGTTGGGTTGGGCGTCGCGGTCGATGGTGATGACAATCGAGTACTCTGTATCGGAAGTGATGGATATCTCATCAGGATAGATGCTCTGCAGCACCTCGACCTCCTGCTGCTGTTCCTCCTTGTAGTCCATGGTGACGATTGATACTCCGTGAAGGTTGGGTGCGGCTAAATTTCACTTTTCAACATGAATCTCGACGACGAGACAGTCCTGGCACAGGCCCAGCAGTTGCTGGTCCAAAGTGAGCCAGAAAAGTGTGTGCAGCTTCTTGCAAACGCTTTAAACCTTGACACAACCAAGGAGCTTCAATTTTCGCAACACAATGATGCCCAAATCGCCAACCCGGCTCTGTACATAACCGCACTCCATCTTCTCGCAGATGCGCTTTCTGAGCTCGGAGAGGCCCAGCAGGCCTATACCGTGTATCTTGAATGTGCAAGGCTAGATCCCGAAGCCCAAATTGGCGGATGCGATAAGTTTCTGTGGCTGGGACAGATCACGGGCGGGCACCAGGGTCTCGAGTGGTACAACAAAGGACTTGGGATTTTGCACCAGCAACAATCACAGCAGCAACAAGAAACAAAGACCAAGCTGTGCGAGGCGCTCTGCGGAATGATAGAAATCTACATGACGGATCTTTGCATGGAACCCGAGGCAGAGAACATGTGCGAAACTTTTATCTCGCAGGCCCTAGCCTGTGACGACAAGTTTCCAGAAAATTACAATGTACTTGGAAGCATTCGCATTAGCCAGCAGAGAGATGATGATGCTCGGCAGGCATTAGACAAGTCCTGGACATTGTACCAAGATATCCTTCATGCTGAGGATGATGACCCCACTAATCCCACCACCACCACCACCACCACTAACGACATAACCCCCGAGGAGTGTGTGCCGTCACTTATTCGTCTGGCACAGTCCATGACCGAATTGCAAATGTTTGAGACTGTTGTCGACGTGACGGCGCTGCTGTCCCGCATTGATGACCAGATTGCCGACGCATTCTACCTTAATGGACTGGCGCATTTTGAGCTTGCGTCGGACCCGTCCATTACCGGCGCCCAACGCGAATCGCACAAAATCAAAGCAGCAAAAGCTCTCAACACACTCTGTGAAACCCCTGGTGTAGAGCCTGAAATGGTGCAGGCGGGCCAGGAGCTACTTCAGCAGATGGGTCCTGTGGACACCACCCATGAGTCGGACTCGGAGCAGGAGGATCTTGCGGAGCTGGGCTTTGATGACGCTGATACAAACAAATAAATTAATTAAGTGGTCTATGGCGGTCCTGTAGATCGATCTCATGCAGTTGTGTGTCTATGTCGTCTTCTTGTTCGTCTGCGTCTCCGTGTTTCTGTTGATGATGTTGTTTCTGTTCATTAGTATCTTCCTCCTCCCACTGGCCGGTGACGGTCTCGGGAGAGTGGTATATGTCGGTTGCATTCAGCATTTGCACGTATTCCTCTGGGACAAGACCGGTTTCTCCAGTGTGGGGGTCTTCTGCCACCAGCCAGCCCTGTCCGTGGCGGTAGGAAACCCACACAATCTGGCCGGCCTTGAGTGGAGCTTCATTGTCGTTTTCTGGTACAAAGTCAAAGAGAGCCACGGCGCGGCCGTGGATCTCATCAATACTATTGACAGAAAACTCATACTCACGGCTGACACGGCCTTCCCCAGAGCCTCCTATGTTTTCTTGATTGGGATCCTGACCCCAGACTGAGCGTTCGTTGTCGCTATCGCCCAGCAATTCTTCTTCATCTTCATCTTCTTCTTGGTAGTTCTCTTCATCATCATCTTCTGCGTCATCGTCGTGCCCGCGACTGTAGCGTTGTTTGGAGACCGGTCCATAGTGTAGAGGATGAAAGTCTGGGTACGCGAAATCGTGGACTTCGCAATATGATAGAGAGCTCTGAAACTCTGAGAGACAGTCAACAACACCCGGCGCCGAGGATGACTCTGCCGAGTGTTGTTGTTGTGAAGGGCGTTGCATATGATGCCGGTGCTGTTTTTGAGACTGATCGAGGGCAAGTCCGGTTGGTGCTGTACTCATCAAGGTCCATGGCAAGCCCAAGTCGAGCTCAAAGTGTTTGGATGTTTGTGTTAGTGAAGGCTGTGAACGTGAACGGGGGTGCGTGACGACACAGCCGCAGTCGACAAGGGGATATATCGATACATTGGGTAGTAAGGGGATACGATC
Organism: Trichomonascaceae sp. Y4102; assembly: GCA_023628915.1. Classification (NCBI taxonomy): domain Eukaryota; kingdom Fungi; phylum Ascomycota; class Dipodascomycetes; order Dipodascales; family Trichomonascaceae; species Trichomonascaceae sp. Y4102. The sequence continues at coordinate 355,667 of JAMAJT010000008.1, read as the reverse complement.
TTGTTGCGGCACTAGTGTAAAGAAAAGTTCAATTTATGTGTTTTTTTTTCTAAAAAAGAGTCCAATGGCAATTATTCGTTGGCTTCTGTGCTGTAGATTTGCTAGAATTAACACTTTGGAAGGTACAAGTCGATTGATATATGGTGCTGGCCAAGATTATACACACCCACACAAGCCCACCACAATGGATGATCCGCTTTTCAAAGTCCTCACACGTGGAGATAACACCGGCAGCAGGCTAACGCAGTCAAATAAAGCCACAGTAAAGCAAGTACTCGAGGAAATCAGAGACTTGTCGGTATCGAATCTACACAATGAAAAGTCACACGTGGAAACCAGCTTAGAATCTGTACAGCAGCGGCTCGTTTCGCTGACAGCCAAAAGCCATATTCCTCTGCTACAAACGTTTGAAGGGCTGGCCAAATTGAATGAGGATATGGCAGAATTCACGCAGGCCACGCAACAATTGTCGGACATTTCCGAATCTCTGTCCCACGATACACAAGCATTAGTGCACCCCACATCTAGTACCACACCAAAATCAATTGACCGAACAACATCGTTAGTACTACGGAACGCCGAGAAAATCACCGAGATCCTCGAGATTCCGCTTCTTGTCCAGGCATGCGTGCGCAATGCATACTACTCTGAGGCACTGGACCTGTGGATTCTGTCCAAAAGACTCCAGGTACGCTACACCAACCATCGCATTATTGAACAGATTGCTCAGTCGGTGGAACACGAGATCAATTCAGTGATGCTGACCAAGCTCATTAGGAGCCTGCGCACGTCGACCAAGATGTCCAGCGTGTCCAAGTCGGTCAATCTTCTCAAGCGAATGGCGGCCACTAACAGAAAGCTAACACTCTCTGCTGTCCAAACGCTCTATGTAGCGTCGCGACTTGAATTTATCAAGAACCAGTGGTCTACGCTCGAGTCTCTCAAGAAATCCGGGTCTGCGCACTCGTATCTGAAACGATACATTGAGATTTTTCGCGAGCACGTGTTTGCGACAATCAGCACAGCAAACCTGCTGTTTGCCAGTGATAATGCACAAGAAAACACTAACAATAAGAATAACAACAACATTGCGCTACCCTACCGCCGTCTTATTGCCCAGTATATTACTGCGGTGACGGAGCGGCTATATGTCACTATCCGGGACCAGGCACCCAACGTGTTTCCACCAGTTGCTCTAAAATCCATCTGGCTGCAGCTAGCTTATTGTTCCCAATCACTTGGGCGAGTGGGTGCGGAATTCTGGCCAATGTTACAAACACGTGCAGATTGCCCCATCCCGGAGGCCGATTGGCAGGAGGTGCTGCAAAAACAGCGCGATTTGTCACGGGACGTGGCGTCTCGGTTAGCGGTTTCCTAATAGACTAGTAGACACCACACAAATGACACAATTGCAGCCAGAACGGGCGGCACTTCATGCATGTGTTTCTCAAGGAGATACAATTGACGCTGTTCATGCATAGCTGCAGTGGCTGGGGTCAGGACGGGGCTGGGGAGTAGTAAAAGCGGAGGGCGGGGATGTGCATGACGTAATGTCATAACGTTAAATTGGGGCTGCTTTTTTTTCACCACGACAACGACAAAGAGCCCCATTGTGGGCCACAAGCGGCACCACTAAGGACAACAGAAAAAAAAAAGGTACCAAAATGTTAATTGCCACGAGCAAAAAAAACGGGTGGGTGGACACATGCCCACCAACCCGCCAAGGCAAATTGTTGCAAATCAGCCACCCAATCGGCAAAAGCTAGCCACCGGCTCACCACCCCCGGGATGCGGTGCGCCCCAGCACAAAGTGGTTATTGTCTTCCCGGTTCCACGCCATTCCAAGCCCTTGCCCTGTGCGTGCTTGCCCATATAACAGCCTAGCTGTTTTCTTTTTGCAGGCAAATGTTTAAAACCAGCGTGCTGCGAGCTCCTGGCCTCCAAACTCTTCGCTACTTCTCGACTTCAAAATTCGCCATGGGAAACTCTGTTTACTTTGATACTGCTGCCGATGGCAAGCCTCTTGGACGCATTGTGTTCAAGCTCTACGACGACGTGGTTCCCAAGACTGCAGAGAACTTCCGGGCTCTGGCCACTGGCGAGAAGGGCTATGGTTACGCCAAGTCGACTTTCCACAGAGTCATCCCCGACTTTATGCTCCAGGGAGGTGATTTCACCAACCACAATGGTACCGGAGGAAAGTCGATCTATGGCGAGAAGTTTGCCGATGAGAACTTCAACGTGCACCACACCCGCCCCGGTCTCCTGTCCATGGCCAATGCTGGACCCAACACCAATGGATCGCAGTTCTTCATCACCACCGTGCCCTGCCCCTGGCTCGATGGAAAGCACGTTGTTTTTGGAGAGGTCACCGAGGGATTTGACGTTGTCAAGAAGATTGAGTCGTTTGGCTCGCGCACTGGTGCCACCAATGCCAAGATCACCATTGAGTCTTCTGGTGAGTTGTAGTTAGCTCTCATGATTATGTATATGTGAATGATCCTACATAACTTTATTGTTAACATGTTGTGATGCTCAACCTGAGCGAGTTCAGGTTTGGCGGGCGGTTAGAAGGCACATCATCGACGGCAACAGTTACAGAGTCGGCTAGCCTTAACGATGACTTGCCAAATAGACCAGCTACGACCAAAAAACCACAAGCAAAGCCACGCAAAAGGAAAACTGTCCACATTGACATGACCTCAGATGAGAAGCTGGAGCTCGACACCCTCTCTATTCTTTCGGGAAAGCCTCTAAAGGTAACAAAAAAGCGACTGAGCCGGCGGCCAAAATCCCAGTTTGGAGTGGTTCCTCCAGAGGTTGGTGTTTCTCAGATAAAAGCGTTGAATCTGGGAGATGTTTCGCCTATGAAATGTCTCAGCAGAGTTGAACACTCTACAAGTGGCAGCAACACAGCAAGTAACGGTCCACCTAGTCTTATTGTTAAAGCGTCCAAATCGCCTTCTGATCTGACTGATTCTGACTTTGCTATACTCTACGATACCAAAATCGACTCGTCCAGCCATATCCCACAGACTCCAGAATATAACGAAACAGTGTACGACCTTGTGGTAGAAAAACCCGCGACTCCATTAGTCGAAAAAATCCGCGCCAGAGGCAGGCCAGCATCGCCGAGTGTCGATGAGCTATATCTTCAGCTCACTGATGCTCTCAAGTCTGCAGATGAGCCTCTGACTTGCCAGTGGTGGAACAAGATTCGCACATATGCGCCCCTGCCCATGGCAGATTTTACTATTTATGTCCAGACGCAGCTCCAGCTCCCTCTCACAAAGGAACAGATCCATAGATACTGTGATTTGCGTGGGATAATCATGAAGGAGTAGCGCGTCGATTTACTAACTAACGTCTATCACGAACAACCAAACACATTTCTTATTATAAATCTATGCATTGTTAGCAGCTGGGTCTGTCTACTCATCGTCGTCGTCATCGTCGTCCTCAGAATCTCGGGAAAGATCTTGCCAGGTTGCGTGGGCTAACATGACAAATGCAACAATAATCAAGATCCCGCCAAGCACTCCAGCCGCCGAAATTCTGGTTCCAAAAATCATCCAGTCCACAATGGCCACGGCAAACGTCGTCACCAATGCAGCCACACTCGACAGAACAGGACTGGTGAGAGCCATGAGAACAAGAAAGCTTCCGGAAAACACCATGTTGCTGAAGACGCTGATGGCAAGGAAAAATGCAGCCTGTGCATCCGGTAGCTCGAATGGCTCGATTCCCGTTACATGCAGAATAATCAAAATCGGCCACACCCAGAGCATTGTGAGACCTCCGAGAACCGATCCCATGACGTTGGCAAAAAGCATCTCGCGACGCGAACTGACCTGCATTTCAGGCGTGGGGCACAGGTGCATTTTGTACAGAACCTCATAGAGTCCATACAGCACTGCACCCACCCCAATGACCAGATTGCCAAAGAATCTGTATGGGTATGTGGGCGGCGAGTTGCCGTCACCACCGTTTGCGGTGTCGGGCAGCATTGTCGCATTGTTAACCACGGTTCTTATCAAAAGGGCGGCGGTGGAGGAGGACGAGGACGAGGAGGAGGACAATGTGTCGGGAGCATTGTCTGTGCCAGTCGTACCCCCGTAGGCGATTGCCAAGACTCCTAAGAGCGACATGGCCACACTGGAAGTTTTGTACCAACTGAATCGTTCTCCTAGTAGCATCACTGAGAACGCATAGGCAAAAAAGGCTGAACAGTTGTAGATGGCAGTGACGTCAGCCGGCGTGGTGATGTTGACAGCAATGTACCACGAACATCCAGCAATGTTCAGGGCCACAGTGATCAGCAGACACTTGATGACAAGTCGCTTTAGCCAGTTAGTATGCATTCGGGAGTTGCCTCCTGTAGAAACCAAATGTGCAGTGTTTGTGACGGTCCGGAGATGGCGCTGCAAAAAAACCCGGAAAGGCATGCGAGATAGATGGCGCTTGTGCCTGTGGACACGCTTGCGTACCCATAAAAACGCAACCTGAAGCGGCCACAATAGTGTCCATGACGAGTGTGTGAGGTACAAGGAGCAAATGGGTTTTCTATATCCGAGGTGGGTCGCCAGGTATCCAGCACTCTCCGTCTGAACAACAAACGACACCAAAGCCAATAGCAGGGCGATACCCGAGTAGATGTATCGTCTGCGACTTGTACTTCCTCCCGAGGCACTCATCATACTATAGTTGCTATCGAGAGACCCTCGGCCAGAATGAATGTTTCTCGACAGGGGTGGTCGAGCACCTTCGGGGTCAACAACAAAGCGCTGGTGTTCATCATTGCTCACTCGATTGTAGTCGTGTACATTTGAGTCGAATTCATCGTCGCCATCCTGACTTGTCTTTAGAGGCTGGGTTTCAAGCATACTCGAGCCATGGATTACCACCGAGAGATTTGCCTATTGTGTCCGATGTGGGGTGTGGGTTGTTAATCTGAGCTTGTCTTGGAAGCACCATGGGCGCGGCTCCTAACATGCAATAAGGATCTCCAAGATAACGACGACTCCTCAGCTGTAATGCCACACACATGTCTTTTCTACGGGACACTCATGTCTCCACGAATTCTCCATAGCGTCATTGGAAACCCACAGCCAATCGAGACACATGCAGCAATTGTCAAGGATCACCGACGCAGCCGAGTCAAAAACGCCCATTATCCCGCAGTGTTAGCCGATAAGGGCCATCAAGTTGAAGGCGCCTTGGTATACAATCTGAGCGATGAGGATCTCCGAAAGCTGGACATTTTTGAGGGAGATGAATATGTTCGCGAGACGGTTGATGTTCTGGACGTAAAGACACAAGAGACTGTGTCTGCCAATATATACATCTGGGTTGCAGGCGAAGGCCGGCTCGAGCCTGAGGACTGGGATTTTGATCTATTCAGTGGACAGCACATTGAGGAGTTTATGAAGTCAGAGAGGTATCTTTGAATCAGATAGAGCTTGAACTAGATAGAATACTTTGTCATTGCAATTGGACACCACACCTATAGCAAGCGCACCTCCAAGCACAAGAACCATTATCTCTATAGAGCAAACAACGCAAATTAACAAACCCCCTAGCAATTCGTCGTCAAATGGCACGGAAACGAGCGTATCACATGACCTTCACGTGACCTAACCCTCGAATCTACCAACGGCGTTGCCTCCCGCGCCCCACACACTGGACCGTCCGTGATACACAAGCAGCAATGGTGACCGTCAGCCCACTCTCCAAGATCATAGCGCTTTCCTGCGTGCTGGCACTAGGCTTTCTTCTTATCATTCTCTCATGCGCCCTATACAGCAATTGGCTGCCTTTACTGGTGGTGGTCATGTTTGTTCTTGCCCCCGCACCCAATGCCATATGTAGCCGATGCTCGCCATCGGATGATTTCATGTCGGACTCGGCATCGCAGTCGACAATTGCGGATTTTGGCCGGTTTTTCACCGGATTCCTGGTATTCAGCGGCCTGGCGCTTCCGGTTGTGTTGGCCCACAATGCCATGATCCGAATGGGAGCCATGTTTATGAGCCTTTTTGGCGGTCTACTAATCTACCTGACCATGATGACGTTCAGCGCATTTTTCCACGAGGCCGCCGAGGAGTTTTAACTAACATGACATAACATAACATAACACGCTATACAGTAAATTTACACATGTGTATTCATATATTAGATTGGTCTACTCTTCCATGGCGTCGTCGTGCGGATGCTGTTGATCAGTCTCCATAGATGTATCAGCTTCGGCACCACCAGCAGAAGTTTGGGCGTTTCCTGTATCGTCTGCAGTGGAGGCGGGGGCAGCAGCAGCGCCAGACGTCCTGCTGGGAGAGTCGAGTTTATCAATCCACTGGGTCATTTTGTCATCTTCTAGCACCTCGAATGTCTGGTCTTTTCCTACAATAGCTACTGACGTATTGCTCGATGTCAGCTCCTTATCTGTGGCGAGGGTGTCTCTGAGCGCATAGAGTCCGTGCATGACAAGCTGCTCTAGGTCACAGTCGGCAAAAGACTCAAAGTTGCGCTCGAGATAGGTCCGGCCGGCCTGCGATCGCGCTCCAATGGCGGTTCCCACGTACTCCAATACAGACCCACTGGGCAAGAACTCGTAAAGATGGGGACCAGTCTCGTCGTACCCAGCCACAAGAAGTCCTACACCGTAGGGTCGCTTTCCATACTCTTGGGTATTGCGTTGCGCCTTGTCGGCAATAGAGTACACTGCGCGACTAACTGCCAGAGGCCGGTCGTAGACCAATTTGGCGGTCATGCACTGGTTGCGCAGGTAGTTGGACAGGATTCGGGCATCGGGAGCCAGGCCAGCCAGCGCCACCCCCATGTGCTGATCAATCTTGATGAGTTTCTTCTGGTACGAGCCAAGCTCCTCTGCGTTTCTCTTTAGGGCAACCAGCACTGCATGTGTTTTTGAAACGAGTCCTACGGCCGCCGATCCCTGTTTGATGGCTTCCAGTGCATACTCCACCTGGAACAGCCGCCCGGTGGGCGAGTATGTCACGCTGTCGTTGTCGTAAGAATTGCGGAACTTGTTAGCGCTTTTGGCCCTTACTGCAGGTGGTCTGAATCGTCCAACAAAGAACAATTGCCGGTTGATTCGCAAATGCCACTTACCATCTATTTGTTAGTAGCTAGCCGTTGACCAAGAGTTTGTGAATGTTAAAGCATGCGCGTTAGTCAGCGCACGTGACGCCCAATGTTTGTACTCATGGAAATGGTGGTAATTCACGCTACTAAACGCAGAGACTGTTTTCTAGAGGAATTTTCTACAGTAATGGACTGTATGGTAGCTTGTGTAATAATAATTGATGAAAACTCCATGGTTATGAGCAGGTAACACAGCTGCGCTGCTTCAGGACTTTGTCGACCAGACTATAATAAATGATATTCAAATCAAGTCAAGATTCTGCCGACTGCTGTAAAGCACTTGTGGGTGAATGACTGACGGTCATACTGTTTGCTGGCACGGTAGTATCTCGAGGCTGTTGGCAGTGATGAAGATCTACGGTGGTAAGGGCATATAGGTGGCTAGTAAACAGTGGTCCTTTGATGAGCAGACAGGATATAAAGTACAAATATAATGGAATTTACCAACTATTGATATATTTCACCTCAAATTTGCCTGTAATGGCACAATCATTGGTACCATCCTTGACAGTATCCATGGCAAGGCTGAGATTCTGGGGTCATCAAAACCTTACCCAATAGAATCGTAGAAAACATTGTCAGAGATTCGGCTTCTTAGAAAATTGCTTTTATTATAGTCCGTCGCGATTGCATCTACTGTATGCCATAGGAGAGTACACAAACATATGTCTTTTTCTGTAGAAACTGTCCATTTTACTGCTACAGGCGCATGTTGTGTATGATAACAATTAAGAGCAACCAAGTCGTACCACTACACTAGACAATACGACAATACAAGACGTACAAGATAACACAAAGAAATAACAAGTAGATGCAATTAATAGTCTCTGAAGATGCGGACCAAAGAGTCGATGCGGAAGAGCTGCGCAGCTAACCGCTCTTCGAGAAGCCGCATCTGGCGCAGCTCGGCTTGTTCGTTGATCGAGAGATATTCGTCCTCGTGGCCCTTGACGTCCTCACGCTGCAGCTTTGAGTTAAGAGTGGCATACTTTTGCCGCTCAGACAGCAGCCGCCGGTATATGCGGGTCATGCTGCGGTACAGGTCCTCGACCAAAAGAGAATATGCACGGGAGGGACGGTGGAACCACAGGTAGAAGGTGCGGCCGGGTGCGCGGTCGGCACTGCGGGGGATCTCCTGGAGTTCGAGACCGCCACATGTCTGGAGATCAGATAGGTTTGCGCGAATATCCTTGGCGGGGATGAGGGCCAGCTGGGTCATGAGTTTTTCGTCAACCTTGCCCTTTTCACGGACCACGCGCAGAATGCGCGTGGCCACGGGCCCAAACTTATTGTCCACAATCTCGTCGTATGTCTCCTGGCGCACCTGTGCTATGAGCTTTTCGAACGACACAAACCACTCTCCACCGCCCTTGTTACCCGCACTCTGCAGAAATGGCAGCTGATTGTCGGCTAGAATCTGCAAATGCTGAGATACCAGTCCAGGGTTGACGCCCGACGTTGAGGAGTGGAGCGCCGAGGACGACGAGTCTGGCTCGTCGTTTATGTAGTCGTCAAGAATAGCATTGTCGTCGTCGTCGTCGTCGTCGTTGTCGTTGTCGCTGTGGTCAGTGTGTCGGCGCTTGATGATGTGACTAGACACTCCGTCGTCGTGCGGCCGCTTGCCAAAGGTCTCTGTGACAATGGCGTCCTCGAGCATGGCCGATGTGACGACGCCGTCCGCACCCAGTTTCTTGGCAATCTCGTAGGTAGTGATATTGTACTCTGGGCCAGGTAGCATTTGCTGCTTGCAGCTGTGCACGATGGGCTCGTAGCATGCTAGTGCAGCTGCATAGACCCTGCTGGTGACGGTTCCTATGCGGGCAGCCGCCAGCTGAACAAGAGCTTCGTTCCGCGCAAGAACAAGAAACTTATCCATATCGAGGGCCAGCACTGTTTCTTGGGGAACATTGGCCGCGCCCGAAGAAGCGGAAGTGCCAAAATGGATTCCGTTAGCACGTGATGACGATGCAGCAGCAGCAGCCCTCATCTTGATAGCCATTTCGTGTTTGGTAGCTATGAGTCGGTCCAGCTCTGATGACTCTTCTTGCTCTGCTAGAGCCTTTCTTGCTGCCTCTGAAGTGGGGGCCGACCGGTCGTTGGTTATTCTGGTGAGATGCTTGGAGTACATGTGGGCGCGCAGCTCAGTACGCGGCCAGAACTCAAACTCCTTGAGAGGACTGAGGATCTGATCTATGAATAGTTGTGACAAACCCGATTCCACGTCATCCCGCAATTCCTCGCTGTATGCATCGATAAAATCGCTTGTCCGCATGTGTCCGTACACACCCATGTTTTGGACGATCTCTGGGATCAACCCAGCCTGAGAGTATCGCCTCGACACCTGCAGTAGTATTGGACCGCTCCATAGAATCGTGTATATTGCGTCTGGGTTGGCATAATAGTATGTTTTGCGGTCGCGTTCCCAGAAAAGCACAAACCTGTTTTGCACCAGTGCTACCAATGTCCTTGTGACTGTTGCTGTGGGAAGTTCAACATTCTTGACAATCTGCTGGACATCTAGGGCGCCTCGATTGAACAGAACGGCCACAACATTGGCTGCAAGCTCTCCGTATGTGTCGGCCAGCACGACCTTGCATAGGTCTGCTAGTTCTCTTGTAGCCGACATGAGGCTGATGAAATTTCACACCAAATTTATTTATCCCACCACAAGAAATCTAAAATATTACTAGGAACCAGATTAAAACAAAACTAATGCAAATTAAGACGATGCCTGCTCCAGAATGCCGGAGGAAGAGGTAGGTCGAACTCGGGCCGCTCGATCACAGCAATCTGGGTCGAGTCCACAGGCCCAGCCATCAGCACGGGTCTATACCTATCGGTGATCCAAAATTTGGAGGGGTCTATGGTGTTATCGGTAGGTTTATCGGCAGTAGTCGTGGTAGTACCGTCTGGAGTGTTGGCACTGGTGTTATCGGCAGTATGGTTTGGCATGCCATGTTTCCGCTTGCGACTATTAATGTGAATATCTGCGTCCAGGTTGACAAATGCAAGCCACGTAGGGCCAGCCAACCATAGCCTGGAATCCTCACCGGCAAAAAACACAGAAACACACTTTTCAGGAGAGTTGATGAGTTTGGAGACTTCGGAGCCATTGCGACGCGCCCACTGTGTCAGCAGTCCCTGAGAGGTGGTGAGATCAAATTCCACCACGTTGGACTCGGCCGTCACAAGGAAAAGAGTCTTGCGAGGCGAAAACACCAAGGCACGGGCGGGCGAACTCACTCGTACAAGTGAGTGTGATCTCACCGCTTGTTTTAGGTCGTACACCTCTGTTTTGCCGGAAACATACGACACGGCGACAAAGGGGTACTGCGCGGCCATGGCACAGACGACCTCGGGGGTGCTATTCTCATCATTTTCGTTGTCGGAGTAAATCTCATCCTCGTCCATATCTTCATCACCCCCGGTGGTAGTAGTCTGTTTGCGTGCCGGTTTGGGGTTGTTAGCGAACTGGCCAAGGGTACTAGTGTCTAGATTGTAGTTGAGCACATGCTTGTCTGTGGCCAGCACCAGACAGTTTTGTGAGATGAGGGCGCGCACAGCACCAGGAAGGTCGGAGTCCACTTTTTCTAGCTTGAGCACGGCGCCTGACGCAGCTGTAACCAGCGACACTCTGAACAGCTTCGTCTGAGCCAGGGTGCAGACAGCGAGGTATTTGTCTGAGAGCGCGGCACAGGTGATATTTTCGTCGCTAGCGAGGCTGATTTTAGCCACCAGTTGTTTTTTGGGCGAGTCGGCCGCTTCCCCAGACTGATGAGTGCCAGATTGACAGTCCAACAGCCACACCTTGACTTGCTGATCCTTCCATAGCACAATGTACTTGCCAGATTGAGCCACAGTGGGATACTGAGACCCTATAGGTAGCTTGCGGTAACGGTCGTCGGCAAAGTGGGCGGCACTGCATATGACTAGACGGGTCTCGACGCCTCCACTGACTAGGTAAGAGGCCGAGCTGGACTCGTGGAGCGCCATGGCGCGGATATCGTGCCCGTGCATGGTTCGTGAGACTGTATGAGTCCATTTCTTGCCAATGAGGGCAAAACTAGCAACACGACGGTCGACACCACCAGTAAACACATGGGTGCCCCGAGCAGACGACACAACACTCAAGACATCAGCCTCGTGTGCAGTGGGGAAGCTGTATGATAGAGTCATGGACCGAGTGTCCCAGAATTTGACGCTGCCGCTTGAGTCTCCAGAAACAAGGGTGCGTCCGTTGTTGGCGGTGCACAGCGACCACACCAGACTGGCGTCGTCCTCTCTGTTGCGGATAGACGTGTCAACCTTCATTGTAGACAGAATCCGGCCTCCATTTTTGGTTGTGTCCCACACTCGAATACGTCCATCGGAGCACCCACCAGCCACCAAGGTACCATTGTTGAGCCAGGCAAGCGACATGACCTGGGCGTCGGAATTGCATTTTTGCAGCGTAAGAACCGAGTGGCGTCCAAACACGGTGTTGGCAAAGTCGAGGATCACGACGGATCCGTTGTCGCAGCCAACGGCCAGACGGCCGTTGTGTTCAGCCATGCCCCAGATGACCCCAGCGTCGCAGTCGTAGTTGCCCACGGGCTCGCCTGTGGTTGTATCCCATTCAGTAACTGCAGTAGAACCTCCAATCGAAAACAGCCGAGTCCCGTTGATCCATGCCAGCCCGTCGACAGTGCGGCCTCTTCCACCTTTGATGGTTGATAAGTGAGTCCAGTTCCACTGAGGAGTCCATAGCTCGATATCACCGTTGGCGCGGCCGACCGCAAGTCGCAGAGCCGGAGACGTAGGTTTGGACACGTCACTGGCGCTGCTAAACGCAGCGGCAGTGATGGTTTGCGGCACGTAGTCCACGAACCTGCAGCGGTGAATGTCCATGTTGAAAAAATTAAGGTTGTGTGCTACGCCGTGCACACACACTACATGTCGCGCGCTCAAGCAGGGAAGTAAAGTTAGGTAAAGTTACAAACACTGAGGACAGTGCCAAATGGCCGGCATGCTGCTTCACACGCTCGCTAACGACAATCTCGATGAACGAGACATTGAGAAGCTAGCACAGATTGTGGCCAAGACGTTCGATGAGGCGCAGCGGAACGCTGCAGCTCATCGAAAGCTGGCGGTGGCACTCCAACGGAGACACGAAAAAGCCGCCGAGCTCGAAAGTGAGACGGTGTTTACCCAGGTGCTGATCCACTACCTTCGACGCGTTTTGGTGTGTAAGCGGAATGATCCCGCAGCAGACAAGGCGGTAAAGTTCTATGACAAGTATCTTGCGATGATTATGCAGGATCATAGCCTCAATGATCAGGAAGAAGTGGACGGATACAACTCTGTTGCCGAGACGATGGTGGAAGCCATAATTGAGTACATGATCCAGGGACTAGAGGCCAAGAACCGACACGTACGCTACCGAACAGCGCAGGTCATTCATGTTTCGGTCAATCATCTTGCAGCCATGTCGGACCAGATGATTTACGAGATCAAGCACCACCTGAGCCAACGACTATTCGACAAGGAGGTGGGAGTAAGGGTCCAAGCAGCACTAACATTATTAAGAATCCGCGGATTGGATGAACTCAAGAGACCCAAGAGACGCGATGGTTCTGATCAATCTGACCAATCTGTAGACGAATCTGACGAGGAACAACAAGAAGACAAAGATGCAAGTGAGCCCTACGACTGGGAGCGGTACGAGATATTGATGCAAGACTATAGCGACTTTAGCGAGTACCAAACAATTGAGCAGATGCTACTTTACAACATGACGCATGACCCCAGCGCGGACGTGCGACGGGTGATTATGCTCAACCTACCATGGAGAAAGACAACGTACCGTGGGTTTCTGGAGCGTGCGCGTGACGTGGACACGCGCACGCGCAGAGCAGTCTACTCGAAACGCATGAGGAGCATGGAGGGCAATGATTTCCGTAATCTTTCCATTGCTGAGCGCGAAAACATCTTGGACTGGGGACTCAACGACCGCGACTCAACCGTACGCGACGCAGCCGTGGCCATGCTGTGCGATAGTTGGATGGCTGTTGTTGACGGAGAGATTGTATCTCTTTTGGAAAGACTCGACGTGGCGCGTAGCCGAGTTGCGTCCAAGGTTGTTCGAGTGCTGCTTGAGGCTGGTGGACAGAAGATTGTCAACACAACAACGCTACCACCCGACTTTTGGGGAACGCTAACGGCAGAGACGTCGTTCTTCATCAGAGAGCTCAATCTGTACTGGCGAAAGAACTATGGCCGCAACGGCGAGGACCCGCCGTTTCTGCCTGAACTGAGACGGCTTGGATCTGCCATGGAGCGGCTGTTTATCTTGCTGCAGTCGACAAGTGACAGCACCGAAACGGAGTTTATTTTGCAACAGGTGTTGGCAATTGCTCAGACGTACGATCTGAGCGATGAAATTGGACGTCGCACGCTCATGTCTGTGGTGCGTCGGTTTGTCTCAACAATGGAGCTTAGCGATGCCATAATGGAGCCATGCGCGAAGCTGCTGAGAATGTTATCTGTGCACGAGCGTGACTTTGCCGAAATCATTCGTGAGCTGATTTCAGATGTGGCTGATGTTCCCGAGGCGCAGCTACATGACACCAGCAATGATGAGGATGAGGACGAGGAGGAGGAGGAGGATGAGCCAAGCGAGCATAGTCAGATTGGAGCAACCACCACAGGTGACGTATCCACACCACCGCCGCGCAAACGACGACGGCGGTCGCCATCGTCACAGTCTATTAGCCAGTCCATGCAGGATGCTCTGTTCGACTCGAAGCTTGCGCGATGCATGCGGTTGCTGAAACATGCACTGGCACAAGCACGAGAGTCTCTTGACGACAACAACCCTGCATTCCAGTGGATGCTGGAGACCATTGTTGTGGGAGGGATGGGCCACCAGAGTCCCGGCATCCAGGATATGGCGTGGGAGTGTATGGGGCTGGCCATGACGTTGAGTGAGTCACTTGCACGATCGTGGGTCGGAGACCTCCACAAGCGAACGCTAGAAGCTGTCAGCGATCCGGGAGACCACTACGACGAGATTGTTGCGCTGGGCGTCAAGGTGTTGCCGGATGTGCTAATCACGTATGGCAGCAGTGTTGTGGACGCGTCCCATCTGTCAGTCAAGCGGATCAGTAAAACACTCATTCGGTGTATGCAAATGGGCGAGGCGGTACCACCCAAGGTGCAGCAGGATGCAGCAGAAGCCATCAGTAAGCTTGTATTGAGTGGGATCATGGACGACGTCAACATGATCCGTACAGTGGCCAGCGAGTACTTTATGGCCAGTGGCGCGGAGAACGAGGGTGTCAGACAGGTGTTTGGGTTCTGCCTTCCGGTGTATGCGTTTTCGTCCATGAAAAACAAAATGACGCTGGCGTCGGCAGCAACCGCGGCTCTGACGCGCATGTGTCGCATCTACGAGAAGCTTCCCCGAGGCGGCGAGACGATCTCGCCGCAGCAGATTTTACGTCAGATGGTTGATTGGACAGACCCAGACAAGCTGGCAACAACCGCAGTAGCAGGAACCGAGCAGTCCATTCCGGAAATCCCAGACGATGAGCACCCACACTTGCTGCTAGCAGGCGAGTTGATGACTCGCCTTGGCGAGAGACTTCCCACAACCGAGCTCAAAGCTATCTGCAGCAATCTGAGTCGACTTAATCTGACGTCGGCGCGGGGGGAGACGGCAGTGGAGGTACTTGAGCAGCTGCGGGACAACATTGACGACATGACCCAGACAAACAAATTTGACGGTACGTCGCGTGGAATGCTCAAACGCTTTCAGACGGCTCTAGACAAGCATTTGGCGGATATCGAGCATTCTCGAGATGCTGACATGGTCGGGACCAACGCTAATTCAGATGGTGCAGACAAGTCAGGCGAGGCTAACAGGTCCGGCGAGGCCAACAAGTCTGATGAAGTCATTGTAGAAGCTGGAGACATATCCATGGAAGAGCCTGGCGCTGCTGATGACGCTATGGGAGATGCAGCCAAAGATAATGACGATGAACTTGGTGAGTCTAGCGATGAAGATGAAGATATGTAACTAACTGATAATACTAACTTATGCATGTTTTGACCACGAATATAAATGTATTTTCGTGTCTGCAGATTTCGACTATTGGCAAAACGTCTCGACAACCCCTGCATCGGAAGGCTATCTATGGTTGCCTGCCGCAGGCAGGCAGGAAGGCCAGCTGCCCGACCCAAACGGTCGTATAGAATACGGCGGGGCCTAACCCTAGACACCGGGCAGTGGAAAAAATAGGTTGCCTCAGGGGGTCCTGGAGTGCAACTGGAGTGCAGCAAATTATAAAAGTAGGAGAGGCTGGAGTTATACCAGCACCACCACTTGTGAAATATACAAAAATGTCCCAGACCAAGCTGGCCGAGAAGGATTTCAAGGGCGACGCCGAGTTTGCCAAGGCTCTCCATGGAGATGGTGAGCAAGGAGGTTACAAGGCTTTCCTTGGTAAGAACAGAGATGCCCAGCAGGTTGCTGTTGATGGATACTTCAAGCACTGGGAGAGAGACTCCAAGACCCAGACCGAGGAGGACCAGCAGAACCGTCTTGAGGACTATGCGAACCTGACCAAGCACTACTACAACCTGGTCACCGACTTTTACGAGTACGGCTGGGGTCCCAGTTTCCACTTTTCACGCTACTATCCTGGTGAGGCTTTCCGTCAGGCCACTGCTCGCCACGAGCACTACCTTGCGCTGAAGATGGGAATTACTGAGGACATGAAGGTGCTGGATGTTGGCTGTGGTATTGGTGGACCTGCTAGAGAGATCCACCGGTTCACTGGTGCCCACATTACTGGTCTCAACAACAATGACTACCAGATCTCTCGTGGTAATGCGTACGCCAAGAAGATGGGCATTGACAACAAGATCCAGCTGGTCAAGGGCGACTTTATGCAGATGGACTTTGAGGACAGCAGCTTTGACGCTGTGTACGCCATTGAGGCCACTGTGCACGCGCCTAACCTCGAGGGTGTGTATGGCGAGATCTACCGTGTGCTCAAGCCCGGTGGAACGTTTGGTGTGTACGAGTGGGTGCTGACTGACAAGTACGACGAGACCAATGCCCGCCATCGCGAGATTGTCTATGGAATCGAGATTGGTGACGGTATCCCCAAGATGTACGGAGCCCATGTTGCTGAGCAGGCTCTCAAGAACGTGGGATTCACCGTTACTGAGGCCCGAGACATGGCCGACGTGGGTGACAAGATCCCCTGGTACTACCCCCTTACTGGTGAGTGGAGATGGGTGCAGACGTTTGGAGACTTTCTGACCTTCTGCCGTACGTCCAAGCTCGGCCGTCTCTTTACCATGGAGGGAACTGGTCTTCTTGAGAAGGCCGGTGTTGCTCCCAAGGGATCCAAGAAGGTCACTGTTGCTCTTGAGGAGGCTGCTGTGCACCTTGTCAACGGCGCCAAGGAGGGCATCTTCACCCCCATGATGCTGTACGTGTGCAAGAAGCCCGAAAACTAATACCACTCTGCTCATATATCATAATATTAATTGAATCTGTTAGTCTATGCATCCGTCTATGGCCTCGCACGCCCACTGCAATTGGGGTGCGACTCTAGCAATGTCGTGGCCCGTGTACCGTATGCCCGCAATGTTGTTAGAATCAGCTTGGATTCCGTCCACCCCGGTGATGTAGCCCTTTTCCACATGGAACGTCACCTTGTGGTCGGTCTCAGGATGGGTGAGAGTGTGTGAAAACTTGGGTGTCTGTGCATAAGTCCAGTTCCAACTGGAAAGTTCGGCGGCGCCTTTGTCTATGGCGATAGAATCCTCAATGTCCGCAGGGCCCACAAACACTACATCTGAATCGGTACTATAGAGCTGTTGGAACTCGCGGATCACGCTGGTCACAAAAACGCCCATGTCACATCCTATGTTGGCTACAGGAGACTTGACACTGTCAGTGCCGCGCCCTTCTACGAGCCCCAGTCTGTGAATGTCTCTGTGGAGTAGAGCTCGCAGAACGTCCAGACTCGAGTTGAGAAGCATGGTTCCGTGGTGGTACGCTCTCTCACGTTCTATTTTGAAGGCCGAGCCCGAAACCTTTTTGCCGGTTTCGCGAGCAACAATGTCGAACCGCTCGTTTAGTCCCAGCGTACATTGTGGACCCTTTCCTGTAATCGGTGAGCCTGACTGCTCCACTTCTATCCATCCGTTGATCTTCTCATTGTCGTTTGCCGTGCTTCCATCAGGCACGGTATATGTGACTGCACTGGAGGGAGTCCATGAATTGATGGCGCGGCAAATCATGAGTCCATGCTTATCTCTGGAAAAGTCCTTTCGAGGCATCATAACTGAAAAGTTGACGTTTCCCGAGTCGTGAACAACGGTTCCACCGCCGGATCTCCTCCGAATCAGCGGGATGCCCATGCCATTGAGAAGCGGCAGGTTTGCTTCGCGCCAAGGGTTTTGATTGCGTCCAATCACCACGCACGGGTCGTTAATATACAGTAGCAGTTTTGGGTCGAACGGAGCGTCAAAGCAGTGGCGAAAAACATAGTCCTCGAGACTCAGGTTCCACCACGGGTTGCGGCATGTCGACACAAGCACACGGGCAGACCTTAGCATACAAAATAAATTTAGTGCGGCCCGCCCAAAAGTTTAGCAGCTAATGGCCTGGAGAGAGCATGTCGGGCTCGAGGCGCTCGGATCGTCTACATGGGACGTACAGGTTTTGATTGTTGAAAAGTTCCTGAGAATGCTGGCATATGGACAGACGACGCTGGTTCTCGGTGTGTTTTTCCAGGAATTGGGAGTGCCTGACTCTCGCATTGGTCTCTTCATGACGCTGACACTGCTGGGAGATGTAGTCATATCATGGATCCTCACAGTGTACGCAGACAGAATAGGAAGACGACTGGTGATCCAGGTAGGAGCACTAGCCATGATGGCGTCAGGAGCCATTTTTGCGCTCAGCACAAACTACTGGATCCTGCTGGCTGCTGCCGTGATTGGAGTCATATCCCCCAGCGGAGACGAGGTGGGTCCATTCCGAGGAATCGAGGAGTCGACTCTCGCCCATTTGACTACATATGAAGACCGTTCGCACATTTTTGCCTGGTCAAGTGTGCTTGGAACCCTTGGCAATGCTCTGGGGACGCTGTCGGGAGGAGCCATAGTCACTATGTTGCAAACAGACCGATTCGAATGGACCAAAATGGAGGCTTACCGAGCAGTGTTTTGGCTGTACGCAATGTGGGCGGCGCTGAAACTCGTCATGGCTCTGTTTCTGAGCCGAGCGTGCGAGGCAGAATCCTGGGCTCGTGCCAACGGTCAGAAGGAGGAGGAGGAAGAGGAGCAGGAGCAAGCCGTCGCCACCGAGGAGGATCCTCTACTTGGCAGTTCTACTGACAATAGTACTAATGGCGAGCCCGAGCCCGACAGCCTTGTAGCCACCCAGACAAGAGAGTACACGGAAAGGAGGGCGTCGGACCACGCGTTGGCCGAGCATCTTCCCCCGTCAAAACCCTCGACCAGAACCACACTCATCAAGCTATGCATTGCGTTTGGACTCGACTCGGTGGGGTACTCGTTCATGCCGTACTCGTGGCTAGTACTTTACTTTGTCAACATCTTCCACAGTACATCGGCATCTATCGGTACACTTTTGTTTATTACGAATTTTGCCGGCTCGATAACAGCCATTGGATCTGCTGTTCTATGCAAGAAGATTGGTCCGCTCAGGGCCATTGTGGCTACGAAAGTACCATCGACCGTGTTTATGACAAGCATATCTCTCACCGGCAACGTGCTTGTGGCCATGGTTCTTGTTGTTTTGGCAGTCTGTACCGATACAATGGATGTTGTGCCACGCCAAGTGTTTATTTCGTCGGTGGTACCTGCTGAGGACAGAACCATGGTGATGGGAACCGTCAATGTTGTCAAGACACTAGCGCGATCGATTGGTCCGACCATCACGGGTATTTTCTCCGAGCACGGGGAGTTGTGGCTTTCATTTTGGTTTTTGGCACTATTCGAGCTCATCTCTCTTGGCTGTGTCGTGACCATGTTCAAAAACGTTGTTTACCACTGACCGGGCTGATGATGATGCAGGGACAACGGGTTGTGCGGCGCCCCTGCATCCGCAACGTAACATATACAATTACATTATCAATATAAATAGGTGGAGAGAGCTCACCTGTTAATGGAGCTCACAAAGGTTTCTACTGAACCTGACGTGCTTTGCGGCGACGGGTCTCACCAACCTCCAAGACACGCGAACGCTTACTCTGACGCTTGACACGAGTATGAGAGCCCGCAGTGCTCGTTCCATTTGCAGAAGCGCTACCGTGGGTGGTGCGGTAGTGTTCAGAGGTAGGTTTACCATTCAAGGCTTCAGTTCGATCGCCATACTGCGCATAGTCATCCTGTGCCTTGGGAGGAGACCGAACCACGGTGGAGACGTTAACGTTGATTCCTGACGTCGTGGGTGAGGAAACATCATCCTCGTTGGCGTCGTCCTCGAGTAGTGAAGCTGGAAGATCGATGCGACCAACATGGGACTGGCTGGGGGCTGCGATCTTTGCAACCTCTGCGTAAGTCATGGGACGTACCTTCACGTGGGTGAACCCATCAGCGTCTTCCTCGACATTGTCCTCGACTATATGCTTTGTTTTCTCTGGTGTAGACTCGTTGTTGGTATCATAATTTTTGTTTGCAGATGACCGATGGACTGAACGGAACAGGAACATACGCGAGGACTTAGCGGTGAGTAATCGGGCAATAGACTATGGCGTCAGTTGTAGTACTAGTGGTTGTTGATGACTGATTGGTGTGTAGCCGGGATGTTGTTGATACCGGACTGGTAATTGACGAGTGTGGTGGCGATTGGAGAGTGTGGTGGTACTAGAGGCTAGCACTTAAGAGTCAGGGAGAATCTGGGCCTCCGAGGGTTCAAATAATGATTGCCTTCTTGGCCGGTGACCTCAACCCTGGGGATCGGTGGGTTGGGGTTAGAACTGATAAGACGTTATCGGCACGTGGGGCTATTCGAAAGGGTCTGCTGGTGAGGATGGTTTAGGAGAGAGGGGTGGGATGCGGCATGGACAAGAGGCACATTTAGTTACAATTAGTTAGCAGCAAGTGGTATAGCAAATAGTGGCATCATAAACTAAGTCAGTTGACGTCGGTTTGCCACACTCGTATATGACGTGCGTGGTTGAGGTGGCTGTAATTGTCTTAGCAGTTGCTGAATTGAGTGGCTTGTCATGCACAGTAGCAGTCAGTGGAGTGACGATGACCCTTGCCGCCGAGTCAAGCTGAGTCAGTTGTGCGCCAGCCAAACAACCTTAGAGGCGGAACAAGTAGTCGATGCAATGGATACAGAGGCGAGGGATTCTCGGGCTATGAGCGAGCCCGAGCCGAATCTCCAGAATGTAATTGACGAGTTTGATCCAGTGGCAAGAAAAAAGCGAGAGCAGTTGCAGAATGTGGCGCCAGAGCCCATGGTAGAGGAGAAACAACGGCGGCGCAACTCTGCATCCACAGTCAGGTCAGTGTCTTCAACAGCAAGTGGACCACCCAAACGAATAAAGGACAGCGACGTGCAGCCATTTGACTTTGGACGGTTCCTCGACCAATTGCGCCACAAGTCGGCAGACCCCATTGCGCGGTACGTGAAGAGTTTTCTCACCGAGTTTTGCAAACGGCCATGGACCACCAAGGAACAGGTCAAGATAGTCGGCGACTTTCGACACTTTATCACAGGCAAGATGGGTCTATATGCGCCATTCTCCAAGCTCAATGAAAAAGAGTTTGGCAACGCGCAGGAAGGCATGGAGAAGCTGATAATGAACCGGCTGTACACAAGGACGTTTTCTCCAGAAATCCCAAGCGACCTGAAGAGCGACGCCCACGAGGAAGATGTTATCCGCGACCGGGTGGTAGCCGAAAAAATGAGGATATGGCACTGGATCGAGGCGCGGCACCTGGACCTGGCCCCCATGTTCCCTGCAGACGGCAATGGCGAGGCGTTTGTGAAACTTGCCAGCGACGAGCTCAACAAGGTCAACCACTACCGAGCTCCACGCGACAAGATGATTTGTGTCCTCAACTGTTGCAAGGTGATTTTTGGGCTGCTGCGGCAGAGCCGGGCTGAGGAGTCGGCGGACGCGTTCCTGCCCATTCTGATTTATGTGGTCATCAAGGCGCAGCCGCAGCATTTGATATCCAACGTGAACTACATCCAGCGCTTTCGCAACCAGGATATGCTGAGCGGCGAGGCCGCATACTACTTATCGTCGCTGGTTGGGGTCATCAGCTTTATCGAGACATTGGACCGGTCTGCACTCAGCATCACAGATGAAGAGTTTGACGAAAACGTCGAGCATTCGGTCAAATCTATGGTCACACCCCATACTGTGAGCAGAAATAACTCTGAGGCTGGCAGTGTAGCCCAAGTCATTGTGGATGAGACCACCCCACCCCATACGCCGACGCCAGGAGCCGCAGTACTCCCGATGAACGCATCCAATGTGCTGTACAACTCGGCGGGGCTCATTACCGCCCCATTCAAGTCACTCTCAAAGTACTTTGAAGATAATCCCGCAACAGCAGAAGCAGAATCAAAGGACAAGAAGAAGAACCTAATATCGCCAGAAGAGTCTGCGGCAAGGCAAGCGTCAGCAGAGGAGTTGGAAGCCCAGCGTATATCGGCAAAAGAGTTTGCCAACACATGCCGCACACTCCAGCAGATGTTTCCTGATCTCGATACAGAGGTGATCCAGGACGTGCTGCGCCAGACTGAGAGCCGCATCGGCCGAGCCGTCGACGTGTGCCTTGCTCTTGTGGAGGGCTCCGCGGCCAACTAACAAATACATAATACTGACTGACGTTAGAATAAATACTAGCTGCGGCCAAGACTAGACCGCGATTGGTATTGGCTGAAAGACGAGTTTGAGCGTGATGACGGCCGGTGGTACGACAGGCTTGACGACCCTGGTTCAATGGGCTCAGCACTAAACAGCTGGCTACGTGAGCCCATTGACCGCATGGCCATATGGGATCGATCCCGTAACCGAGAAGCAGCGGCACTGTCGTAGTCATACGACGGCTTTGGTATGCTGGAGTTTGGGTTGTGTGCAAGAGTGGACATGGACAGTTCCCGTCGTCTGTGTCTTCTCTCAGCCATTGACATTTCGCTGGTACTATTGTTGTTGTTGTTGTTGCTTGAACCTGGGCCGTAAGAAGAGAGAGGTGTTCTAGACCTGGTGGCGGATTGAGCAGACTCGGAGCCTCTGCGAGAAGAGTCTTGGTACATGTTATTCACAGTCATTGATGGTGTGCGTGCGCGATTGGCATTGTACTGGGTGGGTGTCACGGACCGACGATGGGTAGGAGAGCCGGCCAGTCGTGGTATTTGCGAAGACGAGTTCGACGTGGGAGTTACCGGTCTATGTATGCTTGATGAGCTTGCTCTGCCAGTGCCGCCAGTGGAGGCGGCAGACACAGTGGAGCTCGGTTGGGTAGTATCATACAATGGCCGGTGGGTTGGAGTCACCGATCGAGGGAGAGACGACTTGAACGTGGCAACTCTTGACTCAAGATTCTTCATCTGGTCGAGCATGCCATGGATCTTGCGCATTGACTTGGAAGATGACATGCCCTGGCCGTAGTTGCCATAGGTACCAGTTGTGCGGGGAACTGACGGTGACACTGATGATTGGTACAACCGTGCTGCACGCATGGCTCGTCGTCGACTCATTTCGTCGTTTTCCTTATCGTCACCATCGCCGCCGCCCACTACGTCTCTATCGGTGGTTGCTGTTGTACCCCCACCGCGTGAGGATGATGCCCCACGAGCAGATGCGCGAGCATCTTTGGACAGCTCAGCATTGGCTCGCTCCAGGAGTCTGTTGAGACGAGCCACCTCCTCTTGGGACTCCTTGAGTTCGTCTCGCGCACGTTGGACCTCAGCTTTGAGGTCGTCCTTGCCTGCGGCCTCGGCCTCTAGCATCGCAACCTCCTCGAGGGCTCGGTGGTACTTTTGCTCCAGCTCGCTGAGTGAAGACTGCACAATGCGCTCATGCCGCTCCATGTCGTCGTTGGCCATCTCCATCTGGCGCAACTGGCTCATTGCTGTCCGATGGGCATCCTCAAGCGTGGCAATGCGTTTGAGGTTCGATTGCTGCGCAGCAGCATGCTCGCGCTGCGAGTCCAGGTACTTTGTTTTCCACTCGCCTACTTCGTGTCGGAACTGTTCGACCTTGGCCAGCATGTCCTCATGGGCGCGGTCCTTCTCCTCAAGCTCTAGTTCCAGCTCGCTCTCCAGCTCCTTTGAGGATGTTTGAAACTCGGAAAACGCTTGTTCCAGCTGTGCTAGTTGATCTTTCACTCGCCGATACTCTGCTTCTAGTGAAGCCGAGGTCGTGCTACCGCCAAAACTGGCTCCGCTGAATGACGATGAGCTCATCACCGCCGCCATGTTGTGTTGGTAAACAACTCTATTTAGCGAGATGTTACTTATCACCTCCGTAAACCAATTGGATGCCGCCGGGCATCCATTTGATAGGCACAACACTCCATTGATAAGCAAACTAGTATAATTATTCAAAAAAAATTACGCGCCGTAATCTATACAGCAGGAGAAAAATGTAAAAACGAGGGATGAGTCCCGTGACCAGTCACGTGCGGATCTACGTTTAATGCCCTTGGGGACGTCCCACCACACGTGTCACAATGGCCGTTTTGGCTGCGTCGATCTGTACGCGGGGCGGTAAAGGCCTGATCTCCAGGCAATTCTGCGACATTACTCAGGAAAAAGTGACGGCTCTGCTGGCAGCGTTTCCTCGGTTGGCTCAGGCAGGGTCGCAACACACTGTGGTTGATGATGAGTTTGTACGCTACGTGTACCAGCCCATTGAAGAGCTCTATGTGCTGCTCATCACCGACAAGCAATCCAACATTATACAGGACATTAAGACTCTGCGGCTACTAGCGCAGCTGGTTTCGGATATGACGAGGACGCAGGATGAGCGGGAAGTGATGGCCAACTCGTTTGAGCTGCTTTGTGCGTTTGACGAGGTCATCGACCAGGGCGGGTTCCGTGAGAATGTGAGTGCTTCCCAGGTGCTCACAATCTTGGAGATGGAGTCACATGAGGAAAAGATCCAGGAGATTATCGAGAGAAACAAGGAGATGGAGGCCGCCGAGGAGCGCAAGCGCAGAGCCAAGCAACTCGAAATACAGAGGCGCGAGGCGGCCAAGAGAGGGGCCGGCATGTCAAGTGGAATGGGAGGAGGCATGGGAAGCGGAATGGGAGGCGGAATGGGAAGCTACACCAATGTCAGTACCAGCTCACCTACTCCCAGTTCGGCTGCGTCATATGTCAGTACTCCAGCTGGACCGGCGAAATCGAGCTACGATTTTGGTGCCAAGCCAAAGAAGGGCCTGCAACTGGGAGCCAAGAAGACCGGCGCCAGTTTCAATGCACTTAGATCAGAGGCCGAGGCGGCTCCACTTATGGAGGAGCAGTTTATGCAGCAGCCTTCAGCAGCGGTCAGCTCGACGTCGCACCCAATACAGGCACGGGCCGCATCTATTCCTGCAATGACGGACGGACTCGAGGTGAGCGTGGTGGAGCATGTCACTGCGAAGCTGAGACGTGACGGCACTGTGGAGTCTGCGGAAGTCAAGGGTAACCTGAATCTGCGCATTGGCGATCCCAACAGACGCAGTGTGCGTCTGCTGACTGCGGCCGACGGTTCGCCCAATATGTACAAGACACATCCCAACGTCGATCGCAACGAGTTTGTGCAGAACAAGTTCATTCAGGTCAAGGACCCGGCCAGACCGTTCCCAGCCAACGGACAGGAGATTGGTGTGCTGCGATGGAAACTTGCGGGTGCTGATGTGTCCAACGAACTGCCACTAACGCTAAACTGCTGGTTCACTCCCAGCGACCCCGGGTTCATTGACGTTACGCTCGAGTACGAACTCAACTCGTCATTTACAGAGCCTCTGGATAATGTTGTCGTCAAGGTGCCTCTTGTATCGAGCAACGCCCATGTGGCAGACCCATCCTCTCTTTTTGACCAGTCGGACGACTCGATTGAGTGGATGATTCCTGATATTCAACCCGGATCGGCTAACTCTACTGGTTCGTTCAGCTTCACGGCCGAGGCAGACTCGGAGGACGATTTCTTTCCCATGACTGTGCAGTTCCGCGTCAAGGATGCCCTGCAGACGTACGGTAAGGTAGACGTGGAGGATGTGGTGTCCACAACAGACGACTCGGAGAGCGTGCCATTTACCAAGCGCGTGCAGATTCTGTCGGATCAGTACACCGTCTACTAAAAAAAAGGGGGGAATAATGATAAATATACTAGTCTATAAATACAGCGTGGTTCCGTTTTCGGCCGCAGCAAAAGAGCACTCGAGGCCCTGCTGCGCAGCCAGGTTGCTCAGTTCCTTTAAAATTTGTAGGTGGTGTCCGTGAGGGTCCGTTTTGAGGTGGGTGATAAACACCTTGAGGCCGGTTAGGCGCTCCTGTTCTGTTTTGCTTTGGCTATCAGCAATAAGCTTGGCCAGCACGGTCAGCTCGTCAACAAGACGGGGTGGGTTCATATGGCCAAAAAGACAAAAGTCCTCGCGAGATGTTGGGTACGAGCACTCAATGAACAATCCCACGAGCCGATCTTCGCAGTACCACTGCGCGCATTTTTCCCACACAATGATGTTACGTGGTGATTTTGAAATGCAATCGGGTTCAACGTCACCCCATATGACCAACACTTTATGTGTGAGCAGGTCTTCCACAGAATATGCGGTGCTATCGTAGACACTAAATCCGTCCGGCTCCTCTTTCGATGGAACGAGCCCGTGTGACACCGGAAACGCCATCACCTTGATGTTAGTGGCGCCGACATCTGTCTCAATGTGGGACTGCATCCTCCTCAGTTCCAAAAAATTGAGGGCACCCAGCCCCTCGTTTGTAAGATTCGGCCATATGCGACCATTAAACACATGGTCCTTGAGCGACTGGATGCACCGCGGCAGCCCCCAGATCGGTTTCGGGTTGGCAATGGAGAAAATGGTGGAATTGATGACCAGTCCACCAATGTGGTCCATGTGTTCGTGGGTAACGCAGATGCCGGCAACGTAATAGTTGATAATGTGGAATGCATTTTGTTCGTGGTCCTTTGACTTTAGAATTGATTGCGGAAACGCTGGTCCGCCAGAGCTGGGTTTTATCAGCGACGTTGGGGGTATTATGTTGTTCGAGCGGTCTGGGGGACGTGATCCCTCCCCTATTTTGAGGTCTGTTGTGGATTCGCTGGCATCCTTCATCCGCTCTTCCTCTGCGTATATCGTTGCATCTTCCTCAAGAATGGGAATCACTCCGGACACCAAACATCCGCAATCGATTCCCACTAGGCAGTTGCGTTGCCAGGGAGTGCCTATCGACCGAACAATGTATGCGCTGGTGTGTCTGTCAATGGGTCCGCCGTGACTCCCAAGAACAGTGACTTGGAACGCAGGTGGCATGGTTGTGCATGCGCTGTTACAGTTCTAAAGAGAGCCGCGGTTTTTTGCTACCCGTTGCCAGACTCTGAGAGAGGGACCTGGCGCCATGGCCAATATAAGCTTAGTGGCGGTCACCTGCCAGACGGTGAACCTTGAGTTTATGCACAACGAAGCAACGGGCGTTATTCACTATCGCAGAGTAGCCGAGCTTTCCTGTAGAACGGTCAATGCCTCAATGTTTCACGTGCCAAACAAACCGGTTCTAGCCTGGTGGTGGTTGGTGTGATCCATTGCGCCATTTTGCGACATGACATGACACGATACGCCCAAGCTGGACGCTAGACGCAATCCTGGGTTGGATGCAAGGCAGGCGTGTTTGGACCTAACCGCCACCAACTCCCACACCACACCCCATTAACATATTTTACATAGCTTGTGAATATTCTTGTTAAATACGCTGGTTGCCATAGCCCTTAATGTCCTTGGCAAACTTCCAGTTCATCTCCTTGCACTTGACATTCTTGTCGAACTTGACGCCCTGCTTCGTCACCGTAGCCACCGTGTACTTGTCCAGCGAGCGAGCGTCTCTATAGAACAGCACCTTCATGCACTCATCAATCAGAGCCCGCGCCCCGGCTTCAGAAAGCTTCTTCTCATCGCCCTCCTTGTCGATAACTTTGCGCAGCAGGGGAATTGCAAGGTGCGCTCCAAACCCAGTGGCCAGAGTGGGTGCAGAGTACGTGACTCCTAGTAGATCGGTGTATGCGAGAAATGGCTTGCCCTCATCGTCAAATCCAGCAACAAGCACAGCGTTCCACAAAGGATTCATCTTGTTGCGGCGTGCGTACATGGTCTTGGATACATACGAGTAGATATGCTTGGCTCCCAGACGCAGCCGATGGTCCTCGTTGTCGTAGTTTTCGTTGATCTCGAGGTCCTCCAGCAGCCGCTCCAGGTGCTGCATATCGCTCACATCGCCACCCATTCCCACAATGGTCTCGGATCCTACTTTTATGATGCGCTCTTCGTCTGTGAATCGCGCGAGCGATCCGTAGCTGGCAAGGTTATCGGCCGCCATCATAACTCCACCATCAAACTTGACGGCAATCACACTGCTTCCGGTAACAGTCGGTTGCTGGGTGTGTACCTTGGGTGCTGTGGCTGCAGGTCCTGCATTGTGAATTCTATGATCGTAAGGACCGTACACGTCGTCGCGTGGTCGACCCCAATTCACCTGTGTGTGTTCCATTTTATGATGTCTAGAGTAGTAGGTGAGACGGGTGGCACAAGCATTTCAACTTTGATGACTAAGCGCGTTTGGCTGGTACTATTGCGAGGAATCGGTACACACAATCTCTTTTGTTGATTAGAATACCGAATATAATAATTTACTGGTACTTACTTCTTTCTTTGGGGAACAGAGATGATTTGCATTATTTTGACCGGGTGGTCCCGAGACGAAATTAGCCGCCACAGACCCAATCGCTGCAATACGGACAACGATAGTAGAGTAATTTCTAAAGATATTACTACTGAGAATGAAGAACACTGAAGTGCCACGAATAGAGAATGTTCATTAAAATACAACCTCGGCCCCGCCGGCGTTGATGTTGGCCATCTCCTCCTCGGAAATAGTCGAGTACTGGAACCGCCGAGGAAGCTCGGCTCGAGAGTGGTACTGTCCAATACTCTGTGCTGCTGAAGGCCCGCTGCCTACCGTCTTGGATGATGCTCCTTTGCCTCCTAGAGGTCCGTGGGTTTGTGCGTTCTGTCTATATTGGAGGAATGAGGAAGGCAGCTTATTGATTGGTGCCTGTGGGTGGATCTTGGGTGCGTTGATAGGAGTCTCCGGAGGAGTCGGCAAGTTGGATCTCTTGCCGAGGAATCGGATCATCTGATTGCGCATAGTGGTGATTGAAGCTCTCATTGTGTTTGTAAGTGTGTTGTAAGTGAGTTTGTAAGTGGGTTTGTAAGTCGGCTAAGACGGCGAATGGGAGTGGGTCTGTGAGTGTTTGTGTGTTAGGTAGATATGAACTGTCGCTATGGTGAGTGATAAATATGACAAGCACTGATTTCTGTTAGTGTTAGTGATTGTCTTGCCGCGCAACTGTCGTAAGCACGCCTTTTAAGATCACTCAAACTTTTCACTACTGAGAGAGATACAGGTGCCAAACCTAATCTGATGGGCCACCACTTGCACGATTGGCTGCGATAGGGGCTAGGGTAGGCCTGAGCGAGCGGGGCAACGGTCGTGCTAATAAGAACATCAGCCCATGCATGCGGGGCGGGCGCGTAAGTTTGATGATGTCAGTATTGTCAGGCGAGCATGCATGAGCTTTGTTTGAGTTTGGTGGGGATAGGATAGGATAGTCTGCCTGTGTGTGAGTGTTACCCACAACTGTCACACAAACTGTGTGCAGCCGTACAAATACATGTAATCAATGTTGTCTATACTATTTACACTACTGGCGAACCGCGTGATACCGTTTGCCTCGGAAGCCAAACAGCTGCTGGTTAAATTGATACACCTCGGAAGGATTCAGGTCGTTGGTCTCCCATTTGGTGGAACCAAAGATGTTGGGAGTGGGTTCAAGCAGCACATCCATCTTGTCAGCATACTTGTTGTTGAGCCAGGCCCAGTCACGGGCCATATCCTGCTGGTGGAAGCCAGTAACAAACACTGCGCACTTGCTTTCAAGCAGACCGGGCACCGACTTCTCCCATTGGTTCATGGCCTCAGGCGCGCCCAGACCGGGATGGAACAGGAAGAATGCATCAAGGTACGGGTCGTAGGGCATAAAGTCCTGCATGTCGTTCAGCACGTGGAAGTAGTCTGTGTAGAACGACAGCTGGACCTGGCTGTCGACACGCTTGGTGATTTTCTTTGAAGATGTAATGTACCGACGGGTGTCACGGTCGTAGTACGACTCGGGCCCGATAAACACGAGCTCAAAGTTGGTGTGCGGCAGCAGGTAGCTCAGCTGCTTCCAAGCATGAGGGGGAAGCTGGCTCTCGGCACGGGCTCCCAGAATGAAGAAACGCACTGGTCGGTCCTGCCACGAACGGGTTCGGTCCTGCGGGAACAGTGTGTACCGCAGCGCAGCCAGACTCTTGAGTCCTTCAATCGTCAAGGGACCGTGGGGCTTGAGCATGTACGGCGAGTACTGGTGCAGCACAGACCCCATGGTGATGGGATACGACAGCATCTTGGTGACGGCAGCCATATGGAAGTCCGAGTCCATGGAGAAAAACTGCCGCGTGTACAAAAACGTGTCCCAGTTCTTGAAGTTGATGGCGGCCTCTGCCTGCTGTGGCCCGGGAAAGTCAAACTCGGGGAACTCGCGGCCACTGCGCAGGTCATGCTCCATGCAGTTTACCTGCCTCAGAATGTCGTAGATCTTATTGTCGTGGTAATACTTGTCTGCCTTCCACGCGGCCTCGTCATGGTGGGTGGGAATACCTGAAATGGGACACGTGAAGTTGATGTTGTTTCCAGTCACAGGACACTTTCCACGTGCACGAATAAATGCAGCACGCGTCCGAATATCCTGTGACGGACTAGTATCCCACACATGGAACCGGTTCTCATAAGTGGGCCAGTCCTCAGGTGGAGGGGGATCTAGTCCCAGGGTATCTCTCACAAACGACCATACTTTGGAGCCAACGCCTTTGTTGGGCTTCTGCGGTGGAGGGGTGGTTGCAGTTGTAGTTGTTGTTGCGGCACCATGTCCGCTGGTCGCAGTCGAAGTACTGGTGGCAGCAGTACTGCTACTATTGCTAGTGGCAGAGAACGCAGTGGCGGTAGCTGTTGCAGGTGACGGAGAATTCGAGTCTCCTTGACTTGCTAGGCCCCTTATACACAGCCTTTTGGCGCCTGTTCCAAGAACAGACGCCGTTGTCCGCGTCCCTAGTGTCGCAAGCATGCAGGGAATTATTCTATTAGAGTTGGCTACTTTGTGGCCTGGCATTAGAGATAAGCCACAATGTGCGGCGCTGTGGCTGAGACGGCGCCAGGTTCAAATCATCAAACGGAGGTCACGAGCAGGTTTTTTAAAAAAATAAAAATAGATTGTACTTAAAAACTGTTGACAAGATCCTATATCTCGGTGGTCAATTCTGCGGATATTATCGTCACTGATCGTCACTGTTGCTGTCGAGGCAAAGATAAATGTGGCTGAACGTAACTCTCTTATTCAACTGACACGCCGACCATGGTCAGAGTGACGTTAGCTGACGGATCGCCCAAGGAGTTTGCCGTGGGTCCACATACCACCGCGGCCCAATTGAAGGAGCGCATTGTGTCATCGGAAAACATACGGCCACCGCTAGAACTCATTAACCTGTACGATGGAGTTACGCTGGCAGACAACGACCCCGTGGTAGATACGCAACCCCTGCGGGTCAGCTCAGTGGCCGGGCCGCCCAATGAACAAAACGTTTTCTCATCAATCAATGCGAGACTATCGTCGTTTGGAATGCGCCAGGTGAGTATTGTTCTGAGTAACGGCACCAAGGTCGTCCGGGCAGTCGACACCGGCACCACGATAGCACAACTCAAGCGTGAACTGGTGGGACTCGAGCCTGACCTCACAGACGCCCCCGAGGATCTGGCAAGTGTAACAGTGCTAACGAAATACGGGTCTCGGCTTGTCGACGAGGAGCAGATCCACGAACCCCGATCGCTCTATATAGCCAGAGGCTCGAACTACCCAACTCTGCCCCGCCCGAGCGCAAGTGCCACCCCTACTCCCCTAATGACTCCAGGATGGAGGCCGTCGGCTGTGACTGTAGACAACAAGGTCACGCTGCACGAGCGCGACTTTATGTTTCTGTACGATGTTGCAAAGTCCCAGGAGCGGTTTGCGTTCTCGCCTGCTGCTGCTGCCGAGTTGCAGGCACGGGGGGTTCTGCTGGACGGGACCCGATCCAGCTCGGAGACCACTGATGCCTGTAATGATACAACACCTACGGATGACCACCACCCTGCTACAACTGATACACCTCTCCGAAATAATGCACCTGCGCGGCCAGAAAATCGATTCCATATGCAGTTTGGGGAGCAGGGCGCACACATTCAGTTTACCATGGACGCCAACCAAGTGGCGCATGTATTCCAGCTCGTACGACGCCAGATTGCGCAGCTCGATGGCGTCACCGTGCTGCGTGGTATCACAAAGGTCATTGGCCTGTTTACGTTTTTTTTTCTCATTAACAACTCTGCGCTCAGCATGTTTACCAAAACCAGCATCATCAGTGCAGGCATCATCTACTACTTCTTTTCCGGATTCCTGCCTTCGCTTGAATCAATCACCCCTGAGTTTATCTTCCCACACAACCTGCCCATGCCGCCTCCAACGATGGACCTGGATTTCGCCGGAGACCCTGCTGAGGGCGACGACGCCACGATGGGTACTGAAGAGGGAAATCAGCGTATTTTTGACGCAATCAACCAAGACTTCCGCGCGCGCAGGTCGTTCAAGGACAACGCTGTGAACACGGTTTTGCTTTTAATCCTCAGCTTTGTTCCCAACTACTACAAAAAATGGAAAGAGCAGGACGATGCCCGAATTGGAGCGTATATCGACGCTATCAAGGACGCGCGCGCTCGTCACCGTCGTCGGGCTGTTGCTCCCATGGAAGAGCAAGAGCAACAAGAGGTACAATAATACCTAACGACTATTTATTATAGACTTACATATACCTAATTGCCCTTCTTCGGGGAGTCGACCCACTGCCACTCGATCTTCACGCGACCCTCATCAGGGTCAGCCAGCTTGTTGAAAGCCGCTGGTGATAGGTCCAGATCGCCGTGGCGACACTCGGGACACTCGTCCACAATGCGGACTGTCACCGACTTGCTTCCTCTCCAGATCTTGGCGCGTCTTCCGCAATTTGGACTCTCGTCGTCACTTCCGTACTGCGGAGCGTTGAGGGCCGCAACCAAGTCTTGCTCAGAGCTTGACGTTCCGCAGGCGTCGGCCTCGGGAGTGTAGAAAGTTGCATCTCCCTTGAACTGGACCTTTTTCTGCGCACTATTGCTCTGACCCTGGTTCTGGTTCTGGTTCGGTGAAACACTTGCTATAGACCCAGACGAGTGGCTATGCTGAGGCGGGGGCTGTTGTGGCCGGTTCCATCCCCAGCTGTTCCAGGATGATTGCTGGGGAACCAGTAGTGGGCGGTCGGGGACATTGTGGTCTTCTGCTCCAGCACGGAAATGAATGTTACCGTTTGCGCCATCCACCTCAATGAATGGCAGGGGAATAGACGCGGCACTGGTGAGACCGAGGCTAACGAGCGTGACTGCGACAGTACAAACGAATGTGGATTTCATGGATGATTAGTTCTTGTTTGTTGCCTCTAATATATATAGCCATATCCAGCATCAGTTGTTCTCATCTCGCCTGATGGCCTCATCTCACTAACTACCCCACGCTCATCTATAATCTATACTCATCTATCATCTACACTCATCTAACTCATCTATCATCTCACGGTAAACCTTGTGAAATTATCATGGTAATCTATGTACATTAACGACGCTCTTCTGCATTCTTGCGGCCAAGATGCTGGGCACGCACCTCAATACGCTTACGCTCACCTCCCCATCGCTTTTTTCCTCGGACATGCTCCTCCAAAGGCTCTCCCCGGAGAAACTTCTCTCTCCAGTGTAATAAATATCGTCTCGGGCGAGCGTCGATGCCCTTGTTTTTCATTTCATGAGTATTCATGCTCATCAGGCTTTCCCACGTCTCAAACTGGTCGGCGTACTCCACCATGTTGCGGCCAATCTTGGTGAGAAAAGTCTGCACATCGGGAACCTCAGGCGTGGGAGCCGGCGCCGACTGGCGGTCTATTGGGCCAATGAGTCGTGTGTATGTGATGGCAGATGTTGCAAACTGTCGTTGGACTGGGTGAACCGGCCGCCGTGGCAGCGAGCTGATCCCTTTGGTTATTTGTCGCAGCATTTAATAGAACTCTAAGCTAGGTTGGTGAAGTTATATGCGTGCGGCACCATCAACCAACTTATAGTCTCATCACACTCTCTAAAATGCATTTCAAGTGTCTACTCTCTCGATAAACTTCTTAAGGGACTGTGCCTCGGCCGCCATGTCCTCGGCCGACCGTGGTTGTCGGTGCTCGCTATCCACAGCAAACGCACCCTTGTTATTCATTTCTCGTAGCGTTTTGTAGATGGTATCCATATTTCCCTCATGCGCATCCAGCAGTTTGTAAACGTCATCGACATTTGGAAGATCCTTGAGTCGTCGAGGTATTATATGGCAGTGAACATGTGGAACCGACTGGCCAGCCAATGCTCCATCCTGAATAGCTATATTTAGCGCATCCGCATGCGTGTACTCCTCTATAATTCGAGCAATCTTTTGTACTGTAGTGTAAAAATCAAGTGCCTCGTCAGGCTCTAGCTGGCTGAGACGAGGAATCACCCGATTCGGGCAGACCATGACATGGCCCGGCAGAATAGGCTTGAGGTTAACAACTCCAAACGACTTTGCACTCTGATAAAAGACCTGTGTCGTGACATTGAACGGACCAAACAGAATTCGAGGACTAGTCATGGCTGCGGTCATAAGCACCGGCAAGTCACGTGTGTCTGATATTGCGGTAAATGTAGTGTGTGGGTGTTGCGGTAAATAGACTGTGCGGGATTTGGTTTTCCCCCCACCACTGGTACATAAAATGTGCGGGATTGTGCTGTACTCACACTATAGCGACCAAGATGATTGAAACAAGAGGACTCAGCTTTGTGTTTCCCGACAAAACCGTTGGATTGCACGACTTGAATCTCAGCATGTCGTCGGGCTCGCGCACTATCCTGGTGGGTCCAAATGGAGCAGGAAAAAGCACGCTGCTACGCCTTCTGTCTGGTAAAAAGATGGCCACGTATGGTCTGATCAGAATCGACGGAGTAGACCCATTTAACGACGTCCTCGTTGATACCCCATACCTGGGGCTCGAATGGGCCAACAATGCCATGGTCAAGCGAGACATTTCGGTGGTTGTGTTGCTAGCCACAATGGGAGGAGAACAGTACCCCGAAAGAAGAGACAGGCTTGTTGAAGTTTTGGACATTGATCTCACCTGGCACATGCACAAGTGCAGTGATGGCCAGCGTCGCAGAGTTCAGCTGGCCATGGGACTGCTGCGACCGTGGAGCACTCTTCTGCTCGACGAAGTGACTGTTGATCTGGATGTGCTGACCCGGTACCGGTTCCTCCAGTTTCTCAAGAACGAAACTGAAGAGCGCGGCGCACAGGTTGTGTACGCTACCCATATTTTCGATGGTCTCCAGGACTGGCCCACGCACATTGTGAGGCTCCACAAGGGCATGGTCATTGAGCTGGCTGAGTATCCCGAGTTCAAGGCACGCCACACTCTCAATTCATTCAACGGGCTGGAGTTCACATTCAGTCTGCACAAGGTTATTCTCGACTGGCTTCTTGAGCTGGCAGCGCAAGACGACTCGCGGCGTCCCACTTGGAATGATTTGCGTCACGCAGAGCTCGAAAACGGCTCTGCCCTAGAGCTGCTCCGGAATTTCTGATTTTGGTTTTTCATGTCTACATTCAACACTACTAACCTGCATTCAACCTGCAATTGTCACTATTTAGAACGTAATATATCATATTGAACCAAATTGCCGTCTAATCTCGCCAAGATGCGTCTTTATGCCCTTCTTGGCACCCGCAACCCAGACCCCACGCATCTGCAGGGCACACCAACTCAATCATTGCTCTCTTCACAAAGCATCAGCAGAACATAGCATAGCATAGCACAGCAGCATGGGGATCCGGCTGGCCATCAAGAACATCCCGTGGCCGCGACGACTCCAGACGCTGGCGCTGGCCACACATGTCTTTTCGATCCCGCTGTTTATTGGACTCTTTCTCCTATGTTGCGCATTCCCGCCCTTCTGGCCGTTCATCGTCATGTATCTGGTGTTTATGCTCAACGATTCGAGCTTCGAGGACGGAAGCGCCATGCCCAGTAGGTGTTTCCGGATAAGGCGGTCGACGCTATGGCTGAATTTTGCTCGGTACTTCCCCATCAGAGTCCACCGGACCGTGGATCTGGCGCCGGCGTTTATCCCAGACCCGAATCCACAGCCCAAGAGTGGGCCTCCTCTGGTGTGGAAACTCACATTTTGGTGGTGGTACTACCTTTTCAAACCCCAGGACCCATTTCCCATAGTTCCGACAGGCAGAAGATACATTTTTGGTTACCACCCGCACGGCATCATCGGCATGGGACTTATCGGTGGTATAGCCACTGAGGGTGCCGGCTGGTCCAACCTGTTTCCCGGTATCCCTGTTCGTGCGCTCACTCTGAGAAACAACTTCAATCTGCCATTCTACCGAGAATACCTCATGTCGCTGGGTCTTGCGTCTGTGTCTCGCGAATCCTGCTCTGCTCTTTTGAAGAACCACCAGCCCATCTGCATTGTCATTGGCGGCGCCCAGGAGAGCCTCAAGGCGCTTCCAGGTAAAATGGACCTCGTCCTCAATAGAAGACATGGGTTTGTAAAGCTGGCACTCGAGGCAGAGGGCGAAGTCAACCTTGTGCCCATGATTGCGTTTGGCGAAAATGAGTTGTACGACCAGGTCGAAGGCTCGCGCGACTCGACCTTAAGCAGATTCCAGCAGTGGCTCAAGGGCAAGGTTGGCTTCACACTACCGCTATCTCATGCAAGAGGAATATTCAATTACGACCTAGGCATCATTCCCTATAGACGGCCCATCAACATTGTTGTGGGTGCCCCGATTGCTGTGCCACACATCCCCTACCCGTCAAAGCAGGATGTGCGAAACTACCACGAGCGGTATGTGACGGAGCTCCAGCAGTTGTTTGAGGACAATAAGCATAGATTCTACAAGGACTACACCCAGAAGGGCAAGACTGCGGACGATTACCATATGACAATTGTCGAATAATATTTATTATCATTAGAATCAGTACTAGAATGCAGTTACTCATTTTCGCTTTCATCCTCATCCTCATCCTCATCCTCATCCTCGTCCTCACTCTCAACTCCCACTACTGCATTGACAGTCACCTTATAACCAGCTTCAGTAAACGTCTTCTCCAGGTTCTCAGTCATAGACACATGGCACGCAACATAGACCGCCGAAGTATCTGTGTGGAACATGGGAACGCAATACTGAGCAATGACTCTGCGTAGGTCGTCGACAGTCACCTGCTGGATCTCGGCGATAAACTTCTCGGTGAAGTTGGGGCCACGTCCACGCAAATGGTTGTCACAGAAATTGTTGACAGCAACCATGCACGCGGTAGCATCTCCACTAGTCATGGAGTTGACCAGACTGGAAATGGCGCCAGTGACGTACTCGGGATCGAACTGGGTGCGTCCGTCCGCCAGACTCTCAACGATATCCTTGGCTACCAAAAGAGCCTTTCCGGGATCACTGCCGCGGTAAATGTCGAGCATGAACATGCCCATCTCAGTGAGGCGGGTGATGTTTGCTCCATACGCAAGTCCCGTGCCTCTAATGCCTCTCCAGAAGGGTCCCTCTACTGTTTGGAGATAGCTGCAGCACACTGCCAGAGCAGGAATATCCGGGTGCTTGTAATCCGCTGGTCCCTTGGTGACTAGTGCCACATAGGACGATTCAGTCGCAGACATGGGGCTGATGTATGCCTCTTTGCTATTCTGCTTGCCTTTAGGCGACAGAGCCTCCACAGTACGAGGAACTGGCATCAGCTCACTGAAAGGCAGGTTGCGACGCTTGGCGGCGTCCACCAGTG
The DNA here is from genome assembly GCA_023628915.1 of Trichomonascaceae sp. Y4102. NCBI lineage: Eukaryota > Fungi > Ascomycota > Dipodascomycetes > Dipodascales > Trichomonascaceae > Trichomonascaceae sp. Y4102. Next base: position 318,218 of record JAMAJT010000008.1, on the reverse strand, counting down.
TGCTCCACTGCGACACGGGCTTCTCAATGTGCTGCAAGCCTCCAGATACAAGGATGCGCATGTTCTTGGGCTGGAACAGCTCGCTTCTCAGCTGCTCGAGCTCAGAAACAACAGCATCGACCTTGGTCTTCTTTTTGCTGTGCAGCTGCTCGTCCACGTTCTCGGCAAATTCCTCCTCAATAATCATGTTGGAGGCTCGCTTGAGCGATCGGGTGCTTAGAATGGTGCTGTGCATGGACGCCACGAGGACACTGCTGCCGGACCGTTTGGTCTCGGGCACAGAGTTTAGGTGCTTCTCCACAATCACGCGCAGCCGCTCGGGCTCAAACACCGTGTTCCACATGGCGCGCGTGATCCACTCCACCAGTTTCGGGTACATGCTTGTTCTAGTGAGAACCCGAATGTTGAAGAGCTCGCCAAACGTCGAACCCACCGATGCCGAGTTGGTAATGGTGTCCTTCTTGACCTGCGTGACCACCTGCTCCACACTCAGCTTAGTACCATCGTCCAACTGCATCGGCAGCGTGAACAGCTCTGTCAGAATAAGCCCCACATAGGGAAGCAGCTCAGTGTTGGAAACCGCAAACGACGACAGATACACACGGGCCTCCACAAACTGCGAGTCGTACTGCTCAAAGTGCAGGTACAGCGGCAATTCGTCGGCGCCATCCTTGTCGACTCGGATCTGCAGCTCTCCATCAGTGTTGTCCAGCTTGTGGGTGGTGTCCCGCTTCGCAAGACCGGCACAGGCGCTCTTGGTGTGGATAAACTCAATCTTTGAGAGATCAGGAGGCACAAACGCGTCCAACACCTCCTGAGGAATAGGCGTGTCGTTTTCTTTTTGTGCATCGTCCAGTTTCTGCTGGAGCTCTTTGAGTCCAGCTTCGCCAAAGTTGGCCTTGTAGGCTCTGGCGCGCTCGTCTTTCTCCTTGCTGAGTCGCTCAAACATGGCTGCCGACGGCTTGCCCTTGACGGTGATGCACGCATTGTCCACAAAGTACTTCTTGATGAGCGCCTTCCACTGCTCTGGAGTCCACTTGGCGAGGTTCTCGTACTCCTTGATGTCCTTGGTCCAGTGTTCCAGATCGCTTCCGTCGCGGGCCCCGTACAGGAACGAGTCAATGGCAATGTACGCAACGGTTGACGGATCGCTCTCCATATTCAGCAGGAATTTGTTCATTTTGCGCTCGGTGCAGTCACGGAGCAGCGAAATGTCGAGCTCGTCAGTCAGCGACTTGTTGATGACATCCATCACTGCTTTTTCCACCTCGTCAAGCCGTTCAGTCGGCACGCCCGATAGGTACAGGTGAAACACAGTGTTGATGTAGTCGTCCGTGTAGTAGGACACGTCTGTGGCCAGCGGGTCGCTCACCTCTACAATCTCCATTTGCAGTCTTCCTACGCCCTCCATTGTAAGGTAAGTGCCGAGAACATGGATGGCTGTGTTTTCCTCAAGATCCAGAGCATCTGGTCCCAGCCAGCTCAGCTGCACCTCTCCAAACGACTCGTCTGCCTCAGGGAACTCAATGCTATTTGTGACGTTGCTCAGCAGAGCCCGCTCCCGGGGGGTGTCGACAAAGGGACGTGGTACCGGCTCCGAACTAATGCTGGGCAGCTCATCATCAAATTTTTGCATGGTCTCAAGCAACTCCGTCTTGTCGATGGTTCCCGTGAGAATCACACACAGGTTGTCGGGTCGGTACGACGCCTTGTGGAACTCTCTGATTTGGTCGTTCGACAGCACTCTTAACTTTTCCATAAGACCACCAGTGTTACTAGAGTACCCGCTCTTTTCTGAGAACATGAGCTTCTGGCCCTCCTGGGCAATAAGCGAGCCACTCTCATTCTCCACGCCCTGCATCTCGCTGAAAACAACACCCTTTTCCTCGGCATCTCCGTCGATATGGTACACTTCGGTGAGGCATGCAGCGTCCTTCAGGGTGGGATGGAGTACATGGTCGAGGTACACAGGTAGCAGCTTTCTAAACCCCTCCCAGCCGGCTGTCACAAGCGTATACACTGTTTGATCTGTTCCAGTCCATGCGTTAGTAGTGGATAGCATTTTGTTTCCAACCGTGTCCAGAAGTCCCTTGAATGGATACTTTTTGGAACCCATGAACACAAGATGCTCTAGAGTGTGAGGGCAACCCGAATCGTCTTGGATCTCAGTGGCAACGGCAAAGTATCCGCTCACCACAGGTGTTTTTGTTTCTCCTAGAATAACCTGCAGCCCTGTTCGATCCGACTCCCACAGCCAGATGGTCTGGTCTGCGTAAGATGGGTGGATCTCCTTCAAGAGCTTGAAGGTCATGATGGTGGATGGAAAGAGTTATTCAAGATTGTGAGTTAGGGTTCTTCACCTCTCCTTCCTTCCCCACCACGCACCAAAATGAACAACCTCGACGAGGTGCAATGGAGGGCGCCCGAATGGATCCAAATGAACGGGCTGAGGACTGATAACGTCCTAGAGTACTTTGCACAGAGTCCATTCTATGACAGATCATCCAACAACCAGGTCCTAAAGATGCAATCGCAGTTCAACATTGGACTCCAGGGCAGGCATGATCTTTACAAGGAACTCCAAAACATGAAGGGAGTCGAGTTTGTAGTGGCACTCGAGCGCGCCCCTACATTATGGATAATTCGGAAACAGAATCGTCAGAGCCCAACAGAGGTGAGACAGCTGGCCACCTACTTTGTGGTTAATGAGAACATTGTGATGGCCCCATCCATCTTTGACATTATCAACTCGCGCATGCTCAGTATCAGTCAAGCCCTCAGCAAGTCTCTTGAGACTGCATCTGCTCTACCAACCTTCAATCCGTCACAGGGGTACCACTACAAGAACGAAACCACATCTTTGCCTCCCCCTGGCAATAGTACTACGGCAGGTCCATCACCTTCACGAACTCCAGCACGCACGCCGGCGGCAACAACCACAACCACCGAAACACCCCAGCCAGCACAAACTCCAGCAAACACCACATCCACTTCTACTAACCCCATTGCATCCAACATGTCTATTGCCGACGAAAAAGCCATGGAGCGCGCGCTCGCAAGCGCTCTGGCTCCACAGCCGGTCTTCTTACAGGATCAACAATAATAATAATCATAATCATAGCATGTATTATCTACACAAATAAATAGTTGTTGAAACAATTCGTTAATTTTGAAGCCTCAATGTTGAAGAGACTGGCGAAGCATCTTAGGCAGAGTACTTCTCACGGTACACCTTGGCGGCGTTGACCATGTTGGTGAGCTGGCGCTTGGTCTCATCCCACTTTCTGGTCTTAAGACCACAGTCGGGGTTAACCCACAGCTTCTCACGGGGATAGACACCCACGATAGACTGAATGCGCTGCTCAAACTCGTCCTGAGGAGGCACACGAGGAGAGTGGATATCAAACAGTCCCAGACCAATGTGGTTGGGGTAGTCAGAAAACTCCTGAATGTACTTGGAGTCGTCCTTCTTGGAGAACTCAATGGACACAACATCGGCGTCGAGAGCCTTGATGTGGGCAGGGTCGAGGTCCGAGTAGCAGAAGTGAGAGTGGATCTGAGTCGAGTCCTCAACACCAGAGGTGGCGAGGCGGAAAGACTCAGGAGCCCACTGAACGTAGGCAGCACGCTCAGCACCCTCACGCAGAGGAAGTCCCTCACGGATGGCGGGCTCGTCAACCTGAATCACGTAGATACCGGCCTTCTCAAGGTCGTTCACCTCATCACGCAGAGCAAGAGCAAGCTGCTGGCACTGCTCCTTGAGCGACAGATCGTCACGGGGGAAGGACCATCTGAGAATGGTGACGGGTCCAGTGAGCATACCCTTCATGGGCTTCTCAGTAATGGACTGGGCATACTTGGACTCCTTGACGGTCATAGCGGTGGGACGAGACACGTCTCCCATGATGATAGGGGGGCGCACGTAACGCGAACCGTAGGACTGCACCCATCCATTCTGGGTAAAGGTGAAGCCCTTGAGCTGCTCACCAAAGTACTGGACCATATCGTTACGCTCGGGCTCTCCGTGGACAAGCACGTCGAGGCCAATCTCCTCCTGGAACTTGACAACGTCCTGGATCTCCTTCTCAATGAACTTCTCGTACTCCTCAGCGGTGATCTCGCCCTTGGTGAACTTGTTTCGGTTGATACGGATCTCCTTGGTCTGGGGGAACGAACCAATGGTGGTGGTGGGGAACAGAGGAAGCTTGAGCTTCTTCTGGGCCTCGAGACGAGTGGCAAAGGGCGACTTGCGGTGGGCGTCCTTGTCAGTGACGTTGGCGAGTCTCTGTCTGACAGCAGGGTCGGTGGTGATAGACGAAGCGTGTCTGGCAGCAATGCTCTTGGCGTTGGCCTCAAGCTCAGCAGCAACAGACGCGGCACCATTGGTAAGAGCCTTGGCAATGGTGACAACCTCTCCAAGCTTCTGGGTGGCAAAAGAGAACCAGTCCTTGATCTCGGGGTTCATCTTCTTCTCGTTGTTGAGATCCACAGGGGTGTGGAGAAGAGAAGACGACGTGGCCACAATGATGCGGTCCTTGCCAACAATGCCCTCGGCCTTCTGGGCAAGGGCAATGGCCTTCTTGAGGTCCGTCTTCCAAATGTTACGGCCATCAACAACACCAACGCTCAGAACCTGCTTGTCGGTAAGAGCAGCGGCAACCTCGTCGAGCTGCTCGGGCACACGAACAAAGTCGTAGTGGAATCCTGCAACGGGCAGTCCCTGGATGGCAGACAGGTTGGGGCGGACATCTCCAAAGTAAGAGGTCAGCACAATGTCGAGACCGGCCTGAGCAAGCTGCTCAAACACAGGCTTGTAGGCAGCCTGGACGTTCTTGGGGAGGTCCAGCACGAGAATGGGCTCATCAATCTGGACGCTCTTGGCACCAGCCTCCTTGAGCTTCTTGAGGAGCTCAACGTAGACAGGAACAAGCTTCTCAACAAGAGAGATGGGCTCAAGGTCAAGCGAGTCCTTGTCGGCCTTTCCGAGGAAAAGGTAGGAGATGGGTCCAACCAGCACAGGACGGGTCTCAATTCCAAGAGCCTTGGCCTCGAGGTACTCGTCAATGGGCTTCTGTCCATTGAGCTTGAACTGGGTCGAGTGGGAAAGAGTGGGTCTCACGTAATGGTAGTTCGAGTCGAACCACTTGACCATCTCAAGAGCAGGCACGTCGACAGCGGGGGTCGAGTCGGTGGCAGGGCGCTGCAGACCACGTCCCATGGCAAACAGCGTGTCAATGGCAGGCAGGTTGTACTTGGTGTATCTCTCGGGGATGACATTGAACAGAAGAGAGAGGTCAAGAACCTGGTCGTAGTACGAAAAGTCATTGGAGGCGATAATGTCGACACCAGCGTCCTTTTGGAGCTTCCAGTTGTGGGCACGAATCTCCTTGCCAACGGTGAGCAGCTCGCTCACGGTGGCCTTACCGGACCAGTAGGCCTCGGTGATTTTCTTGAGCTCACGATTGGCTCCAATACGGGGGAAACCCAACACAGAAGAAAGAACCATTGTTGGTAGAAGAATGGGATAAACGCCAGCAACAAGGATTGGGGCGTGTTATATACGTGTGGAGTTTGGCGGAGGCCCTAGCCCCCTGCGCCGCGCATAGTGACTAATTGGCAAATTTTTCAGTCACGTGCAATGTCTAAACGACGCGAGCGACTAAATCCCATGTGAAAATGCTACATGCAAACGATAAAGTGCCAGCGCGGCGCTGACCCAGGCCAATGAGTCGGGACATTATCAGACTGATACAGCCTATCGATTCGGCGATACCGCAGTATCATACTGGGCAGGCACCCCACGGGTAAATACATGGTTGTTGCTTTTTGTGATGGCCGTTACATTGTTCATTCATTGTACTGATTCTTAGTGTATATTTGTAGATGCATTCTACTAAATTCATTGCAAGGGTAAGAATTCAGCGGTAACGGTAATGTATTTGTGTACTAACCCCTTTTGGCACAGGGGTAAGGCTATTGTGCATATCAAATGGTATCCATAGAATCAATCCCACCCCTATACTGTGAGGAAGCAGAGATAGTCCCACCTGAGAGATTGCTTCGATATTGGAATTCAAATATCATGCCAATTCTTGCATACTACATACGTGTATACAAATACCGGCAAATCATGAAACACCACCCCTCATGTTGTCCCACTAAGCAGAGCTAAGCCAAAAGTCAGATTGGCTGGGCCAGGGCTAGGAGGTCAACAATAAACAAACAGGCAAACAACACTTTGTACCAAGCATGACCAAGGGCACGCAGTCTGCAATGGAGCCGGCAGATGTTGTGGCAGAACGAGTCGTATACTATGCCAGGACATTCGATCCCGCCACAAGGCTACCGGTGGTTGTGATTGACAGCACGCAGCTACCGGCGTCAATCCAAACGAAAAGTGACTTTTACCCTCGCCTGGTGCCTGAGGTGATCAAGCGACTACCAAAGTCCAATTACGTTCTCCTATTCTTTGCATGTGGAGCGCCCAACAAACCCAGCTGGAGCTGGGTGGCTAAAACGTATGCGCTGCTCGAGAGAGACGCCAGGAAGCGCGTGAGAAAGCTCATTGTGGTGCACGAGAGCTGGTGGGTGCGGGCCGTCACCGAGATGCTGCGCGGTGTGGTCAGCTCCAAGTTCCGGTCCAAGATTGTCCATCTGTCGAGTCTGAGCCAGCTTGCACAGCACATGGACGTGACCCTTATAAACATTAGTCCCAAGGTGTACCTGCACGACTTGAAGATCGATCAGCAGATTACGATTCCACGACACCACACGCCAGTGTTTGCGATGCCTCTAAGTGTAGCGCGCGATGCATCATCGGGACGAGTGGTGCTTCCAGCCGTGTGGACAGAATGCATGCAGTACATTAGGTCCAACCAAGCCTACTACAACCCAGCCGTGTTTCGCCAAACAGAGAGAAGCGACCTGCTGTATGTTCTCCGAGACTGCTTTGACCGTAACCAGCTGCTGGATTTAGGAGACTACGGTCCGGTTCTGGCAGCCAATGTGCTCAAGCTATACATGTACCAGCTTCCGACCCCAGTTCTGCCGGTGCAGTCCATCCCACTGCCAGTCTTGGACACTGCATCGTTCTGCCTGCAGGTTCTGACAAGCCTGCCGTGGCAGTCGCGGCTGATTTTACTAGAGTTTGTGGAGCTGCTTTCAGACATGCTCAAGGCGCACCCGACAACCTCGTCCTCAGCTTCAATGGCTGCGGCTACGGCCCCCAGCATGTGTGGTCTGAGCTGTGTCACCCGCGACCAGATTGCCATTGGCGTGAGATTCACGCGGAACTTGCTAGATTTTTGGCCGCAGATCGGGCCGGCCGTCTCATCATCGATCCATGTGAAACCGATTCAATCCTTACCCCTCCAGCAGTCCGCACTACCAGACCGACCACTTCCAGGTAGTCCCAAAACACCAGTGATATTGTCTTCTGGTAAACCCCCACGACCGTTAAAGCCGTCCATTAACCTCTCTGCATCATCTAATTCCCCGATTCCCTCGCCGTTAACAAGTAGCCCACCTAAACCCCCACCATCTCGAGGACTGCGCAGCACGCCGTCTACTCCAGAATTAGCCACCCAAAAACAGCAATTGCATCAGCATCACCACTCTATTGTGATTCCCACGATCCCACCACCTCCAGTGCCCGCAGCCAGAGGCAGCCCCAGCCCAGACTGGCGAAGCGTATCGGACTCGACCGAGACGACACTTGTGGATGAGCCACTCCGGTCAAAAGAACTGTCAAAAGAAAACGACGAGCCAGCCAAAGAACACAAGGAGCCCCGGCGGATAGTTCGCCGCGGCAAGATGGTGGCCGAGTTGGCAAAACTGTACGAGGAGCGCGCAGACACGGCCCAGATCCTCGTCAAGATCCGGCGGTAGTTAGCATTTATTTATATTTATTTATTTATTTATTTATTTGGTAAGGTATGTCCACAACGACCAGGCGTACTTTTGCTCGCCAAAGTCGTCATAACCGCTTTCCTCCTCGTACCTGAGTCTGATCAACCCCATGACGTGCAGCTGTGAGTAGAATGCATCTCGCTCAGCCTCGAACTTTGCCCGCAACGGGAGCTGGACCGTCAAGCGAGAACCCTCGCTTTTCACCAAAAATCTATGGATCATTTCACACACCATCTTTGGATGGTGCTCAGAGTAGATGGGGTCCGACACCACGAGACTGTTGTACTGGGTGGACGCATACTTGAACTCGTCTGGTTTCGTCCAGTCCAAAACTTGTACATCCACCCGTGAGGTGTCTGGCCCCATGTTGGCCGATACGTTGACTGCAAGGTTTTCCACAATCTCAGGCAGATCTGTGACACAGATATGGTACCCGAGTTTGCCTGCTACTATCCCACAGAGCCCAGTGCCGGACCCTAGCTCCAAAACAGGCTCCACGAGGCACTCTTTGTGGTCTTTGAGCAGCCGCTCTGCCAACACAATGGAAGACCCCCACGTTGTCAAACCTAGACTGTCTGATGTGAGAGAAGGTTCCACCAGCGTTACTGAAAAGGGTGCAAACGTAATCTCTCGTGTCTGCTTGGGCAGAGCGGTGCGACCGCAGCGCTCTGCCATGCGCTTGCTGGCGATATCCCATATTTCCTCCTTTGATGCTTCATCGGAGATCCACAGTAGTGGGCTGGATACTAGTGCGGTGAGCCAGGTGAAGAGTGACTTGGCCAGCGCTGGATTCGCATCTAGCTGGCTCACAACAGTCGACTTGGACCCGGGAGTGTATACTGTCGACGAGCGTTTAAGCTGCGACAGCACAGCAAGCAAAACAGACTTCTCGGGGCGCGCCCCGAGATTCGGCAGATCAAGCGGGTGCTGGACCATACACTCACTAGTACCGTACCACACCACCCACGCACCGAGACCAGGACAAAAGTTTATCTCGATACTTACCGGATTGGGTAATGAATTACAGTATCGCGCACAGATCCCCGCAGGCAGGGCGCGGGTTGGCTGGAATTAAGTATAACAATTAAACGTAGGGAGATTGATTGACCGAGATTCCGTGCATCGACTGGTCAACCAACGGACGACACAAGAAGACAAAAAAAAAGATCAATTGATAGTTACAATAATTTATATTAGTGGGCCCTATTAAATTAAACAAAGTTGGCAGCAACGGCAACAACAGCAGCCATGGCCATGCCGGCAGTGGCTCTGGCACCAGCACCAGAACTCGTCTTGGAGGCAGACTTAGAGGCAGAAGCGGAAGCAGAAGCAGACGCAGAGGTGGCAGCAGAAGAGGCAGCAGAAGAAGCCTTGGAGGCACCAGAGCTGGCAGCAGATCCAGTAGCAGAGGCAGCAGATCCAGTGTCAGATGCGGCCATGGACATGGACCCATGGTCATCAGAAGCAGAGGTGTCAGCCATAGCAGCACCAACCAGAGCAATCAGAGCGTAAGTAAGCTTCATTGTAGAGAGTGGTGTGAGTAGTTTTGAGTGGACTTGGGTGGGTAAGTAAGTAAGTAGTAACTGACTGGTAGTCGATGAACTGCGGTGATTGAAAATGGCTCCAAGTTTGGCTTTTTATAGTGCCCGGACTAGCGGTTAGGCCCAAGCTCCAATGTTTGGTACAAACATTCTCGATATTTTTGGGCCCCGCCACGCTTGCGTATTCCTGCAGGGGCCAGACTGGGCAACTATGCCCTTTGTACCGATATAGCAACTTTGTTCGCCCGTGGGTACGGAGACGCACAGTGGTGGTCCATGGAATGTAACTGGCTGCATATTGCTAGCGAGAATCGGGGCATTGATGCTGCAGACGCTTGATCTGGACCAGCTTGAAGCCGCCGCCCTGTGGTGTGTTTTGACATGACTTGACAGTCTGCGACCCGCCACTTGCATCTCCTATTGTTGTGATTCCCGATTGGGTCAATGCCGGTCTACCACACCAGATCGTCGACACTGCGGCCCTTGAACTTACGGGCAGCGCGATCTGCCGTGCGGAAGCAGAAGCGCGAGCCAACAATTTCAAATTGGAACCCAATAGGCCGTTGGTCCTGGCTCCCGCTCGGCGCAGCCAACTCAAACCCAAAATGAGCCCCTACTTTGTGTACTATTTTGATCTCGGCGGAAGCGCGAATGCCAGGCGCTTCTTTGCTTTTGTTGCTTGATCCTGGCTTATCGCAGTGTTGTTTGACTTGTCCCAATTGGGTCTTGGGCAAACAAGCCATGACGAAACATGACTTGCAGTCCCAAACTACTGTTCCAGTTAGACCCACTAGACTCGGGTTGCGTGCTCGCACCACAGTCAATTGCGCTCCAACGTAGTCGGCCGACGCAAGCTTCTGTGCCGCGTCCCGCGCAATGCCTTTTTCTTGCTTTTCCTGCTGATCAAACACAAGCTCATCCATATATCCCTGCCACAGGCGGTGCAGGGCCTGCACCTGTCGGTAGTCGAGTTGAGATTTGCCTGTTCGCACTGCATGTATGTACTGGCGTAAACTCGCACGAGGCTTGGCTAATTTGAACTTGGACGTAATTTTTTGTTTGCTTGTTGTAGCGGTTGTTGTTGGCGTGCTGGTCTCCTTCGCCGCCTCGCCTCCTACCGTCGACCCAAGAACTAGAAACGGCTTCCTCTCGCCAGTGACACTGTACTTTTGTGCCAAAAGCTGCACAGCATCCTGGCTAGAGTGGGTCTTCTCAAGGAGGAACTGCTCGGTGGACTTGTCCATGCAGTCTGAAATTTCACCCAACCTTATTACCATGTTTAACTTGTTCCATCAAATGGGCCAGTGGTAGACGAGTAGACTTGCTGTCAGTTGAAATTATGCATGTCATTCAATAAATATATCATCTGCGGCCACCCATCCGGCCACGAATACTCCGTGGCTGTGCCATTGGGCGTCGCTGGGCACTGGTGGGTGCTCCCATGGCAAACGCACCTCCAATGGGGGTACCAGGCTGACTTGCGGCACCACCAAATCCACTAGCAGGCATATTCAATTGCTGCATGGGCCCATTCTGGGCTCCAAATCCTCCTCCGAAAGCAGGCACTACAGGCGATCCAAACGCCCCGGGGCTCGGCGACTTGCTGCCAAACACATTGGTACTGGGGTTGGCGTTGGCATTGTTGCCAAACGCAGACCCGGTGCTTCCAAGTTGGGACGTAGTACCGCCGAAGCTGAACGGAGAAGTCCCTGTGGCGTTTGTGCTCGCACCAAATGGATTGCTTGTCTGCATCGCTGCATTCGTGGCGCCAAACGTAGGCGTCGCTGTGCCCGACTTGTTGCCTCCAAAAGAAAAGCTGTTATTGGCCGGGGGATTGGAACCAGGAAGTCCTGCAAAAGAAATCGAGGGCGAGTTGCCGTTCGACTTGTTGGCCCCGAAACTGAACCCAGACGGTTTCTCGCTGGTCGGGGTAGGCGTGTTACTGGCGTTAGCCCCAAATCCAAACCCATTGGTCATGCTGGTGCTATTCGCCCCAAATGCAGGCTTGACCTCTCCACTGGCTTGGGCTCCAAATCCAAACCCATTCGCTGTGCTGGTGCTATTCGTTCCAAATGAAGGCTTGGAATCTCCACCAAACAGGTTTGATGGCGCCACTCCAAATGGTGCAGGCTTGTCAGTGATGCCACCAAACGGATTGGGTTTATCTGCAGATTTGTCGCCAGAAGCACCAGCACCAATAGGGCTGGAGCTTGCTGGTGCGACAAATACGCCCGGCTTCTCGGTGGATGCACCAAACACGCCCGGCTTCTCGGTTGAGGCGCCAAACAAGCCCGGCTTCTCGGTTGAGGCGCCAAACAAGCCTGGTTTGTTATCACCAGAGGCACCAAATGTGAAAGTTGGCTTACCATCAGCAGGTTTGTTGTCGGTCAAGGTACCCGTAGAAGTAGTCTTTTCGGACACTCCACCGAAACTAAAAGGCTTCGTTTCTGTGGATAGAGTGGCATTTTGCTTGGCTCCAAACGTGAATGGCGTCGCATCTGCCTGGTCGGTGGGCTTGGATGCACCAAATCCACTAAAGGAAGAAGCAGGCTTGGGCGCACCAAACTGAAATGGCTTTTGCTCTGCCTGTGCCTTGGGTTCCTCATCCTCAGAGCGCTTCCGCTTGTGATCTGGTGCACTAAACGAAAATGGAGCCGTCTTCTGTTCTACAGTAGTATTAGACTTATCCTTCTTTTCGCCATCACCAAACTTAAAGCCGCCAGTCGATGACGGTGGCTGGAACGAGAACGTAGCTTGAGGTTTGTTAGCGTCGCCAATCTTTGGAGTTTCCGGGATCTGTCCAAACAATGGCTTCGCTGAGCCACCAAACAACGGTTTCGATGCCGAGGCATCAAACAATGACTTTGGTGCCTCTGACTTGCTCTCAGCTGGCTTTGAAGACTCATTAGAAGGCTGGTGTCCAAAAAGAGGAGTCGACGGCTTATCGAACGAAAAGGTTGGCATTGGCTTAGCCTCTGTGCTGGCTCCACCAAACGTAGGCTTAGAGAGCTCCAACTTCTTGCTCGGCGGCTCCTCTGTGATTGGGGGCACAAATGGCGCAGGCTTGGCCTGAGATGGGAACGGAAACGGCACCTTGGCAGGCGCCTCAGCTGCTTCCGAACGAGGCTCGCCCATATCATGGGATTTGCGCTTGATTCCCTGCCACGAGGCGTTGCCAAAGATGTGGCTCTGCGTGGATCCGCCTTCAGACGGGGCAGGAGATGATGATGATACAGTTTGGTTTTCCTGAGCTGCAGGAGCAACGGCAGGAGGAGGAGGAGGAGGAGGTATAGTCAAATTAGATGGGGGGTTTTGTTTGCCGGCGAGAATCGTCTGCCGGTGTTGCAGCACCTTCTCGTCCCATTCTTTGGTGCGTGCGGTAAAAGAAGGCTTTTCCATAGTGCCCAGTGGATTAAGGGATCCGGCTGAACGACGCTTGACGGCGGCCGAGATCGGGCTCGGGCCATTTTCGTTGTTTTTGGTGGGGGACGTCGCACTCAGCTCCTCGTCCATGTCAAAATCGGCGCTGTAGAAGCCCCCCTGTTTTTTGCGCTCGTCGGAAATCTGGTTCAAATCGACAAGAGGCTTGGCCACGGCCTTCACGACCGGGATCGGGCGGCGGGGCTTTCTCGGGCCCTTGGGCACGACTTTTCTGAGGGCTGCACTGGGGATGCGCGACGAGTGGACTGGCTCTGAATCGACCGACATGTTGTCGCTCATGGCGTCGATGGCGCCGTTGTCAACGTGTCTGCGTTTTGGCCGGGGCGGCGCGTCGATCGAGTCGAGCGAGATGTCACGGGACCCCACGCGCGACGCACTTCTACTGTTGATGACTTGGTCGAACGTGATGGTGGGGTCGCGCTTGACGGCTTCTCTGCACGCACTAAGTATGGAGATGGTGCTGTTTGCGTCCCAATTGTTGTTGTTTTGGTGGTGGCTGCTGGTCACGGACCCCATGTGGCTCGGGCGTCTCCTAGGAAGCGGAATGGGCTGGATGTCGGCATTTTCTCTCCAAGGAGGCCGGGCGACTGCGCTTGCTGCACTTGTTGTTGCCTGACGAAGTAGCATTGATGAGCTGGGCCTTACATTCACGTGGTGCAGCAATGGGTTCATGCGTCTCATTGTTTGGCTCGGACGAACCTTGGGAATATGTTCTGGTCCATGTCTGCTGCCTGTTGTTCTGTCGGCAAGTCTGGAATACTGCTTCTGGTTTCGACTCTGAGTCTGACTCGTAGGTTGCTGCTGCTGCTGCTGACTGGACTGCGGCGACTCCTTTGTACTGGACTGTGCTTCCCGATGCGCGTCGGCTTGCCAGATATTGCCAATGAATCGTGAAATGGAGCCAAATAACCCTTTCGACGAATCGTCCTGATCATCTGACCGGGCGAGGCGGCGCTTCTGATTTCGACGCTCGCGCGAATATGGGTGAGCGCGGGTCATGGATCAAGTTTTTTTTTTTGTCGTGTTAGGCGATGGTGGAGTAAATACGGTTGCCCTTATATGGGTCGCCGCAGTGAAATTTCTGGCATGTCTGCCTACTATCGGTGGACGACAAAGGACGGATGAGTGATTTAAAGAATACCCGGCCGTTGAGCGAGCGGCCATCTCCGCCAATCATCCCATCAGCAAGCAGTAGTAATAATGCGTCGCCGGAAATCGGATCCTCGACCCCCACTAACATAAATAAGCGCATGGCATGTATGGAGTGCCGACAACAAAAAGTCAAGTGCGATGCACAGGAACATATTCCCTGCACCAGATGCCAGAAGAAAAACCATGAATGTGTGCTGGATGCCACGTTTAAGCGAACAGCCAAGCGAGCCAAGTTGATGAAGCTCGAGCGCGAGATGGAACTGCTCAAGCGGACGTTAGGTCCTGAAGTGATCCAAAGCGGGTCGCCGGGGCCTTACACTCCTGTTACCTCTGTTTCATCGATTCCCCCTGTGTCGTCTGTTTCCCCAGGCCCTGCTGGCGCCACTTCTATTTATGCCCAGAACCTCCCTTCCATTGCATATATTCCCAAGGCCATTGCGCAACCTATCCATGCGCCGCCTCCAGCTCCACAAAAACAACAACAACAACAGCAACAACCACTAACAACCACTAACAATAATGCCGCCAGTTCTGCTGGCAAACCAGACCATGGTGAAGTCAACTCGGTCCCAAGTCCAGTGTGCACACAGAACATTACATATGATAATGTCGTACTGGACCCAGCCACGGTGAACAATCTGTTTGCTCGGTTTGTGCAGAAATATCACCCGTTTCTACCGGTTGTCGACATCTCCAAGGGACCACAGGCTATCCATGACGCATGTGCTGCTCTCTTCTGGGCTATTATGTCTATTGCATCCAGACGATACGACCGCGATAGGCAGCTCATGATGCGACTCACACCAGTGCTCCAAGCATGCATGTCCGATATTCACGCCATTTCGCCAGTTCTTCGAGACGGATCACCCAACGTCACAACAGTTTACTCAGTCCAGGCGTTTCTGCTGTGTGCCATGTGGCCTCCACTCACGTCCATGATATCGACCGATTCTGCGTGGAGCTCAGCCGGAGCCGCTATGTTCTCTGCAGTCCGTGTTGGCCTGCACTGCCCGGGATTCGCCCGAGACTTCACCCGGATCAAGGAATCTACGTCTGTGCTTCCGCAGATACGGGAGCAGATGAGAACATGGGTGTCGTGCAACGTTGTGTCACAGAGTATAGCATGCATGTATGGGTTTCCGTCGTTTACATCATTTGACGCCTCGGTGCTGTCGTTTCAGCACCAGGATGACTATGACAATGTATACGAAACACCGTTTGAGGTGGACACTCCAAGCACTACGTCGCCATATGCAACGTCGCCGGCCCAAACGCAGCAGATGTCACAGCAAGGACAATCTCAAGCACAAACGACACACTTATCGTGCTTCAAGACCATCAAACAGATGATGATGATTGCACGGTTGGAAAACGACATTGAGCAGACGCTAAACTCCAGTCTGAGGGACCCACTGGGGCTATCTGACCTGAGTGAACGTCTGTCGCTAATCCAAATTCTGGCACATAAGCTGGACGAGCTCGAGCTTGCGCTTGAGACTACCGAACGCTTGAGTGATTTTACTCGGTTGATGCTGCTGGCCGTGCGGGTGCATCTGCTAACGTACTACTTTCTCGACAATCACGCAATGTCAAACCTTCAGCGAGAAAAAGGGCTGGTGGAGGCATATAACAGCGCGCTGGCTCTGCTACAACATTGCGACCAGGTGAGTCGGTCCAACAAGGAATTTATCCGGCACTTGCCGCAGGTGTACCTTCAGGTGATTTGGCAGACCACAGCCATTGTGGTGCGGATCTGCCACTCCAAGTACTCTGCCTACGTGGATACAGCCACGGGAAAGCAACTTTACTTTTCCACAGTCAAGTATCTTGCCCGAGCGTCTGTTTTGAAGCATGATGTGGTCTACCGAGCCGCCGAGATCATGCAGCAAACATGGAAGGTGTATGAAGTACTTAGTTCGCGAGGCGGCACAATAGAGAGCCAGGATCGAGTCCTTACTGCCCGCGTGGCTATTCGCACGCGGCGGTCTGCATCTGTCTTTTTCGATTGTCTTTGGACGATCCGAGAAGAGTTTGGTATTCGCAGTGCTGCGCCCTCAATTCTCAATCAGCGCATGTCTGACGATGACGAGGAGTCTGTAGCTAACACAAACACTAACACCACATCCTCCTCCACTGCCCCCACCACCACTAACACTCTCGAGCCTGCACAGCAAAAGCAGCTCAATACTCCCACATCGGTTAATGACCAGCCTGTGGACCTATTACCGGCTGACTGGAACATGGATCTTGCCTGGCGTGATGTTGACTTTATGATGACCGATTTTGGTTTCCGAGTGGAGGAAGCCGAGGCAAGTTTTTTGTAGCTAAATAGATGACGGTGGGTATGACACTATATTACTGTAGGCAATAACCGTAAGAGTTTTTCTGTCAAATTTTAGAGAAACGCTGCTGAACAAATATCTTGGAATATCACTCAATATCATCATCACTGACGATAGTGATATTTGTGTGGTGATAGAGTTACACGCAAACTTTTCAGTTCATCAATGTCCGATACTGAAGAACAGCCAATCCGGGAGTTTGGCGCCGACTATGGAGCCGGAGCCGAGTACCAAGAACAGTATGACGATGAGTACGACGACGACCACAATGAAGAAGAAGTCGTAGAAAAGCGAACGGTGTCGTTCGACGTGGTGGACCAACAGACCGAAGAGGAGCAGGCAGAACAGAGACGAAAGGAGTTTGAAGAGGGAGGAGGTCTGCCTGAGCAGCCAGAAAACCCCGACTTCTCCAAGCTGAACCCGCTCAGCCCAGAGATTATCCAGCGTCAGGCCACCATCAACATTGGTACGATTGGACATGTAGCCCATGGTAAGTCTACTGTGGTCAAGGCTATTTCCGGAGTCCAGACCGTCCGATTCAAGAACGAACTAGAGCGTAACATTACCATTCGTCTGGGATACGCCAACGCCAAGATCTACAAGTGCTCGAACCCCGAGTGCCCACGTCCCACGAGGTTTAAGAGTTACGGCAGTGGCAAGGAGATCTCGCCCAAGTGCGAGCGACCCGGATGTGAGGGACGATACAAGCTTCTGCGCCACGTGAGTTTTGTGGATTGCCCCGGACACGATATTCTCATGAGTACCATGTTGTCTGGTGCGGCCGTCATGGACGCCGCGCTGCTGCTGATTGCCGCCAACGAAAGCTGTCCGCAGCCCCAGACGTCGGAGCACTTGGCTGCCATTGAGATCATGGCGCTCAAGCACGTGATTATTCTACAGAACAAGGTGGATCTGCTGCAGCCCGAGGCGGCACTTACGCACAAGGACTCGATTCTCGCCTTCATCAAGGGTACGTCTGCAGACGGCGCGCCGATTGTGCCGATCTCGGCCCAGCTCAAGTACAACATTGACGCCGTCAATGAGTTTATTGTGGAGAAGATCCCCGTGCCTCTCCGTGACTTTAGCGCCGACCCCCGCCTCATTGTCATCCGATCGTTTGACGTCAACCGTCCTGGATCCGAGGTCGACGACCTCAAGGGAGGTGTTGCTGGAGGCAGTATTCTGACTGGAGTCCTCAAGCTCGGCGATGAGATTGAGATTAGACCCGGTATTGTACGCAAGAACGAGACCACCAACGCCGTCGAGTGCAGACCCATCAGATCCCGCATCGTGACGCTGTTTGCCGACGACAACGATCTCAAGTTTGCTGTGCCTGGAGGTCTGATTGGTGTTGGAACCAAGGTTGATCCTACGCTGTGCCGTGCCGACAGACTGGTTGGCCATGTTCTCGGCCATCTGGGCAAGCTGCCGGCCATCTACATTGAGCTGGAAGTGAACTTCTTCCTTCTGCGTAAGCTGCTGGGAGTCAAGACCAACGACCGCAAGCTGGTCAAGGTCAGCAAGCTGACGGTTGGTGAAGTGATCATGGTCAACGTGGGATCCACTACCGCTGGAGCCCGAGTCATTGCTGTCAAGGCCGATATGGCCAAGCTGCAGCTCACCACCCCTGCATGTACCGAGATTGGCGAGAAGATTGCCATGTCCCGTCGTGTCGAAAAGCACTGGCGTTTGATTGGTTGGGGATCCATTAACGCTGGTACCACCTTGGATCCGATTAACTAGGCAATATCCGGTGAAAATCATCCCGGTAGACGGTTGATCAGTGTCTATTAACGCCAGTATGACGCTTTCGATTAACTAGTAGTGGTGTACAGTAAAATGATTTATCTGTTGACAGTTATTACGTTAGAATGTATGTTTGGTTAGGTTGACAGGGTCAGGTTAAAGCCATGTTAAGAAGATAAGATAAGCTTGAAAAATTACCATGCCTGAGGTCAAGAAAAGAAGAGTCGACAAAGACCAGGGACAAATACTACCAGAAAATGAGGTAAACACCACCAAGGCAGCCTCAAAGGAGATGCTTTCAAATGAAACCGAAGAAGAGAAAAAAATCGACACATCCACATTCAAAGGGCTCGGCGTTAGTGAAATGCTGTGCGAGGCATGCGAGCTCATGAAGTTCACCAAGCCTACGCCTATCCAGCAACAAGCCATTCCATATGCACTTCAAGGACGGGATGTTATGGGGTTTGCGGCAACCGGAAGTGGTAAGACGGCTGCATTTGCGATTCCAGTTCTGCAGGCACTGTACGAGAACCCGGCCCCTCTGTTTTGTGTTGTGCTAGTTCCTACCCGTGAACTGGCACACCAGATTTCGGAGCAGTTTCAGGCACTGGGATCAGGAATGGGCGTTCGGTGCGCTGTGATTATTGGAGGAGAGGACATTATGCAGCAGAGCTTGGCGCTGAGCAGGAAACCCCATGTGATTGTGGCAACCCCAGGACGACTTTTGGACCACCTCGAGAAAACAAAGGGCTTCCACCTGCGCGGCCTCAAGTTCTTGGTGCTGGACGAGGCGGACCGGCTGCTGGACATGGACTTTAAGGAACCCATTACGCGGATCCTGGGAGTGATTCCAAGGCAGCGTCGTACGTTTCTGTTTTCAGCTACGCCCAGCAAGGAGGTGGAGAGTCTGCAGCGTGCATCGCTATCGAACCCGGTGCGGGTATCGGTGTCGTCCAAGATCACAACGGTCGAGACCCTACTTGAGTATTATGTGTTTCTGCCACTGAAGCACAAGGACGCCACGCTGGTGTACCTGCTGAACGAGTTTGCCGGCAAGAGCGTGATTGTGTTTGTAAACACCAAGGATGAGGGCACCCGCATTCCTCTGATGCTGGAGTCGCTTGGGTTCTCTGCTGCACCGATCAACGGAAACATGACACAGCAGGCGAGATTGGGGGCGCTCAACAAGTTCAAGGCGCGGTCCAAGAACATTTTGGTTGCTACAAACGTGGCCGCGCGTGGACTCGACATCCCCAGCGTGGATGTGGTTATCAACTACTCTGTTCCTGATAATGCTGCTGACTACGTGCACCGTGTGGGGCGAACTGCGCGTGCAGGACGATCAGGCAAAGCCATTACGTTTGCAGCCCAGTACGACGTTATGCGCTACCAGACGATCGAAAAAGAGGTCCATGGCGACAAGCAGCTTCCTGCATATGACATAGACAAGGATGCAGTTATGTTGCTGATGGGCACCATTGATGACGCCCAGCGTCAAGCCAAGATTCAGATGGCGGACCAAAGGGAGCACCGGGGCCACAAGCGGGGCCCAGGCTCCAAAAAGCGCAAGCATGATGACCAAGATGTGGGTCATGAATAACTATAGAATCTAATGTATTATTTAACAATAGCTGTATTAGTTAAGTTGTATGAGAATGCAAGGAGTAGTCAATACAATTGAGATGGAATGAAGATGCCAAACAGTCTACAGAGAAATGCCCTCACGCTCCCATGAGTACTTCCAAAGACCTAACACAAGGAGTGCAGCAACACAGATGCCGGTGCCAGAACAGTAGAAGGTGAGTTCATAACAGGCACTGCCAAGACACACTCCAAGTGGATCAGAGTGAGACTGATACACGTTGCCAAACAAAATGCCGTAGATGGTAGACCCAATGGCAGGACAGATAATAAATAGTCCCCAATGCGAGCCAAACCCCTCAATGCCCCAGATGAGTGCGACCATAGCAGGAAACAGCGTGAATAAGGCACCATACGAGAACCCATTGACAGAGGAAACCACGTAGAAGAACAGTGGGTGGTCGCTGTAAACCCGGGCTGCCAGCAAGATGTGCATGACCCCAGTGGCGCCCATAATGATAGCCACCACAGTCGCCGTGGAGATCTTAGGGCGCACGTAATCCGAGCCGACGCCGACCGTCAACCGCGCAAGGGTGCTGAAGAGGCTGAACGCAGCAATATGAGACCCCGGAGTCTGGCCGGTCGATGTGGTGGCAACAATAGACCCAATATTGTTGAGGTAGATCTCAAGGGGACCAGATATCAGTATAAACGTGGCCATGAGCACCCATGTCTCGATCTTGAGCATGAACTGGAGCAGCTGGCGCACGGAGGTTTTGGATTTAGCAACCTCGGCCTGCTTGGGTGCATCATCATCACCGCCGGCCAGCTGGACTGCACCGTAGCCCACAGTGCAGAACACCACGTAGAACACAGCAAAGAAGAGGAAGACCGCTTCGCAGTTGATGTAGAGGTTCTTGGGGCCGGGATCTCCCGCAGCCTTGTCCCGCGTGACTCCGTTTCCAAAAACCCACGGAACCGCCTGTGACATGATAAGCGAAGAAAGCCCATACGATGCCACAGGCGCCGAGATTGCAAGCCCCGAGCGTTCAGGGTACAGGTGTGCGCACGTCACAAATGTAAAGATGTAGTATGTTGTGGTGCCGACTCCGATAAGCGCAAACGCCGCCGCCAGTATCTCGTAGCCCAACTGTGCGTAGACTGCGTATGCAGCGAGCCCATACGAGAAACACATGAGTATGCCGGCCAGCATAGCCAGTCTTGAGTGTCCGTGTCGATCTCCCATGTACCCAAGAATTGGGGCAGGAAGGTACATACCGAGTTCAGCAGCAATGGCTACCGCATTGATCTGGCGAGTCGTGTAGCCGAGACGTAGTAGTGTCGGGGTATACAGAGAAAATACAGTGATCGATCCCTCACAGAGGCAGCATAATATACATAGTCCAAATGAAAGCTGGCGTTTCCACGGAACGAGTCTCTGGCGTACACATTGTCCTTGATCTTGCTCCTGTTGTCGCTGTTCTGCCAAAAGACCGGTGGTCTCGTCCATTCTGACGAGCTATCGTCAGTCCGTCACAAGGGGCCAAGATCAAATATGTCTCTACTAACCCCACGCGGCCGTGTGGGGGCATTATCATGCGGCATCACGGCCAACTTATCTCTATCAGCCATTACTAGATGGAATTAGATGGACGATGAGCGAGACAAAGAAGATTGAAAAGCAGATAAAATTAAAGACTCTGAGATAAATAGTTAGTCGATGCGCGCGTCCGCTAGCTTGGTCACACGCAGATTGTTGGCCAGCCGAACGTTTAGGTCCCTGTTTTTCGCCTTTTGAAGCTTCTTACGGGCCACCATGACCGGTACGCTGCTGCGCTCCACAACATAATTGGAGAATGAGCCCAGTAGTACACCCTTGAGTGCAGATCGACCTCGGCTGCCCACAACAACCAATGTTGGGTTGATGTGGTCGATGATTTCGGTGATCATGTGTCGAGGGTTGCGGCAGTGTAGTACCTCAAGGGCCACGCGCACCTGCAGACGTGTTTTCCTGAGCAACTTTTCCGTAAGCGCCGTGAGTTGGGCCATTGCTTTGAGGCGCACTTGCTCATCTACAGTGTACTTGGGCTGGGACGCTTGGCTTTGGCTTTGGCTTTGAGACCGAGTCTGGGGTGGGTTCTGTGACTTTGGAGAACTAGCTGGACTGGACGTCCTACTTATAGGCGGTGCTGGGCTCGAAGTTCTAGTATTGGGCGTTGTTGCTGACTTGTCGTCCTCGTAACAGCACACAACTATAAGTAGGTCGCCATCTCGTAGTACGGTTCCAATCGTCCACTCAAGGGCGTGGTTGGCTTCTGGCGATAGATCGGTGGCTACCAGGAACGACTTGACCGGGTCGGCGAACCGCTCGTCCAGCGCGCCGCGCTCAATTGTTCTAAGCGCGCGCTTCGTCAGGTTGTTGGAGTAGATTTGCGAAATCTCCATGGGCAGCTGGGCAGCTCTGCGCGCGTCGCGCGCCTCCTCATTGTCCGACGTGTATGGGATGTCAGTGTCCGGCCCATCAAACGCCGTGTTCGGATGGATAATGCGTTTCTTGTAAGTTGCGTAGTCTGCCCTCCTGCGCCCACTACGGTTACGGGCGGTGTTGTCTGACAGAAGCGATCTCCTTGCCTTGGCTGCTTCGTCGTCCTCTTCATCGTCTTCCTCGTCTTTATGGCCTCTAATGCGGCCGCGGCCCCTGTGTTCAATGATTGATTGGGACACACCATGACCATGACCGTGACCTTGGCCATGGCCATGAGCTGATTGCCCATTCTCCTCACGCTCCAACTGTTTAAAGATGTTCATCATGTTGCTATCCCTGTTGACTTTGCGAAGCACGGGCCCGGTCTTGGCGGAACCTTCGTAGCGCTTTTTCTCTTCAAGATCGTGTTTTTTCTTTTCTTCATCGGTCATGAATAGTGCACCCACCGTGTCATCGGATTTGAGGACTTGTTGAGTCCGCCCATTACCACTGCTATTGCCACCACCATCACCACCACCTCTACTACTCCCCTGAGCATAAAAGTCTGACCCATCAGAATCGTAGTCGTAGTCATAATCGCCGGAATCGTCAGAATCAGTAGGATCCGAATCAGAGTCTTCTGATGATGAGACAATTGACAATTCTGCCAATCGCTTGGCACTAGACTCGTCAAAGTATCCTTGGTTGTCGTCGGGCATGATGATGTAGGGCTGAGGTCGCGGCCTCACACCTCTATAACCTTACGTCTCGCTGTACGGCTGGTCGTAACCTAGAAGGCAGTACCTGCCAAACAAGGTAATCTTACTCGGAACATGGAAACAGCTTCCAGAATAACCGAAGAAATAGCAACAAATGGTATAAATACACAGTCCATACCAAAGTGACATACATATATATTATACATCCACACACTCATACATCTCTAAAAAAAAACACGATTCCGTGGCAACTGAAACTATATATTCCGGGGCGGTTACCTCCTATTTCTAAATCTTCACAAAGAAACCTTAGCCGAACTCCGACGAGAATAACCCGGGACCCCACAGATTGATATAAAGTGGCCCACCTCGGAATCGGTCGTGAACAAAACAAGTGTCAGAACACCGATCCAACAGATAATACCATGAGCAACAACGCCAATGCAGATGTCGAGACCGACATTGTCACACTGACGCGGTTTATTTTGCAATCCCAGGGAAAAGCAGAGCATGCTACCGGAGATTTCACTCTACTGCTCAATTCGCTGCAGTTTGCCTTCAAATTCATTGCTCACAATATCCGACGCTCGACGCTCGTCAACTTGATTGGACTTAGCGGCACCAGCAACTCGACTGGTGATGACCAGAAGAAGCTGGACGTCATTGGTGATGACATTTTCATCAACGCCATGAAGGCCTCGGGCAAGGTCAAGGTGCTGGTCTCCGAGGAACAGGAGGATCTGATTGTTTTCAGCGGAGAGGGTCGTTACGCCGTGGTGTGTGACCCCATTGACGGATCCTCGAACCTCGATGCCGGAGTGTCGGTCGGTACCATTTTTGGAGTGTACCGGCTGCTGGAGGGCTCGAATGGATCCATCAAGGACGTGCTGCGTTCCGGAAACGAGCTTGTCGCAGCCGGATACACCATGTACGGAGCATCCACCAACCTCGTTCTCACCACCGGCAATGGCGTCAATGGCTTCACCATGGACACGTCGCTCGGTGAGTTTATTCTCACCCACCCCAACCTCATACTTCCCGATACCAGAGCCATCTTCTCGGTCAACGAGGGCAATACCTGCTACTGGGAGGACAATGTGCGTCAATACTTTGCTGACCTCAAGTTCCCTCCTGAGGGAGGAAAGCCCTACTCTGCCAGATACATTGGATCCATGGTGGCCGATGTGCACCGCACCATCCTTTATGGTGGTATTTTTGCGTACCCAGCCGACAAAAAGTCCAAGAAGGGCAAGCTGCGCCTGTTGTATGAGGGATTCCCCATGGCCATGGTGATTGAGCAGGCCGGTGGACTCGCCATTAACGACAAGGGCGAGCGTATCCTGGACCTTAAGCCCACCGAGATCCACGAGAGATCCGGCGTGTGGCTCGGCTCCAAGGGAGAGGTGCTCAAGGCCAAGAAGTATCTGCTGGGTGAGCAGTAGTATATATTTATGATAACGTGCATGTACTCTAATAATAAATAGTCTGGTAGGCTGCTGCTAGTGGTATCAATATGCTGCGCTGTTGCGCTTTATTAGTGGTTTGTTGGACCACACCTCGAGAGTGCCGGCACGCACAATTACAAGCCAAATGGTGGTGGGGTCCGGTTGGTCCAGAAACACATGATGAGCAACCTGTTGGTCCAGAGGATTAGCCGGCGGGACGGCAAGCGCCTTGGGGGTGATATCGCGGCCCGTGTGTGTCTCAAAGAGCGAGATAGAACCGTTTTCGTTGGAAACTGCGCACACGTCGTCGGCGGCAGCCAGTGTCTGGTTGTAGCCGTTGGCGTGGTTGCGGTACGTTGACATCTTGCACACGAGACGACGCTTCTTGGGGGCTTGGCCGGTATTATAGCGGTCGTCGAGATAGTCTCTGACGTCGAAAACAGCCATCTTGTCCAAGACCCCAGTGACAATCAGCAGGTTTCGCCACGAGAACTTGAGGGCAGTCACAGTCGGTCCAAACTTGAGGGTGAGCACGACGACGATATTGCCGCCACCGGCAGATGTATTCCCAGACTCATAGCTTGGTTTGATCGTGTCTTTGATAAAGTACCGGCCCATGTGGACGCGTCCGTTGCGCAGGCCAACAGCAAAGTAGCAGTAGTTGACCGAACGGTCGTGGCGCACAACCTCAACCGCCATAATGTCGCTCTCAAACTCATGCTGCGTCCAGTGAAAGTGCCCCAGAATAGAAGCATGCAGCTTCTTGCCGGTGGCGTACAGCACCATGTGCGGATACTCATTCCTGGGCGGTCGCCGTCGTCCGTCCAATGAGTAGTCCTTCGAGTGGGAGCGGAAGCCTGCCACAGTGCGATCGAGCCCAGAGCGTGTCATAGCGAGCTGTGCGCTTGAGAATGGCACGTTGAGGAATGATGCCACAGCAGGCTTCTTGTTCTGGAGCCTGGTCTTGAGTTTGGGAGTCTGGTTGGACGGAGCCTCGACCCAGACCGCCACGTCGTTGTCTGCGTAAGCAAACGCAGTCTGGTGGGGGCACTGGTATACGGCAAACTCCGATAAAGAATCTAGGTGGCGCGCAAGGTCGATGGTGACGCCGTCCTCCTTATGGTTGATGCGGAACTTTAGCGAGGGCAGGAGCTCGCAGAACCGCAGACTGAACGGAAGACTGCACTTGGCCTGGATCTCGAGGGAATATGCACATTCGGCCACACCGCCTGGCTCGAAACGCCGCCCTGGAAGGTTAACGAGCCCCATTTTGCGTGCAAGCAGCGATGCATGTCTGTTGTACTGTTGTGCCTGCTTCTGTCGTTGTGTACGCAGCAATGCGAGCTCGCGCTTTGCAATTTGGGACTGTGAGAACGGTGTGGCTGCCACAGACGTTGTCGCGCCCCCTACTAGCTTGTAATACCGTTGTCTTTCCGGGTCATAGTGGTACCCTGGTATCTCTTGCATGACATGCTTAAAGTTGGGTTTAACTCTGTAGTTGTTTGTTGTTGTGCCACCATGAAGCACTCGGCCGTCAATGGGTTCAATGGGGCCCAAGTTGAGCAGTATCTGCACAGTTCCTACGATGAAGCCATGAAAGACGCTTCAAATGGAAGAGCTGGTATGTTCTAATTGTATTCCCAATCCAACAACCACTAACCAGTCATGTACAAGCCAGATTCAACCGGGTGGACCGTAAGTAAGGGTAGCGCCAGCGCCAACCCTTCCATTAAAATGACCAACATGCTTAATGACCTGCTAAAGGCCAGTTCAAGTAGCAACGGAGGTAGCGGGAAAAAGGCTCAGCGGAAACGATCTTAGGACCTGACACCATGACGCATGGAGCCTACTCTGGAAGGCCCGGTAGAACACAGCCCTAGGCAGCAATGCGCGTGTGTATAGCCACCAATATAAAACTGATTGCTATGAATGATGTTAAAGCATGCAGGTTGCCTGCATATTTTAGAAAAGACCCTTGTCCCTGGACTGTGCCTGAGCCTGTTCCTGGTAGCCGAATAACCGTTGCCCCACAACACATGATACAATGACGTCAGTATGAGCCTGTAGCTTCCGGATGAGCAGGAGCAATTGATCTTCAATATAAAAGGGCCATTACTGGCCAGTAAATAACAAGAAACAAGCAAAAACAGAATGGTATTTGGAAGCAATCGAACAACCCGCACTGGAGGTGGATGGTGGCAGAGAAGCTCAGAACGCCGTGCGCCGAATACAATAATGGAGTCACTACTAGTCACAGACACGGACATCACAGTTCAGGTGCCCCTCATGGACGTGGCAACGCCATCCGTATCAATGACTCCAAGCCCATTGTGATTGAAAAGAAGAAACACTGGTGGAGCCCGCGCCACAAGCGGGTCGTCGTCAAATAGACGCTGCTGACTACTATTTATTTAACATGATGTATCGACTTTATTATGATGCGTTATTAGAGGGTTGTATGGTCAGAGTGCTAAATTTCAGAAGGTCAACCGGTTACATGATAATCTCGGGCTTCTCGACGTTGCCGGCAATGGTCTTGTGTGGAAGCACACGGCCGCCGTTGACGTAAATCTCGTCCTTGATCTCGACATCATCACCAAGAACAGACACGTTCTCAACACGGGCCCACTTGCCAACCTTGGAATTCCATCCAATAATCGAGTTCTTGACGTATGCATGGGGCTTTATGACCGAGTTGGCAAGCACAACCGATCTCGACAGGCGGGCACCAGCACCCACAACAGTGTTGGGTCCAATGACAACGTTGGGTCCAACACGGGCCTCAGGAGAGATCTGGGCGGTGGGGTCCACCAGCACGTTGCCGACAATGTTGCTGCTCTTGCCCGAGGCGTTTGCCAGAAGCTCGGGGTTTTTCTTGGAAAGAGACGTCAGGTACAGGCATGTTCCCGACAAAAAGTCCTTGGGCTGACCCACATCCATCCAGTATCCCTCGAGATCAAACGAGTGGAGCGTGCCCTTCTCAGCAAGGGCAGGGAAGGTCTCCTTCTCAATCGAGGTGGGACGCAGCTCAATGAGATCAATGACAGACGGGTTCAAAATGTAGATTCCGGCATTGATGCGGTTGCCGACAAACTCGACGGGCTTCTCGACAAATCGGTCAATCTCGGACGCACCAGGCGCCTTGTGCACAATGACTCCGTACTTGCTTGGCTCGTCAACCTTGGTGGCCACAATGGTACCCTCTCCGCCGTGCTTCTTGTGGAACTCAGCCAGCTCGGCAAATGGATAGTCGCAGATAATATCCGAGTTGAGCACGAAAAATGGAGTGTCGTCCTTCTTGAGAACCTCCTCGGCCAGCTTGAGGGGTCCTGCTGTGCCCAGAGGCTCCGTCTCAACCGAAAACGTAATCTTGATGCCGTACTTCTCCTCGTACTGCTTGAGTGTGGCAACCATGACTTCGGGGCGGTAGTTGACGGCAAGAACAATGTCGGTGACACCCGCGTTGGCCAGGCTCTCGACCTGGTGCAAAATCATGGGCTTGTTGCCAAACTCCACAAGGGGCTTGGGCACAGTGAGCGTCAACGGACGCAGACGGGTTCCGTAACCTCCTACTAGAATCAGTCCCTTCATTGTATAGCGTTTGTGTTGATGTTGGTTGTGGGGAAGAGATTGGTGAGTTCAGAGAGGCCGTGTCAGGAGTTGGCGCTATATAAATAACACTGCATTGAAATATTAACCTGTTGCAGCCACGTTGCTTTTTGGTGTGCCCTGAGTCTTTGCCTGCCCAATTGGGCGTCGCTGCGGCTGCCGCGTGGGTGTCAGGGGTACATGGATGGGAGCGACTGGAATTCAGCCAAGGTTTTATTTGAGGGGCGGGTGCAAGTTGGGTGGTTGTTGCACATGGCGGGAAATTGCCATGAGCCTCAGGAAAGAAAGAAAAAAAATTAATATACAATATACCACTGACAACCTAGCAGCCAATGTCTCAATGGCCAATATGTTGTGTAACATCTGCTGCCAACTTTATTCGGACCAGACTGCCCCTGTGGGCCGCGCCCTATTGGGAAGATGATGGGGGAATTAAACACTTGCTTTTGCATCGAGCGAGGGCAGGGAAAAGGAATAAAAGGCTTGCTAGCTTGGGTTGGGTTGCAATTGCCAGCCATTCATCCAGCCATGCGCCCAGCCGCCAGTCAGTCCCAATTGCAGTCGGTAGTCCCCAGACAATCTTTTTGATGTCTGTGTGGTTTAGTGGTGGAACATACCCAAAGTAGGCACGGCTACGTTAATATAAGGTGCCCATCAGTCGATAATAATGGACCTAGGCAAGGGGCTCGTAAGCGGGTCACGATAAAGTTACTTCGTGGCATCTTGCCGCACCACACTCTTACTAGTCTCTCTGTGTGCTTTGTTAAAGTAAGCCAGGCTAAAGCACACTCGACACAGTCAACACACCACTAACAACAAAATGTCGTCTACCGCCATTCCTGGAGGACCCCGGTCGGCCATCACAAGGCAACGTACTCAAAACAGACAGAGCGCCCAGGCAAACGAGCGTCCTGCGTCGACTAGAAGTGCAGGAGCAGGGGGCTCCACCAACTCTCTTCTAAAGCTTTACACCGAGGAGGCCAGCGGCTTCCGGGTGGATCCACTGGTGGTGATGGTTATGGCGCTTGGATTCATCTTCAGCGTTGTTGCGCTCCATGTGGTGGCCAAGCTGACGTCCAAGTTCATGAGCTAATTCGACTGATCTACAGACACTGACAGTATTACACAACCAAAAAGTAAACAATATATAAATGTATGCTCAAGATTAGTACTTCTGGGGGGTCATCGGGGTTTGGACCACGTTGTCTGAGCTCTCGGTGACGACGCTCGCGACTCCAGACTCACGCTTTTCGGTGCGCGAGTTGGATGGATACAGGGGGTCCGAGTATGACGAGTCGCGCTTGCTAAACCGCTCGGACAGGTGGGAGGTGCTGCCGTCGGCCGAGTCGCCATCTGTGGGGCGGTAGTCTGGCGTCAGCAATGTAGAGCCATCATGGTCGGCACGAACAGCCTCACCCAATGCAGTAAACTCCCCGTTGACTTGGGACATGTTGTTGCGGGGATCGTGAATAAACGATGCACGGTCGTCCTTTGCAGGGCGGTACCGCGAGTCGGGGTTCTTGACCAACAGCACAACCCCGCATGTAATGAGCGTGTACAGCAGCAGAATGAGCGAAAACGCTGCGTTCAACACAAAGAAGATGACACCCATGATGGACGCCACTGCTTGCGGCTGGCCAAAGAGCATGGAGAAGAAGAGGAAGAAAAACGCATTTAGCGTCATAATCACACACGCAATAATGTTGATCACGTTTGTGCTCTTGTCCATGTAAGGCTTCTTCCAGCAAACGAGCGCCAGCATGGCGAGCTCAAGCAGAAAGATGGCGAGAGCCTGTGTCTTACCCGAGTCCTGCGCAAACGAAATAAAGCACGCCTTGATAAAAATATACCCGAGAATCGGGACAATGAAGGTAAAGTGCTTGGCCGCAAACTGCGTGTACAGGAATCCGTACTTGGAGATGATCTTGGGGTCACCGTACAGCAGGTATGCGGGAGTGCCAAAGTCTTCTTGGGATCGGCGGCCGATTGCAAACATGCGGAACGAGTTCCATGCCATAATACCAAGCGTCAGAATCAAAAAGAAGACAGCCAATACAATGACTGCCGCCGAATCCCGCTCAATAAACTCCCAGAACGACCAGATGAGCAGCTGCGGGAAGCCCAGAAACACAAGGCGCAGCAGCGTGCCCTTGAGCAGAAACATCCAGTTGGTGCGGTAGTATTGCAGCCGGCGCTGGAATGCAAAAATGGCCAGCAGACGCACCAGCCCAAACACAATCGCCACAGCAATACAAATGAGCACAAAAAACGTAAACCCAGTCATGACAATCGACGTCTGCTCAATGTTGGCCTGATATCCCACGCGCTTGATACCACGCAGCACCAACAGTGTTGATGTGCTATGGGCCGTCTCGTCTGTGATGTCGTCCATCGTGATGCGGCGATACAACCCGGCAAAGTTGGATGCATGGCGAGTAATATGCTGCACCACCGAGTCGGTCTTGCTCGCTGCAGTCTCCGACAAACGCTTGCCTCCGTGTTCTTTAATGTAGTCTGCAAGGATCTTGCGGGGCAGCGGGTCGTCCGGGTTGTGGTATATGTTGACGGCGGGCTTGACAGCTTCGTGGAAAGAGGCACCAGGTTCCCCAGCAGCGTACTTGCGAAGAGCATCGACATCAACTCCCGCGCGCGAAATAAGCGTGGACGCTCCGATCAGCGAGCGCTTGACCATACGGCCCAGCTTGTCAGAGTGGGAAGACAGAAAGTCACGGACTCGCGGGTGCAGCATTTGAGCCCGCTTCTGCACCAGAACGGAGATGGTGTGGTAGGTGAGGTATGTTGTGGGCGTGCCACCGGTCGACTGTACGTACCACCGAAAGATATCCTGCATAAACTTGACCCGGATAAGACCCATGGACCAGGCAAGATTCTGGGCCCATGCCGACGCAATGGGGGGGATCTTCTGAACAGCCTGCATGGTGATGATGACCACCGACTGGAAGTACACAAACAGCAGCACCGAGTTGGCAGCAATGTGCGCCGCGGTGTAACTGTTGCCCCACATTGATACAATCGCCGAGGTCAGCAGTCCAATGCCAGCAATCACGGCCGTTACCCACTTGACCGCCGTGTGATCGACAGTCTTCTCGTTCGAAAAAGATGCCTGGATGCACGCCTGCATGTTGTTGTTTTTGTCCACCACAATCACATAGGCCGTGGCGTCGATATCGGGCACGTTGTATGCCACTCCGGGAATCGAGTTGACAATGTCTGAGTCGATGGTGGTGTGACTCTCAATGTCGATGGTACCCGGCAGCAGCGGGCACAGCTGGTCCAAGCCCATGTGGCACGGATCCAGGCTGCGATGGATAATCTTGATGCCGTAGGCGTAGACCGTGACCAACGCCGTAAAGTTGCCGCTGAGCTCGACGTTGGCCGAGATATCGTATGTGATGGTTCTATTGCCCGGTGTGAATGCCACATCGAATGTTGATGCCGAAAACCCCGAGTTCTCCATACAGGTGACCAGCGACGTTGCTCTGAGGATGGGTTCTGCTGCGGCCAGCCCAAAGTAAATGAGCGAGACCACTAGTGACGGTATCAGCAGCATTTTTTGAGGTCGTCTGTGATCTGTGTATGTATGTAGGTATGTATATGTCGTAAATCGCAATGAATGTCGTCGGTTAGGTGGTTGGTGCTGGTACGCTAGGCCGGCGTCTATAGTTCAATAAAGAAATGCCCCACCTCCTGATGATGGCTGTGCTGAGGTCCTGGAGATGGCTGGCTGGCTGCTGGCTGGGAGCGAGGCAGAAAAAAATAAATCAAATGCACAGCTTTGACCACTATTGGGCTTGTATGTTAGTAGTTGAAGTTCCTGAGGGGGTGAGTATCTGAAATGGAGCCGGCTGTGACGACGGAATGCATTTAGCAAACGGGCCAAAATGTTAGGGTCGGGCTACTCCCAAACGAGCCCAATTGTTGTGTTGTCATGGGTAAGGCGGGTGGCTATTTTTGACGTCTGGATAAGGTTCAAACTGCATGCATTATCAGTGCAGTTGACGCTTGGCTATAGAGCAGTTTTCGAGACAACTCTGTTAATTCTAGGATGCCGGAAGCGCTGTTTATTTCGCTTTCACGGGCATAATGGCATAAGTTTTGACTGGGCCCAAAAGTGACATTCCATTAAAGTGTTTCACCCGACACTCTTTTGGGCTAGCGCAGTAAAACGCATACGTTTCCGTCCCAATGCGGCTAGCTTCATCTACATTAGCCAACCAACCAGCCAGCTCAAGCACCGCCCCTGTAAACGTTACTCAATCATGTGCGTCAATAAATATACATCATATAGCCGGGTCGTCCTCAAGAACCCCGTCTAGTTCTGTCAGTAATAATGTTAGTTGTGCGGCCATGTCCCGCTTGTCGAGTCGAGTCAGTAGTGTTTCAATAGCATACAGCGTAGCAAGGCTCTTGACTCCTCCCTTCTTGGCGTCCCGAGCCAGATCATCATAAACAATATCGTGCTCCCACACAATATACTTGGGGTTGAACGTCACCGCCTGCTTCAGCAGGTTGAGGGCAATATTCACAACATGGGCAATCCTGCGGTTCTCATGGGTGGTAAACTCGTAATCCTCATTGATGTCCAGCCGCCGCGCCCACTCGCGGTCTTTATCCTGCCGCCATGGGTACCGTGGATCCATCACGTCGGGAGTGTAAAACGACGGGATCCGCTGCACGGCCCGCTTAAAATGAGGAAACTCCACCCACCATTGCGAGTACCGGTCTGCCATTAGCGGTAAAATCGGTTTGGCGTTTTCGTTGGTACAGGTAATGTTGGATCCGGGACACTGAAACAGGCCGCCGACAACCACATGTGGAATGTACAGCGAGGACTCGCGCGCAGCGTACTTTTTCCGTCGCACCGCCCGAAAGCACTTTGTCGGGCTCACACACATGTTGGTCGCCCATACCATATCGGTGCCTCGCTTGGCCACAGTATACGCCTCCATATCCACTTGGCCACGGTCGCAGTGGGTGAGTCGCACATGATGCAGAGGTGGGAGGCTCAAAGTGTACTGTCGCTGGAGACTGAACCCGGTATACGGCATAAGGACGTGCTCTCCCCGCGGATCGCACACCTTGTCTTCCTTGAACAGCCATGTGGCTGACGAGCCAACCACCATCACCACAAAAATGGCCAGCCAGTGCATGTCAAAAAGGGAGGTGGGAGTATCAGCACATCATAATAATCTACAGTGTGCTCGGGCCATGCTCAACTCGGACCATGTGCGTCCTCGGGTGATTCAGGAGTTTGAGGCATGTCGACCGACGCTAGGTTCTTGGCCTGCACTTGCACCTCACCCCAGGTCACTAGAGCTGCCTGGAGCACGTCATGGTCGACCTTGATGTTAAAGTCGAGAATAAATAGGAGCGCCACCTCTAACCGGTAAAGATCGGTCAGTGAGACTCCCGCCGCCGTGGCGTAGCGTGCCTGAGGATGCACAGCATCCTCCAGAGCCTTTGCCGCCACCCGCAGCGATGCCAGTATCAGTCGGTGCACGCTGAGCTCAGTAAGCGGTATCATTTGTAGCACAATGCATAGGCGGTAAATGTACACGCCGGCAGCAAGATACACCGCTGTACTTGTGGGACAGTACTTGTGAAGTCGTTCGAGGTATTTCTTGACAGAGATCTCAGGCACGGTCTTGGACCAGAACCGGCGAGCAATCACGTACCGTTGCTCTTCAATCAGCGAGTTTCCATCAAAGTTCGAATCATGTGTTGGATGGCCAGCAGACGAGAGCGCTACTGCACTTATTGAATTGTTGTTGCATGGTGGAAGGTCTGTTGTTGCTGCTGCTCCTTCAGTAACCTGTCCTTCATCGGGGGTGGAGGCCGTCACTGGCACAACTTTACCTGTCGAGTCGGAAAACATTGCGGGGCCGGCCGATTCTAAAACCAGTGCAGCAACTTCAGCTGCTTCAGTCAAAAGCATCGAGTTCTTGCGGAGTCGGTCTTCTCGTGGAGGAAGCTCTTTCCCGGGGGGTACTGCTTTGGCAGCGCTAGTGCCTGCACCATTGGTTTGCATCATAAGTGGTGATATCTCTGGAGCTGGACACTTATATTCGTTGTCGTTTACACTTGCCGACTCGGTCCCCGAAGAGCCACCACTAGAATGGTCATGGTTCTTGCCTTTGTCGTCGGGGTGCCAGTGGTAGTATTGATGATCAGATTTGTCGTCAAACAACGGTGAGCGCGGACATAACCGTTTTCGTTTTATCAAAGTTTCCCGTAGCGATATTAAACTGGCCAGCGACTCATGAAAGTAGTGGAGGGCCTGCTCCGGCGCCATGGTCAGAATGTCGGGCGCTAACGTCATTGGGGGGTATTGTGGGGGAGCGGGAGGAGGGGGCGACGTCGACGACGGCACCGACGATGACGATGCGGGAGGAGGCGGTTCATTGGCGGGCGGAGAGTCCATCTGGACACAGCTGATATAGTGGTGTGTCGACACACAGTCAAGTGAGCGAATGGATCTAGGGCTGCCGTACCTTACACTTTAGTTTGACTGGGGTGTCCTTTGTTTGTCGCGCGATAGGGATGCTGCACGCATCACAAGACAAAGGGCAGGTCATGTGCATAAGGTTTGCGCCGCACAGGCCCGTTGCATGCTACACATTATTACTAGTCCAATCCGACAAAATTATTGGAAAATGCAAAAAAAAAACAAGAATCATGACATCAATTAAGATACAAAAGCTTAGTAGATTCTGAAAGCAGGACCCATGGTGGACTTGATAACCAGGGATCCAACGTTCTGCCAGTGCTTCTTGAGCAGAGACACAAGGAAGTTGGCGGAAAGCATGATCTGGGAAACAATGACATCCTCCTCCATCTCAACGTGGCCAACGGCAACGGCAAGACACAGCACCTTCTTGAGCTGGAACTTGACGGTGGACTTGACCTCGGTGATCTTGGCGTTCAGGTCCTCATTGTGGGAAACAGGGGTGGGGAACTTACCAGCCTTGGAAAGCTGGGGTCCAAGCAGACGGGGAACCTGCTTGATAAGAACCTCGGAAGCAACAAAGGCGTTGTACTTCTTGGCCAGCTTCTTAATGAGCTTCTTGTTCTTGTTGAGCTTCTTGAGGTCGTCAACAGACATGGCGTCGACACCAAGAGACTTGGCACGGTCAACATCAACAGCGTCTCCAAAGACACAGATGGTCATGTTGGGACGGGGGACCTGGGGGAGCTTGATGGTACCAGAGAAACGCTTGTCTCTCTGGGGGTCGTAGTTCTTGAGTCCAACCTGGAGCTCAACAGTCTCCAAGAAGTTTCTCTTCTTCTTGTTGGAAGCCTCCAGCATCTGCTGGACGTTCGCGCGCACGCCAGAAACGGTGATTTTCGACATTGTTTAGTCTCCCAAGCTGAGTCTGCAGTTGGTGATCCGTATTTAGCGGTGAAGTTTGGCAGGGCGCAGTGCTGGGGCTTTTATGAAAATTGTGACTGTTTGGGAGTTTGTGTGAGGGAAGCCCCTGACATGAGTCAGGAGTCAGGGGGTCGACATAATGCGGGTTAGGTAAACATATGCAATAATGAATAAATATTATACAAAAACATCCTCCACCGTAACGGCGGGTCGCTTGTTTTGCGCCACAAAGTACATTTCCCGCGACTCTTTCCGTGATGCGTCGGGTTTCTCGCGTTTTACTTTACGAAACACTCGCTTGAGACGGGCTTCAAGCTCATTGTCTTCGTCTCCAGTAAAAAACTTGCATACAAAGTGGCCGCCCGGCCGGAGAGTCTCAATGGCAAATATCAGGGCCGCGTCACACAGATCCATACTCTGTGAATGGTCTCTCACTTGTAATCCAGAAGTGTTGGCCATCCTATAATAGGGGTGGTTAATACTTTG
Organism: Trichomonascaceae sp. Y4102; assembly: GCA_023628915.1. Classification (NCBI taxonomy): domain Eukaryota; kingdom Fungi; phylum Ascomycota; class Dipodascomycetes; order Dipodascales; family Trichomonascaceae; species Trichomonascaceae sp. Y4102. The sequence goes on along the minus strand of JAMAJT010000008.1, from coordinate 282,394 downwards.
AAGCCAAAATCCAGTTTGTTGGGCATCGGGGTCGTACATATCACTTAGGACAATGTCCACATTATACTCACCATGAAGCTCCTGGTCCAGATCGAGCCTGGACAGGTTGCGCTCCAAATCTATGTATGACGATTCGTCAATTGGGGGTTCAGTTTCGGGAGTGGCTGCTGCAGCTGCAGCTGCAGCCTCTTTGTGCGCCTCCATCTCAGCTTGGTCGTAGTATATCGGTGTTTCAGGCACGGGCTTCCCCACTAACGGATCTGCCACTAGTCTCTTCACCTGATCCTGGATGCTTTTGCTGAGAAAATTACCTTGAACCGACGACGCTCCGGGCGGAGGCGCACAAAATAATATATCCACTCCCACCACCTTACCTGCGGGCCGAGTCTTTTCCACCGCCACCTGTGTCCACGACCCGGGCGCAAATCCCTTGTTAGAATTCTTTCTCCTCCGAGCAAACCCAGCAAACTTATGTACTCACCAAATCAACAACCGTCATATTCGGCTTGAACAGGCGGTACTTTTTGTGTATCTCCAGGAGCTTGTATGCCGCCCGCGAGTTATACTGATCCTCCTTGGACCGCCGAGCATACTCATCATTGAGTTGCCGGTTCAGCCATTGAGCCGAGCTACTACTCCGCTTTTTAAAAAGCCTTAGAGCAGCTTGAAACCCGCGAGGTACCGTTGCATACATGTCCGGAAGGAGATACCTCCCACAGAAATTAAACTTCCAACCTTGGCCAACCTATCGTGCTCAGTACTTATCTAAATGGACTAGTGCATGTGCGTACCCGCACTCTCAGGCAAATCAGACCACACCAAGATACGCATGTCAGATTGGGCCGAATTATACACCGACCGGATCTACCGCTATCTCCAACGATGGACTATGTCAATTCTTAAGCTCGTTGTGTGGTCAACGTTCAGGAACAAGGGTTTGTATGCGGCAACAGGGTCACGACGATCGATAGGGAAGGTACGAAAACGCATTCCGATCTAAATCAATTACTCAACAAAGTAATTGGGCAGCAGATGTGGGTGTCCTTGCTGGTGGCTCCAACAGAGATGCTTCTTTCCCTCTCACGCAACCCCTGGCTTAAACTTTGCGGGGTAGATGTGCCACCCCGCCTGGTCTACTCTCTATCAAGTCAACTTTGATGTGTGGAGCTACGGCGGAAGGCGGTACCTGCTATTGTAGCTTGTACCGCTGGATGGGTTATGCTATCTGCGGGAGCCTAATTCTGTATCGGAGATCTAAGGCTCCCCTCTGTATAAAAATGAAGCAGCTTGGATTTGTTTGTGGTGCCAGAAATGACCTCCTCCCCCAAAATCGAGACCGATACGCTACAAGAGTCTGTTGCTCCTCTCTGCAAAATCACCACCTCTGGACTAAACCAAGAATACATTCACATTGGTGAGACTAGGGTACTCAGATCGGAGCTGGCTGAAGCCATTGGTGGCACATTCAGCAATCAGCTGCACCATGTTCCCCAGAGGAAGTTTGCTAACTCATCGGTCGTAGGACTGTGTGCCTTTTCGCTCACCACGTTTTCGCTTGCTCTGTTCAATGTCAACACACGGGGAATTACAATTCCCAATCTGATCAGTGGCCCAGCGTGGTTCTATGGCGGAATGGTCCAAATAATTGTGGGTATGTGGGAGATTGTTCACGAAAACACGTTTGCATGCACCACTTTTATGTCATACGGAGCTTTCTTCTTGTCATTTGGCGCCCTCTTTACCCCGGCATTTGGTATACAAGATGCGTATGCTGAGCATCCTGAGCAACTGAATAATGCACTAGGTGTCTATATGTTTGCATGGTTTGTCTTTTCGTTTCTCATTACGGTGGTGACGATTCGCTCATCATGGCCACTGTTTCTCATGTTTATCACCATCACGATGGGCTTTCTACTCAATGGATGTGGCTATATTACTGGAGAACACAAGTGCCTTCTTGCGGGAGGAGCCTTTAACATTGGCACAGCAATCTTTGGATGGTACATGGCGTTTGAAGGCTTGGCCAAGAAGGAAACATGTTACTTCCAGGTGAGCCCATTCCTTATGCCAGGTGCACAACACGTTGACGCTGTTTAACAAATGAAATTAATTAATTAGGGAATAAATACGTAAGAGAAGTGTGTTTAGAGATGGGTGGTGCGCACGTTGTTGGCTTGCATGGCACGGCTAGTGTGTTCCCTTTGGAACTGGTGTCTCTCAAAGTTCACAGGAAACACCTTGGAAAGAGCAGATCCAAGCTTCTTGGTCTGAGTCTTGACAGAAGAAGTGGAGGAGACAGCGGAGACGTTGTGCTGGAAGAGAGCCATTTTAGATGTGGGAAGAGCTTGTTTGAGTGATGAGAAGTGATGATCTGGATGATGAGAACGAGGAACAAAATCGACACACTTATATACTTGAATTTTCACTTTTTTTTCACTTTTTTTCCACTATTTTCTTCACAGCCACCTCGGACTGCGATCCTTACATTTCTTTCCATGTTGACGCGTCTCATTGCATTGTCATCGGTGCATATGCAGGTCCAGCCACAACTGTCCGGACTCCGCAAGCATTTTTGCAATGAACCTTTGGGCGGGATCCGTGGGTATGAGCCACGTTGGGTGGCGAGTGCATTCACTCTGCGAGAGTGACTAATAGTTTTTTCTTTCAAAAAATGACACAAACGAGACACGTCTTGTTCTCTCATCGCCACCATCAGGAGTCCGTGAAGTCTCCGAGGTATGCACGTGGGCGGCATGTATGCATACACGGGCATAGACGGGAAGAAAATTTCACGGTGCACGGTCACCCCCAAAAACACACTAAAATGAATGCGGTTACAAAGTAAACAAATGTAAAAACATGTAAATGTACGTAACATCTTTTTCCTGTAAGTAGTAATAATTAAGCATCCACTTCAAGGCTATCACCCAAAGCAGTGGCAATCTTGCTGCGGCCAGTCGCTTCGAGACGTTGCTTCCACTGGGCCACGCTCTCGGACACGTCCAGTCCGTATGTAGTAGCCAGGAGCGAAGCCTCGGCGTTTCTATTTGTTTTGTTGAGCAGATCCACACATTGCTGCACGTCGCCAATATGCCATAAGGCGCTGAATGCAATGTTGTATTTCCCGGTCTCGGCCGCCTGCTCCGCAAGCTCCTTGAGTGATGCAAAATCACCAGTCGACGTGTACACCAGCAACAGAGACTCATAGTCGGCTGCCTTGTCGAAACACGCCTGTGCGAGCTCCACATTCCACTGCTCTAGAGCCTTGTCTCCAAGCAGCTTCCATTTGGCGTCATCACTGGCAAGCTTTTCGGCAACGTCAAGGCGGTTCAACATCAGTGCAAGCTCAAACTCATGATCCTTGTCACGGGTCATCTCGAGCGCAAGCTCCGTGTACCCTTGGGCTTCCAAAAAGCGTGCCAGCTTTGTGAGCTCGGATTCGGGGATCTTGGTCAGGATCTCATTGGCACTCTCCAGATCACCACGAAGTACTAGCGTTTGGTATGTAATCACATCCAGACTCAGCTTGTATGGCATGACCGTCAGGTCCTTGTCCACCACAAACACAGCGCCGCTGTTGGCAACGTAGCCCAATACATACATCTGGTGGTCAAAGTGGGAGAGATTGTACGTCTCGGACCCAACCAAGTAGTGCAGCCTGTTCGAAGTGGTGTAGACAAAACAGTCTCCAGCCCACTTACCAGTGTTGAGAGAGTCGCTGACCTCTGTAATGAGCTCCATGGCCTGCTCACACTCTCCCTCTTCACCGGCCCACTCGACAAACGCATCGCGGTCGAACCGGAGCACGTAGAACGCCTCTTCGGCAGCAATCACAACAAGATCACCCGCTTCAGACCAGATAACATGGGCAGCGCCTTCGAGGTCAATCTGGCGAACAAGCACGCCAGACTCCCAGTCGTAGAACCTGACACAACTTTCGCATGCTACTCCCAGCAGTGCCCCTCCATGAAGGTTTGTAATGGGTCCAGGGGCGCCGATAAGGGTATCACGAGACCGCTCCTCGAATTTCTCCACACCCTTCTTGAAGTATGTACGGACGGTCTGGGACTGGTCGAGCACCGCGTACTCTCGTGAGTTGGCAGACCACACAAAGCACGTGCCGTTACCATATGACATTTGGTTGAGCTTGAGGGCAGTGTAGATCATGTATTCGCCGTCGCCAGAGGCTGCCACGAAGCGCCCATCAGGAGAATGTGAAACCTGCGATACAAACACAGGCGCCTGGACGGGCTCTTTGTTTGCCGAGTCGATGGTGATAATCTGCCCGTCCACAATGTTGTTCTTGCTGACGCGAATGAGTCCACTCTGGATCTCAGAGTGTTTAGCCCACACCACGCGTCCGTTGCGGTCCATGGACACAGCGGGCTCATCCTTGCCCATCTGGATTGTAATCGCACCCGTCTCGCATCCAATGGCAACCAGGTTGGAGCCAGGACGGACGGCAGCTGCCCATACGCGCTCGAGACCGTAGTTTATCGACTGCTCGAGGCGGTATGTGTTGGCGTTCCAGATCTTGACCGTAGAGTCCTCAGAGCCCGAGATAATCAGAGGAAGCTCGGGATGGAAAATGGCAAAAGACACATTGTGTGTGTGCTCTGCCATCGTGGCCACACAACTCTTGGTCTGGTAGTCCCACACCTTGATGGTGCGGTCGTCCGAGGATGTAACGAGATACGGCTTGTCTGCATGAGGGTAGTACTCGACAAAGTTGACACCCTTGTTGGAGTGTGCATCAATGGTGAAGTTTGCATAGGACGATCCAAGCGACCACACCTTGACGGTGCGATCCAGAGACGCAGACGCAAACGTGTTGGTGTCCTTGGGGTTGAACGCAAGGTACATGATGTAGTGGCTATGGCCCTCATAAGTTCGCACATTTTTCCAGTGATCATCCCAATTCCAAAGCTTGATGGTCATGTCGTCAGACGCCGTCAGCAGAAACGGCTGTGTGGGGTGGACGGCGATCGTACGCACATAGTCTGGGTGGGCTTCGAATTGCGTCACTTTTTCACCGGTATTGTAGTTGAAAACACGAACATTGAAGTCGTCGGATCCAACGATGATCCAGTTCTTGCGGGCAACAAACTTTCCGCATCGCACCGGCAGTTGGCTCACATCAAGAGTCTTGACCACCGTTTGCGTCGCAAAGTTCCAGATCTGCACCCGCCCACTGTACATGGTGGTGAGAATCCATGGCTCCGTTGGATGCAAGTCAATGCATTTGATACGGTCCGTCCGACACTGGAATGTTTTGGTGATGTCCAGCTTCATGTGTCGTGTCGTGTTATTACTCTCACTGTTAGATAATGAACCAACTGAAATACGTGGAACCCCAGCCCTCAACTCTACCATACAGTTCGTTCCCCTGACTCTCTCTCTCTCTCTGCCTGGATAAAGTTGCCAACTGGTTCACTCGGCTGTTGTAATCATCACCCATCGGTATGTGGCTGTTCAACTGGTTTTTCGATGTGCTCGCCTCGCTTGGCTTGACCAACAAGCACGCCAAGCTGCTGTTCCTTGGACTTGATAATGCAGGAAAGACCACTCTCCTGCACATGCTCAAGAACGACCGTCTCGCTAGTCTGTCGCCCACTCTTCACCCCACCTCGGAGGAGCTTGCCATTGGCAACGTCAAGTTCACAACCTTTGATCTTGGAGGCCATCAGCAGGCCCGCAGACTGTGGAAGGATTACTTCCCGGAGGTCAATGGAATCGTGTTCCTGGTCGACGCTGCCGACACCGATCGCTTTGTCGAGTGCAAGCAGGAGCTGGATCACTTGTTTGCCATAGAGAACCTCAAAAATGTGCCATTCCTCATTCTTGGAAACAAAATCGACGACCCACACGCCGTGTCTGAGGAGGAGCTCCGTTACGCTCTTGGACTGTACCAGACCACCGGCAAGGGCAAGGTTGCGGTTGAGAACCAGCGTCCTGTTGAGGTGTTTATGTGCTCTGTGGTCATGAGACAGGGCTACGGTGAGGGCATCCGCTGGCTGAGCCAGTACGTTTAATTAATTAAATAGTCTATCCTATCTTCTACTCGATATCAATTAGGCTTGGGCTTCTTGGCTGTACGCTCAAAGTACTCGTGTTTCTCGCGACGCTTGCGCTCTGTCCGACGCTCCTCGGCAGCAGCCAATTTCTTTTGGTACTTGGCGTGCTCCTCGTCTTTCTTGGCCTTGCGCTTGGCGTCCTTTGCGTTGCGCAGAGTGTTCAGCTTGATCATAAAGTCCCGAGCAACCTTCTCCTCGCCTCCAAGAACCACCGCCCGCTTTTGCAGATACGAAGGGTCGCCCTTCTGGGGCTTCATCTGGCGCAGTTGTGACTTGAACGGCAAGTTGGCCTGGATCTGCTTGGGCACCTTGAGATTGTTGAACCGTCTGGTGGGCCGCTCAATCTTCTGATAACGCGAGTTCTCGTCGTTTGTGAGCTCAATGCCCTTCTCTGCGCGTACCTGGCCTGTCAGTCTCATACCGCTCCACGACGTCTTGTCCGACAGCAGTAAAGACGTCACAGGATTGTAGTACTTGCGCGCCTGCAACTGGTACCAGGCACGCAAAATCACAATGTCGCTCATGAGAATCTTATCCTCAAACGTGGCACGGAAATGGCCCTCAGGCGTCGCCAGAGCTCGCTTGATCTGTCCTCTGATACCAGAAACAGTCTTGATCTGGGCACCCTCGAACTTGGCCACTTCCAACGACGACGAAAACATATCCCGGATAAACGCAGTGTTCTTGAACACCTTGGTCGGGTATCCCACCAGCTTGAGCTTCTTGACAATCTCCACCGTCTGGTCGACCTCAACCACCGTACCAGTGGCAGCAATGCGGAACCCAGCCTGCGATGCGTCCTTGCCCGACACAGAGTTGACGGCACAAAAAGCCGTGTTGGGAGACACCAGAGGTCCGTAGAACGTCGCAGTGCAGTGCATATGCTCGGGGGTATACTTGAGCATACGATTACGTGTGCGTGAGTCGGACGTTGTGTACACAGGACACGTCTGGAACCGTCTCCATCCAAGAGAAATCACAAGCGGGTCGTTGGTCTTGAGAATCTTCTTGTGCCAGCGGTGCCGCTTGACTCGCACCTGCAGGTAGCCAAAACGCTCCTCGTTCGTCAGCAGGCTGCCAATGAGGACAGGGAACTTGGGATCAAAGTATTCAATAAACTCACACGGGATTCCCTCAAACACAAGACGCACATACGTGCCGGCGCGGAAACCCTCGATGCGGTCTCTAGACTCATTGTCAAGAGTGTCGTAGATGGCCCTGTTGATTTCAAGCTGCTTGGCAATCTTGGCTTTTTGCAAGTCGTGCCACGTATCATGGTCCTCGAAATCCTCTCCATCGCCTTTGCCCTCGGCAATCTCCATCTCCTCCATTTGAAGACGCATTTTTTCTTTCTTGGCGGCGTTGCTAGCACGAAGCTCGTCCCTGGACATATTCTCGTCGATTTCCGCCGATCCTTGGTCGTTGACGGCATCGCTGAGGTCACCCTCTTCGAAATCGCCCTCCGACAGTTCATCGTCGTCCTTGGTCAGCTGTGCCAGTTCGTCATCGCCATTACCATCGGCTTCGAGGTCCTCAAAGTCACCAAAAACCTCGTCGCCGCTTCCTTCAGCGGCGGTGGCCTTATCACCATTGTTGGCATCCTTCTTTTCGGTTCCAATAGCACGTGCAATGTACTTGTCAAGCTGCTCCACCAATTCAGGATCCGCCCATTTGCGTACCAGCTCCTCAGCCGACATCTTGGGTGCATCAGACTCTGACTGCGTTACAGCCTTGCGCTTGAAGAATTGCTCATCTTCTTCGTCCTCGATGTCCTCTTCAAAGGTTTCAACCTCAGGCTCCTCTCCCTTCCACTGCCGAATGACATCCTGGGGAGCTACATTATCGTCGTAGAGAATCTTGGCCAGGTTGACTTTGCGACGGCTATTGAGTTGAGCAAAATGCTCACCAGCATGTTTCTTCCACTGTGCTCCCTCCTCCTCTTCCTCCTCTTCCTCCTCATCGCCAAACTCCAGCTCACTGTCACTTTCTGCAAATGCATACTCCTCCTTGTCACTTCCGTCGTCGTCACCACCGGTGCCAGCTGTCAGACGGGGCCGACGGCGCTCTGATCGACCTTCGTACTTTTTACCAAAGTTCTTTTCCGTCTCATCAAAGTCGCCTTCAAGTTTGCTTTCGCTTTCCTCGTCCTGTGATGATTCCTCGTCCTCCTCGTAGATTTCTTCATTGTTGGCAAACAATTGTAGTGACGACGCCTTGGGGTCAATGGTAGCCGTCTGCAAATCCGTCATCAGCTTCTCTCCTAGACCCTTTTCTTGTCCCGGTACAAAGCTCTGCTTGCCCACATCAATGTACACTGCGTCCTTGTCTATCAGTACACCGCCCACATCACTCATGGGAGCGTAGATCATCTTTTGCTTGTCGTCCAATCGCCTGCGTCGCTTGACAGCGTCGGTCTTCTCCTCAGCCTTGATGGCATTGGGTGTGGGACACGGGTCTGGTAACCGCTCGGCCTCCTTTACTGTAAGGTCTCCCACTCCAGGGATGTGGACTCGGGCTTGGGAGTAGGTGAGAGGCGTGCCATGCACGTATCCGTAGAGCGTGACCTTTCTGTCGGCCTTGGGGTCTTTTTCGAGAATAGACGGATGGGTGACGTCAACCACTCGGTCCACGAGCACATAGGAGTGCTCGTTACGCCATTTGAGTGGACGAAACTTCATAACACTGATAAATCGAGCCAGATTCAGAATCTCTCGGTCCGGGTACCGGCCGTTGATCACTCCACTGAGGTAAAACAACTTGGCTCCCTGGTACACTTCTGTCCAGAATCTGTGCTTGAGGACCTTCTTGGCGTTGCGCATCGTAGTCACAGACTTGAATAGATCCAGGTGGGTCGTCACGCCGAGCACTCTGGGGAATCCGTGTGTCGACAGAATGTTGAGAAACTCCATCGTCTCCATTTCAAAGCCAAAGTTTCCGTCCATCATGAGAAGAACCAGGTCAGCAATCTTGGCAATGTCCATCATGGCGCTGATGTCGTTAGCGCACTCGATAAATGTCAGCCGCCGGTGCTTGCCTGACACCACGGTAATAGGGCCGTTGATGTCCGTCAAATTCTGTTTGGTGTACCGCCGAACCAAACTACGAATCAACGTAGACTTTCCGGTTCCAGGGGGACCCACGACTGCTACTATCACTGGCGGAGGGTCGTCGGGGGTTCGGTCGACCATGGGCACATGCATCTTTCTTTCTTTCATTTCGGACGACCGCATGCCCTGGCGGTGGGCTCGGCCGGGGGCGTTCATGGCATATGCCTTGACGTTGTTGCCGCTTCCTCCAGCATGTTTGATTTTTGTTTTCTTCTTTGCAGCGCCAGCAGCGCGGTGCGGTTTGTTTGCCTGCTGATCCATGGGTGAAAAGTTCAGGTACGGCTAGATATTTATTTGCCTTGCCCCGGCAAGGGTCTTCCACTGAAAGCTAGTTGCCTACCAACGTACCTACCTACCTCGGTACGACATACGCTGCTTTTGTAGTAAGATGGCCCTACGATTGCAAATAGATTATTATAGCACTGGAAAAATTCAGAAAATATTTTACCTGCGACTTTCGTATGAAATGCTATGCTATGGATAGATATGTCTGGGGTCCAGACCCTAGCCCACACACATTGTGACGAGGTGCAAACAGGAAACGCGAGATCAACTCCTTCAACACATCAACCCAATGGTAAGTCCAGTGCTGTTGGTACTCCATTTCTAAGACGAATACTAACCAGGTGCTATACAAACGAAGGCCTATACAACCGAAGAAGGAGACTCTACCTCCCGAAGATGAAAACACCGAGGTGTGGTATCTTGAACAGACCAATGAGTACTTTACAGAGTACGCCGATTACCTGGACCGCATGGACTTTTACCACGAGCGAGTATTCACATGCGAGCTGACTGGATCGTCACACCTGACATATTTCGAAGCGTTGCGGTGCGAAACCGATGAAATGAACCACATCTTCCAAACCTTTCCCGAACCACTCAAAGAGCCCATTCTCCGCAAGGTCACACAGTGCCAGCAGAAGCGCATGGATGGAGTAGTCGATACATTGTTTGCGCAACTCAAAATGGACTTTTTCCCTGGTGAAACACTCATCCACAAGGACCCTACCAACCATGGCCGATATAGAGTGATCATCCGCGAGAAGGCGCAGTTTCCGGAAATGACACTGAGCGACGGCACCATACGCCCGGCTACAAGCAGGTATCGCATTGAAACTGTAGCAGAGCCGCGGCTGGAGACGGTAACCGACAACGAGCATTTGGTGCGTGACCGCAAACTGTTCACCAAAGTGGCCCTCAGAGCATTCCTCAAGCACTCGATAGTAAAATCATCTCGCAGCTCCGCGACACCATGGATGATCAAACCGGAATATGCAGAAAAGTACCGAATAGAACAGCCACTACCGCCGCCTCCGCCACCCCAAGCTGCTGCGCCGGGTCAGCAGGGACCTGGAGGACGGATGAATGGCATAATTATGCAGATGGACTCTCCTGTGGCTTCCACGCCATATGAAGCTAGTCCTGGTGCTACTGCTCCTGTTTCTATCGGTGCTGCTGCTGCTGCTGCTGCTGGGGCAACGAATAACGTTCCAACAAAGGGACGCAAGAAACGAGTGCGACAGGATGGATCCCACCTAGACGATGACTTGGCACCCAGCAACTATCGGCAGTCGAGTGATGAAAATGTACGTCCCACGCCGACAAAAGCCGAACTCGATGGTAAGCTCATGGGTCCAATGCTGAGTATATGGCTGTTTATGAACACGTACCACGAGCCGCTTGTGTTTGATCCATTCACTTTTGACGATCTGGTATGGGCGCTGGAGTATTACGACTTGGAGGATAATGAGTGTTTGTTATTGTCGGAGATTCACTGTGCGCTGTTATCGCTTATGGTGAGTACGAAAAACAACACCCTCTTGACGCCTATCCCTGAGAACACTGAGGAAGAGGAGCTTGAAGAAGGCGAGTCTGCTGACGACGACGAGGATGTTGAGATGGAGGATGAAATCAAAGATGAAAAGGACGAAGATATGAAAGACCAAGACGACTCAGACGCCAAGAGTGACGACAAAGATAATGAAGATAGGAGCAGCCCCAGCAAAAGCAACGGAATTTCAAAGAGAAAAACAACCTCGGCAACATACGCCAACTACCAGAATGTCAACTGGACCGAGCGGTTACGGAAACGCATGTTCCGCGATGGAGGATGGCAGCAGATTCTCATTGGACTGCTGCACACGATCCAGCATGTTGACGAGTGGGAGCACAGCGTCAAACGAGCGCTCCTGGTAATGGCTCCGCGAGACCGCAGTGTTACATTGGCCTCTGCTAAAGAAGGCTACACCGAGTTGAGCTTGGAACAACGGGTCAGGGTGCTGGAGATTCTGTGCCAGCTTGCATTCCTCACACCAGCGGTTCGCAACTATTTGGACCAGAACATGGAGGAAGTGACCAAGCTCCGCAAAGAGAGAGCCGAGCTCCAGCGCGAGCAAAAGAATCTGCAGGAGGCGGCGGTAAGAGCCAAGGTGGATCTCCAGAAAGCAGACGACAACACTGGCGGCGGCGGCGGCGGAGAAGACGACAGCGACAATGAGAACAACGAATCTGGAGCCCCGAACGCAAGTAGTAGTGCTCCCGCCGGCCAGTCGACCATTGTTCTTAATAAAGACGACGAGGAGGTCGCGTCTGCGGCCGCTGACCGAGAGGAGCTGGCACAAAAGTACACGGAAATCCAGGAGCAGTTGAAGGAGCTCGAGGCCCAAATTTTGGCCAAAGATGTTCAGCGGCTCAATTCACTGGGACGCGATCGGTACTACAACCGTTACTGGTGGTTTGAGCACAATGGCGTGCAAACCGAACCTGAAGGGTATGGTGTTGGTCGGCTATGGGTGCAAGGTCCTTCGGAAGAGGAGAGTCGTGTTTTTCTTGGAGCCGGCAGCAAGAGGCTCAAACCTGAGAACGGTACTACTGAAACCGACAAGAACTCGATCTATGCTGCCAAGCTGGAGGAAGACCATCTTGCTGGAGAAAACGACTGGGCGTACTATGACAAACCAGAGCAAGTGGAGCAACTATTCAAGTGGTTGAATGTTTATGGCCGGCGCGAGGCCCATCTCTCTAGAGAGCTGAGCAAGTGTCGAACCCGCATGGTCGAGAGCATGAAGACCAGGCTACAGGAGCTCGAGGATGACAGAGCCCGAGTACGGAATGATATTGAGGCCACAATCAAAAAGGAGTTTAATCTTGAGGACAGCGACAGCAACAGCGAGTCGGAGAAGAATAAAGAGGACGAGAAACGCGTCCGACGTAGAGGCCTTCGTGGTGTTGTGGATTCACAGCAGCGGACGCAGGATATCAATGCTCGGAGAGAAGAGCTTGTTCAGGAGTACGCCAAAGAAATGCCCGAGCGGGTGATGGAATGGACCAACTCTGCTGCCGAGGAACAGCTTGGACAGAGCCACTATGAGGGGTTCCGAGTTGGGAGGTCCAAACGCAATTAACTAATCTAACGTGTTTATAAATTCAAAATCTATGCTAGCCGCCGTGCTGCAGCTCTGGTTTTTTGTTTTCGTCTTTGGATTCGTTGTGTTTTTTGTTAGTGTTCGTTCCGTCGTCCTCATCCTCTGCGCACCCACACATGTACTTTGAGCTGATATCGTTGCAATCAAAAATGGGCTTCTTTAAGCGTTTGTTGACCTCGTTGTGAACATGGCATCCCCACTGAGAAGCGATTTCACGAGTAGCTGTCTGAGGAGGGAACTGTTTCAGGAGAAGCTGAAAGTGTTCGGCGCACTCCCTACATGGGTACACCCTGGAAAAGAGGTGGATGTACGACGAAAGTGTTTCCCTCTCTTCGGCGCTGGGTTCTTCTGGGTACTGGGCCAAAATGGTGTGAAACAGTTTCCATGAGGACCGACCAAGCTCGGCTTTGACAGTCTCGTTGGTCATCTTACTCATGATAGGCTTTCCCCGCGCTATATCCTTTGATGGTTTGAACGGGCTCTTTGGCATGGAAATGTCACTGATTGACGGAGCCCAGCCATCGGTAGACGGACGGACCAAAAAGAACGTTGTCAAGACGATGGCGATGGCCAGGAGCAACGTTGCTGGTCGTCTCATTATCTCCAAGTTGTTTGCGTCTCGGTGGCCCCAGATCGCCGCGTAACAAATTGCAAGGGTCCAGTGAGGCTCAGGGCAGGGCTGAAGATTGACATGCCATCAGTCTACATTTTGAAATAAAGATTCAGACGGGTTAGATAGATTCGTGATACGCAATCAATGCTATGATGACTAGCTATCTATATTTATCAGCTGAAGTGGTTGATAATGCATAGTGAGAACAAGTTTGCAGTACCTGGGCACACAGAGCCCTAGAAAGTAGGAGGAGAGTAGAAGTAAGAGGAACCGTAGAGCGGGATATCCCCTTCCACAGCATACTACACCTCAAGAACGAGAACGCCACTGGACAGCTGATCAAGACTTACTCTCATACACGTAATCGTTCCCATCAGCAGATTAGGGTCGGACCCGCCTGCGGGGCATGGGTTTCCCCAGCCTGTGTTTAGTGCCCCGACACAACAACCGAGACAAGTCAACGACAGTGTGTGAGCAGCCAGAATGCCCGACACTGCTCATCAGATGCGACTACGGCCGCGAAAGTATCCGTACCGACGACTGCTACCATATGAATGTGAAAATGAAGAGCAATCGCTGGAACATTTGGCACACATTGTGCGCAACATCTACATGTGCATCAAAGGTGATGATCTGCGGGGCATTATTGGCACTTCGGCAACAACCAGCCGTGGAGTGAGTGTTTGGACACGAGAGCTCCGTGCGTGGATAGATCTCAAGTGCAACATGCCATTGGACACGCGCATCAAGCTGGTGAGACTCTACTTCAACCTGGCGCTATGCGGAGTCGACGGCAACCCAATTGACAAGTTCATCTCCATGTTCTGCATCCTATGTAAAGACGATTTGTTTCAAGACACTGTGACACCGGAACAACTGAAACTCGATTGGCGGCTGCTGCTCACGGTCATGAAGAAGCTCGCCATGCCGCAGCAGTCATCTTACGACGGCAATGTGTCGTCTGCGTTTTCCAGCCTATCGCGGCTGGCGCAGATGGCGCGACACTTTATCCCAGCCGAGGCAATGCTCGAGATAGTCCAGCAACTTTTAGAAAAGTACGCCCCCACCAAGGCGTCGGTATCACACAATGTCATCAGTCTGCTGATTCTGCTGTGTCCGCCACCGCCACAGGCCCAAAGCTACGACGCACCAAAACGAGACTTTGTGCACCCGCAGGACTTGCTGCCGACAGTGTTCCACCTATGGACGCTGGTCCCGCGGAGCGCACTGTACGACTACCAGTGCTTGGACCTGGTGGCCACAATTGTGTCTGATAGCATCAGCTCGTCATACGTAGCGTTCAACAGCCCTGGTGGACTGCTGACGGAAGCTCAGCTAAATATTGCGTTCAGTGCGATTCTACGGCTGCTGGAGATTCCAGTGTCGTCGGCGGGGTCGCCGTACCTGCACACGAGCGAGACAGTGTCGCTGAACAAGGACGGCGACCGCAAACCCAAGTGTGCGCGGCCCATTGCGTTTCTTGTCGTATACTCGCTCGCAGGTGATATCGGCGGCGAGTCTGTGCTGGAACGGTTTACTACTCTGGTGAGCGCGTGTGAGACGTTTTGCCATCCATCCAACTATGGTGGCTGGACCCGCAACATTATGTACACGATTGCCACAACAGTGGAGTATTTTGTGCTGCGGTGGAACGTGCAGCAGAATGGTGAGTCCATGCTACCATTGGACCGTAGGTTGAATGACCGCATCAAAAACAGGTTTGTCGACGCACTACTGCCCATTGTGCTCATGGGCATCCACGCCAAGACGTCCCAGGTTGTGTCATGGTCACTCGAGGCGCTGCAGGGACTAGCGCACCTGTCTCCATTCAAGGTCATTCCCAAGGTACTCGTGGATGCATACACATCGCTACAGAACGTCGAGTCGACGCACCGCGCTGCGAGTGCGTTCCGGGCCCTGACATACTGCTCTACGATCATTGTACGGCAGCCGGCATTTGCCATGCACCTTGCCACTCTACTGGACCTCTCTCTTCCTGGTATCGATGCAAATGATCTTACAAAGACACGACATACGCTTTCGTTTATTCAACATGTTGCGTTACAGGTGCCGTTACGGCAGTCTATCTACAAGGCCGACAATACGGCTGCGGCCAATGCCGCGGCCAATGTCGCCACCACCTCCTCAGACGAAGATGCAAAGTTCAACCGATTCAACTACGCCGAAGCAGCAAACTATGGAGAGAGATCCTCGATATCGGGTCCATCGGTAGCGGGGGCTGCAGACGCAGCGTATGCCGTCTCGCAGGCCATTGCCCATCTGGACGCCACTCAACAAGTACCCCAAGAGTACATTGACGATGTCGACGACGCATGGTCGATTTGTTGTGGCACGAGCGCGTCATTTGAGGAGTTTGTTCATTCGTTCTTTGGCCGCGTGTTCACGCTGATTGGCAACCTGCCCGAGACTGCAAGCCACGATAGCCAAGAATCTCTGGTGATGAATGCCCTACCGCCATGTATTACTGCAGTGGTGGGAGCCATGTCTCAGTCCCAGCTCAGCAAGACAGTGGACTATGTGATCCGGCTGATGGCATCTGCGGACGTGGCATGTGCTTCTCCTGAACCAGCAGCCCATGTATGTGGAGCGCTGGTGCGCGTGGACGCCGAGACAGCATTCCCCAAGTTGTTTCCCTTTTTGAATGCTGCGATCCGATTCGAGATTGACGAAAACAATGCCGGCAAGACCCGTAACAGCGGACGCAAGACGCTGCCCCGCGACAGGGCGCTCATCTGGTACTTGAGTGCGCTGAACATGGTGTTGGCCCATGCAGGACAAGAGGCGGCCCGGTTTGGTGACGAGCTGCTGCGACTCACCATGCACATGCGGCTCCACTGTGGAGGTGCCATCTTATATCATGCTGCCAACACTGTCCACCACCTGCTAATGACGCTGACTTGTACGTTTGCCCGGGAGGGACGCGATTGGCCGGATGAGTGTGGGCAGGCTCCGTGGGGTAGTCGCATTGACCCCAGCTCCCTTGAAGTGGACTGGCGTGTGCCGACAGAAAAAGAGCTGGAGCTGGCGGTGAACATTTATGAGCAGCACGTACGACAGAGCATTGATTCTATTCGAGATATACTCGACGGCTCTCCCAGCGGGCATGTTGGTCCTACGGAGGCTAGTGACATACTTGCTAGTAACGCCACGTATATTCGGACCATGACTGGCGGTATAGCTTTGTTGGCTGCAACTGACTGTAACCGGCTGGACCAGGCCCAAAGGCACCATCGCCACGAGCACCACCACCACCACCATCCCCATCACCATCCCCATCACCACCACCATGACGAACCTTCGCCAACGTCGCCATTTATTGAATCCCCCGAGTTCCCGTACATGCTGTCTACTGCATGGCACCGGGAGTTCCAGCGGCCACCGCCGTTCCCTGTGCTGATCAACCGTGTTTCGGCCCTGCGCAATGAAGTGGGTGTTACTTTATACCAACTGCTTAAGTTCTTGGATAAGAGACCCGACAATGCTGCTGCCAAGGCGGCTCTGTTTGCCGTCAAGGTGTGGGTATCGGACGTTGGGTTTGAGCGCTCGGCCAAGTCGCTGGACTCAATGATTGGGCTCTACAACTACGAAGCGCGAATCTTCCGTCTGCCCGGTCTACGTAAGGACTACCCCAAACGCGTGTTGGTCAAACGGGCGCAGTTGTACCATCTGCAGCGACAGCACTTTGCATTTGCACCACACGAGGATCTTGAACATGGCGGCATGAGCAACCTGACCACTCGCCTGGCAGGGTGTGCTCGAGAGTCGGCTGTTTCTGTGTTTAGCGACGTGCGTCGCAACGGCGTCGCTGCGCTCGACGCCGTGCTCCGCATGTACACTAGCCAAAAGCGTTCAATATACCATTGGGTGCTGGAGCAGGCTCGTACTGCTGCGCTAGAGAAGGACTGGCACAAGACCGAGGCTTCTTTGTTGTTGCTGGCAAGTCCCATGCTGCAGTTGGAGCTGGTCCGTGATTTTGCCAGTTTATCCAAGTTGGTCCACCTCATCAAGACTTGCATTCTTGCCGACGACCTCAAGGTGAATTCGGCGGCTAACTCGTGCTACAATGGATTGGTGACAAGACTGCGTCTGCCGTTGGATAATGCTGGTGTCAGTCAAGGTCGAGCAATGCCCAACGTTCTGGCATCGTGTGACGAGCTGCGCCATCTATTCGCGACATCGGGTGATGGCGGCGGCGGTGGCAACGCCGAAGTCGACGCCGACGGATCTGATCAACTGGCACAGGTGTATGCGACCATGCGCAACACCCAACGGCTTATGGCCGAAAAGGCACTGATATCGCTCGTGGACAGCTTGGTTATCAGCGATCAAAAGAACAACAACCAGGGAGGAGGAAACGACAACAGCGAGTACTGGAAGATCCAGGCGGTTCATGCTGGCTTCTATGCTGCCATCTGTTCGTCGCCGCAGATTCCTGCCGACGGACGAACCCTAGTGGCCCTGTGCCAGGGAGCAGCATTCTCGCCGCAGCCCAGTATCCAGACGTTGTGCAAGCACGGACTGTTCCGTGTGACGTCCAAAATTTTCAATCTTGCAGCGTCGGGTTATGATTATGGCCGGTTTCTGCTGGACTGTGACGAGGAGAATCTGCTGCGAGTGTCGGGAGATGCCTTCTGGGTAGATTCTTCGGCAGACAACTTTTCCGAGACATTTGAGCAGGAGATGAGCAACACCAAGGACCCGCACTTTTATCTCGATAGAGCGAGTACGTCTTCCAGTATTGGGTGGCTAGTGTGGCCGCGGCGGTTTGCTGCGCTTGACGCCAAGGCCAAGAACCAGGAAACCGCCGTCACGTCGAGCCTATGTGAGGCAGACCGAACGGCCCTGGCCGAATTTGGGCGTCTTATCGATACCGATTGGCTCACGAACGTGCTTTCGCGTAACCTTGAGGAGCGGCGCACTACCGAAACAGAAGAGTTTTTTGATGTGACGAACGCCATCTTCATCAAGATCGTGCTGCGTCTGATTGGGTACGGCTATGCGTCGGTGACCTTGGACGAGTTTATGCAGCTGGCTAGGACGCTTGTGTTTGACAATCTCAATTCAATGCCGGCCCACCGCTGCGGTGCTGAGCTCGCGGCCGCTGTTGTCGACTCGCTCAAGTACACAGACCCGGCGGTCTCCCATGTCAAGCTGGAGTGGCTGTCCGATATCTACACCATTGTACTGGGAAAGCTTTCATTGGACAATGTCGAGTACTGGTCGTCGTTTGTGTGGTGGGGCTGCAACTACATTGACATTCGGCGGGGCTGGAGCCAGCATCGGCGGCTAATGTTGGACCTGGACGACGTCTCGCACGAGGACCACGATACCTCAGTAGGTGCATCCAGGCTGTGTGCTAGGTTGGAGCTTGTACGCAACTGCATTTCTGCTACTGGCTGGCACCTGCGTGACTCGAAGCTAGCAGACTCGCTATTTGCCATTCTGTCCAGTTGCAAGCATCTTGCTGCAGTGAGAGAAGAGGTCACCACCACTCTTGCTGTCTACTACACGCACCAGTACCATGAGAGCAACCCTAATGTGCGGGTTCTTCTTGAGGAGAATGTCAGTGCCTGCGAGGACGTCAGCAGCCCTTGTGGGCCTGCTGCCGGCCGCGTCGGGCACGTTGGCTACACTATCCACCCAGTACTCGCCGAACGGTTGACGAGCATCGCCCACGAGATTACCAGTGGTCAATTTAAGGACACTGAGCTGGTCGACATGAGCAAGAGTTTGTGCTTGTTGCTCAAAGCTTTGTGCAATAAGTCGTACGGATCATGCCTAGTGGCCATCATGTCAGATATCTTCCCCGCCTGTCTGTCGTTTGTGTCCACCATCTCGTCCAAGGACGCGGATCTCGAGCTCGCCCGCAGCGGACTCTCTCTGCTCAAGAGCCTAGGTAATCTGCCGTACCCAGTCCAGTATATCGAGCAGACCGTCAGTCTACTAGTGCAGCTGGTTGATGATACATCCGCAATTACTTGGCACGAGAAGATCGCGCTGTTGGCGTTCCTGCAGGCATTTTTTTTCCGACAACTGTTCAAGCTGTCGACTGAGCAACGCCACAGACTACTAGGCTGTGTCAAGACTCTCTTGGGTGACCCCCAACTCGAGGTCAGAGACATGGCGGCCGAGACCCTGGCTGGTGTGATCCGTTGCTCTCCATCTGTGTTCCAGCATGACTTTGTCGCCCACATGATCAAGCAATGGGGCCATATTTTGTCCACAACAAACCGCAAGGATGCTACAAACATTCGTCACAGCGCTGTTCTTGGACTGGGTGCACTTGTGCGTGCCTACCCCTACGAGAGTCCTCCTCCTGCGTGGATCCCGCAAGTCATGACATGTCTCGCACGAGCAGCAGAGGACTCGGGTATGGTGGGCCGTAGTGTTAAGGAAACATTGGCCCAATTCAAAAAGACCCGTCAAGATACATGGCAGTACGACATTCGTGTGTTTACCACCGAGCAGCTCGAAGACTTGGAGGGAGTTTTATGGCGCAACTATTTTGTGTAGCTCTAACAAATAAGGCACTCTAAAAAAAACTAAGTATATATATTATTAACATGATCGCCGCTTCTTCTGAGGGCTGAACTTGTAGTCGGGGTACATTGCCTTGTGTAGCGTCTTCTCCTGGCTGGCAAACTTGGCAAACAGGTCTTTGAGCTCTTGAGACTCGGTTTGCCACATGAGCCCAATGATCTGCGAAATATTCTGATGATTGAGCTTGAGGTGGTGGGACATGGCCTGGGCCATGGCGCTCTGAGTCTGACTTCGGCGATACAGCATAAACGAGTTTAGCGGTCTCTTGACGTGGTTGGGGTCGCGTTGCATGCGTCTGTTTTTACGCCGGCGCCCTCCTGTCGTTGCGTCAATTTCGCTGTTCCCGTCGTCTTTGGTGCAATTCATACCAACAGTTATCTTGATGTGAATCTCTCCGTCTCTGAATCTGGTCACATGGTTATCGTGCCTCGAGTCACGATTCGAGTACAGGTTCAGCACCGAGTCAACCACTTGTACTGGAATGCCCTTTGTTGCTGCCAGAACATGGATACGGCCGATCCGTTCTGGCGTTAGCGGGGTGAGCTGCACCCATTTGACGATAGCTGGCTGTGGAGACAGTGGCGGCGCCACTGTCTCGTACGGATCAAGCTGGTATGGTGTGAATGGGTCGTCTCCTGGAGTAGTTTGCTCAAACGTCTGCTGCAGCGTTCCAGGTAGGTCTGTGGTTGAGTAATTGGAAAAGTGCATGTTAAGCGAACTGGTAGACGAATGCGATGTCAGAAACGAAGATCCCGGAGACTGGTCAAAGTAATTGGGGCTTTCCACCTTGATTGGGCTATGGTCATCCGTTAGCGTATTGAGTGAGTCTACCGAGTCCATGGCATGTTTGTTGGAAAACGTATGCGACCAATCGGTCGCTGGCGACACATTGGTATTTAGACTGATTGAATCGGTCAGGCTATCATTAGGGTGATGTGTAATAAAGAATGGAGTAGGAAACCCATCGAGCGTTTCCTCTTTGGTTAGTTGGCTGTGATCATGTTGTAGCTGATGCTGTTGAAGGCTGTCATCGGGTTGTTGCTGTTGCTGCTGCTGTTGCTGTTGTGGCTGCTTCCAGCGAAGCTGATCCTGATGCTGCGCCGATGCAGTCTCATCGTACCCCAGGTCAAACCCGTGGTCATATGCCGTGTAAAGGCTATCAAACATGAAGCATGAACCTCAGAGGCAGACAGAGAAAGAAGCACCGATTTAAAGAAACCAAAAAGCGCAACCCAGATGGCAGCCAACCACCCGGTTCTTGATATAAGAGCGCCATGGCCTTTGTGCTGGATCGGGGCCGGGCAAATTGAGGGTATGTTGATACGTCACATCCCAATTGGGACTAGGGCCAGTGCCCATGCAGGGCCCCATATACGGGTCCAACAAGGGACACTGTATTTCAAATTGAGAGGTTCTGCACAAGACGATTTTGCTCCAAACCAAGTTGAAAAGCGCTATTCGATTTGATTAATGGAACAACGATTATTATTTTCTCACGATTGATGGATTTCAATGGCTCATTGCGCCCGTAGCAATTCAGCACAAGCAACCAAAAGCCTGGACCCGCCACCGATCGAATAGCCTGCTATTGTGGGAAAGATGGCTGGTCAGCGTTTGAGGTAAAGCATCGAATGCAACCCAGGTCAAGGAACTCTGGCCCTTGTGTATATTGCTCTTTTGGGTCTAGCGTATACCGAGAGCTTGGCAGATTCAGTGGGCACCGTGGGCACGCACGCAGGCATATGCCGTAGATAAGCACCACATTACCCTCAGAGAAAAGCAACAAAATATGGTAAACTAATAAATCATATCATTATCAAACCTTAGTCTTTTTAGCCTTGACCTCCTTGGGGAACTTGCGGTCAAACTCAGCTTTGGCTTCCTTTGCAAGCTCGTAGTACTTGGCTTTAGCATCAGAGGACAGTCCGCGCCAATTGCGGCTAATTTCGCGAGAAACCTCACTAAAGCGCCCAGTGAAATCCTCTCCAGCGTCTTTGCGCTTTTGGTACTCGTCGCGAGCAAACAGTGAGTAGGCACCAGCGGCGCGCTTCGGCTGCTTGGGGTGGGCTTCGAGGAACAGTGCAAGGCCATCGGCGGCTCTGTCCTGATACGCCTGCTTGAGATTGTGCTCAAGATTGTGCCACTGCTGAGACACTTTACGCGAAAGAGTGCCGAAATCAGCCCCTTCATTGGCCGCCTTGACGTCCGCAAACGCATCCTTCATAAACAACGCAAACGCACTGGAAGGGCGCTTGACCTTGGGCTCTTTCTCCTTCTTCAACGCAACCACAGAAACGTGGAATTGGCGCGCTTGCATCTGGCCAAGGCCAACAGCAGCGCGTGGAGCAAATCGTGTGATCATCATCATAATGTTGTGGAGGGTGTGGTTTGAGTTGGTTCGATGGCGTAGAGTTAGTTACTTTACCTATGTGGGGTACGAGCCCAAACTTGGGCATGAGCATGTCTGAGACACTGTCTCACTAGATATTGGAACCAAGGCATTTTTACTCAATCATATAGATTATTTACTTTGCGCGGGTGAAGATGCACCCGAAGCTGAACTCCATCTATCAGGACCACCACCGCGTTTTCGGAACCCTCCACGGCCGCGGAATGAAGACTGTGAAGGTCGGTTTCCTAGAGGTCGCGGGGTCCGGACCCCCAACAACGACGCCGGTCCGCATTTGGTCTGGTCAAGCTTGGCCAGTGCCGCCTTGGCGTCTGCGTCTGATTCAAACACGACAGACGCGGTTTTGCGCGACGGTACGCGCTGCGACTCCTTGAATGTGATGGACGTGATTTTTTTGACATCTTCTTCATCAAAGAACGAGCGGATCTCGTCCTCCGTAGTATTGCCGTGTGCCAGCCAGATTCCCGGGGGATGGTGCGATTCGGCAGAGCCCGTTGCCCGCGCCATTTGCTTAGCCGACGGTCTTCGGGTTCGGTAGTTAAAGTCAAAGCCTTCAGAAGTCGATTCTGCAGCAATCACGCCATCATGCTGAGTGAGCACCAGATCGCCCTTGGTTGCATCACAGAGATTAAAGTGCCATGTGTTTTTGAAAGCCGAGATGATTATATCGTCGGTTGCTAAGAGCGGCATTTTCTCAAACACATCCAGCACATTGGCCAGCAGCAGTTTGTGTTGCGGGTTTTTGTCGGTGAGCGCCGACACCTGGTCCTTGACGAGCCCCCAAATCTCAAGAAACTGATTGCGGCCAGCCAGCAGCTTGGCCACAAAGTAGTCTATGCTGGGCTGCACCGTGAACTCGTTGAACGACGAGCTGTACAGGAAATGGAGGCCGGATGAAATCGTATAGTCTGCGCGGATAGCAGTGGCTAACAGCTGAATGACCGGTTCGCGCGTGGGGCTGGCATGGGTCAGCAGGATGCGCACCTCCTTGGGATCGTACGTCTCACGCACCGCTTGGATGAGCTGACCCATCTGTAGAGCGGTGGTCCACATGAGTCCTGAAGTTCCTGCAATATGGTGCTTACCATCACCATTGTCGAATAGTCGGATTGGAATGAACGCGCCTCCTAGCCCCAGCAGTCGAATCGGGGTATCCGGCACGCCGAACATGGGCTCGTTTTTCTTGACCACAAAGCTTGAGTTTTCGCTGACAATGTGCAGGTTTTTCATGCTGCGTTCGCCAGTGTAGAAGTCCTCCAGCACCGTCAGATCCTCATTGGCGCCATAGACCACATAAACTGGCAGTTTGAAGCCCCTGCCTTCTTGGAGCCATTGCTCCAATTCTGACAGGGTCCCCGGCGAGCCATCTAGTTCGCTGTGACCTCCCTTGGCAATGGGAATCGTAGACAGAATCTGATGCCGGACCTTGTCGTCAAGGCGGTTGCTGCTCTTTGCGTCAAAGAAGCCAAAGTTACCCGTGTGGATGATGCAGTCTGCATCGACGCTCAGGGCGCGATCCTCCATGCGCCGGAGACAGCCCCTAATGTCAGATACCACGAGAATCCGCAAGCCTTTGAGGTCCAATACCCGTTCGGTGGTCGTTTCGGCCATTTTATTTTAGAGATGAGGGTAGGTTGTGGTGGTGAGCTGGGCGGGTATGTACGCCTATGTGTATGTATATGCCTATTGTGTCTTTGTGTATGTATGTAATGTGTTTATCGCGGGTGCCCTTGCCCTTGCTCGACGTCACTGTCTACGTGTAGTAACAGGTAGTCGAGTAGTAGCATTAGTACAAGCTTATATAACTACAAGAGAGCACAAATCAAAAAGTTACCGCAGAGAATAGACGTCTGCACTAGTGAGTCGAGCATTCTCATACAAAAAGTATACCAAACAGTTTGCTGGCTAAATGCAGCTAGTCGCTCGCGGCGGCCACGGCGGGTTAGGGTGCTGCTGGGCTGCCCGGCCGCTTGTGGGTTCAAGCTTGCCTGACCCACGCCAGTGGTTGATGCGCAAGCGAATAGCCTCAGTGTTCCGAAGAAGGTCGAGTCACCATCACTCTAAACAGACTCCGCCATTGTCTCAAGTACCCTCTCCACCGCAATCCCAAACTGAGCTGCAGCTGCCATCATTGACACAAAGCTCTGGCGATTCCCCGTCCTGTAGTGCTGCTCAGTCAAGACCCTTGTCGACGCCCGCACACGGACAAACTCAAACTCGCCCGACAGAAAGCGAGTCTCACCCCATCACTAGTAGCAGCGCCATGGACATTGATGTTGACCACGATAGCGTGCCGAGTGTGATTTCGCCGGCCACGCAGATTCCTGGCCAGCCCTCGTTTTTTCCAGACACAAAGTCCACCCAAGACCACTCAATGGCTCGAGAATTGACCCCCGAAGGCCATGTCAAGCCATTGGGCCAGTTTCCTATTCCTGAAGGACAGCAGTATCAGAACCAACAGAACCAACAAACATGTCAAGACCAAAACCAATACTCCCAAGCCATGCAGGACGGAGGAGGAGGGGTAGTAAGCGGGGCACAGGCACAAGAAGCAGTACCAACAACAACCACCACCACTGGTGCGGCAGTGGCCCAAGTCCCAAGACAGCAGCAGCAGCAGCAGCCCGTAGGAGCTTCCAGCCAGAACCAAGAACACAGCCAATCGTCCATGGTGGACCAAGCCCAGCTCCAGCAAAACCAAAGCCAAGACCAGGCATACAATCGGCGGTCCGCCGTGTCCAAGGGCAAGTATAGCTTGGGCGACTTTGTGATCCAGCGCACGCTAGGCACCGGATCGTTTGGCCGCGTGCATCTGGTGCGCAGTGTGCACAATGGGCGCTTCTACGCCATCAAGGTGCTGAAAAAGGCGCGAATCGTCAAGATGAAGCAGGTTGAGCACACCAATGACGAGCGCCGCATGCTCAAGATCGTCGACCACCCGTTTCTGATCCGCATGTGGGGAACGTTCCAGGACGCACGCAATCTGTTTATGGTGATGGATTATGTCGAGGGAGGTGAGCTTTTTTCCCTGTTGCGCCGGTCCCAGCGCTTTCCCAACCAGGTGGCCAAGTTCTACGCAGCCGAGGTGGTGTTGGCGCTTGAATACCTGCATTCTCAGGATATCATTTACCGCGATTTGAAACCGGAAAACATATTGCTGGACCGCAACGGCCACATCAAGATTACAGACTTTGGGTTTGCCAAGGAGGTGGCCGATGTCACTTGGACCCTTTGTGGAACCCCAGACTACATTGCGCCCGAGGTGGTGTCAACAAAGGCATACAACAAGAGCGTGGATTGGTGGTCACTAGGTATCCTTATTTTTGAGATGCTCACGGGATACACGCCGTTCTACGACCAAACCCCAATCAAGACCTACGAAAACATTTTGGTGTGCAACGTGCGGTACCCGTCGTTTCTCAACCCAGAAGCAGTGGATCTTTTGCAAAAGCTCATCACCAAGGACCTGTCCAAGCGGCTGGGAAATTTGGGCGGTGGACCACAAGACGTCAAGAACCACCCGTGGTTCGCAGAGGTCATGTGGAACAAACTGCTCACAAAGGACATTGAGACTCCCTACGAGCCCCCGATCCAACCGGGCACAGGCGACACATCGCTGTTCGACCGGTACCCAGAGGAGCAACAAGACTATGGTGTACAAGGCGACGACCCCTACGCCAACCTGTTTACCGAGTTTTGACATCGTCTTATTTATCCAATGCAGTTCATATGTACATGTTAGTATTTTAGGCACCCTTCTCGCCGGCCGCGCACACAACAATGGAACGGCCCCACTCAGAGTTGAGCACCTGCTTGGCAGTGATGCGACGCGACGGAATCGGGTCCAGAATCGAGTAGATTACATTGCGACGCGCACTGCGTCGCAAACACTCAATCGGAGGATACCCATTCTTTTGCTTGCGGCCCTGTAGGTATTTGGCATAAAACTTGTCCTCCTCGGGAATTGCCACCTGCCACAGGTAGCTACCGGCACGCATGGCCATGTAGATGATGCCTACTGCCCACACGTCCACGGGGCGTGGATCAAACTCAGCGTCCCTAAATTGCTCGGGGGCAATGTATGGGCGACTGCCGCACACTCCGGACGACAGATGAATGTCTGTTTCCCACGCCATGCGGAAACACTCTCCGTTTCCAAAATCAGTAATCTTGGCAACACCCGCCTGCGTGAGCAATATGTTTTCGGGTTTCAGGTCGCAGTGCGCCACGCCCATCGAGTGCATGTACATGACACCGCGCATGATCTGCTTGAAGAAACAGTCGGCCTCAACCACGTCGAGCCCGCCCTCTGACGCAAGAATCAGCGAGTACAGGTCGCCACCCGCGCAGTACTCCATCACCTGACAGCAACTTCCAGCAGCATCTTTCATGAGATCAAGAGTGTGGATAATGTTGGGGTGATGCAGCGACGACGAGATGCAAAACTCAGACGTCAGCCGTTTCTGGTAGTCGGCCTCGGGTTCCTGGCTGCGGCGCTTAAACTCCTTGACAGCAAACAACACCTCCTGTCGCTTAACCGAATCGTACTTGTGGCTGATACGGACGACACCATAAGATCCCTTACCAATGACTTCCTGACATTTGCCGTACTTTTGGACTAAATTCTTAGCTGCAGCTGCGCAGGCTGGGTTAGTGCCTGATGCCTGGTGCTGCTGCTGCGGATTAGTGAGTGATCCCGCCTTCATCATATGCTTGACGTCGAGTTTTCCTTGTTCAATCTCATTGACAAGGCCATTCATCAGACTGAGTTCCTGTTCGGGCACAAAGTCCGGGAGGGCTGAGACTGCGTCGTTGCGGACCTTGTTTCTTGTTCCCATGAGTTCACGGATCATGCGTCCGAGTTTCTCGACCCGCCGAGTACTTTTAAAGTGATGCTCATGTCCCACAATCTGTCCGTCTGCACCCTCGAGCATCACGAGTCTAGAAAACCCTGGTGGTGGGTTTGTGCTAGTGTTGTTGTTGTTGTTGTTGCCGTTGTGGTTGCTGGACGCAGCGCTAGCCACGCTAACCATGGAGGTTGACGGGCTCACGCTGGGGCGACTTGGATGGTGAGAATGCGGGGTAGTGCTGCCACTTACATTGGCGCTCTTCACTCCTCCACCACTCACAGGTTGGAGTTTCGGGGACAGAGCGGGACTAGTGCAGCGACTGCTAGCTAGCGAAGACGTAGAGGTTCCCGGGTGGAAACCAGACACAGACGTGTGGCTGTCGACAGGTTTTGCTAGGTTGGATTGATTCGACTGATTCTGGTGGTGGTGGTGGTGCTTCATGCCTAGCATGGTTTTGAGCTTAGCAAGCGATTTGATGGACGCCGGCGGGGCCGGGCGGTCTGCGACCGGCCCGCATTTGTTTTCGTGCGACGCAGTGGCCATCGAAACTAAAGAACAGAGGACGGCCGGCAGGCCAGCGGTGAAAAACCGAACTTCACTCGAGAGGGTGTGTTTGGTAAGACTCGATTTGTTAGGGCAACAAGGTTTGGTAATATGAGCCGTGGGAAAATTTTGGTTGCATTTCTGGCCACTTGGAAGGCTTGGAACGAGGCGTTAGGTAAGCACGAGTCACACACTTACACCCTCGCCGCCGCCGCCGCCGCCCCTAGTGGGTGGGCATTATGATAATAACTACCCCAGTATAACTTAGACGGGGTTATAATTTTAAGCCAACGGCTAATTCATGTCTCAGGCAATTTCCCCAAACGTGCGGACATATACATGCCAGCAGTGACGTTGTACAAGAAGGTCGAGTTAACCCCGCCAAGGGCCGCTATGCATGTGGAATCGGGCTTCCCCTGCTTGATGTCCTCCTCAGGCAGGCGCAGCCCCCGATACAAGCAATCGGGCACGCAGGCACCAAGCGTCTCCCAGCCTATTTTGGACGCGAGCTTGTTTTTTTATCCTTTCGAGGCGACCTGTATTCGTATTCCGGGTCAAGCTGCGAGCCCATGCACCGGCGGTCGGGCACGCATCCTGAGTCATTTTGCCTTGCTTTGGAACGGAAGCCCGCCGCATGACGTTATGATAGATTCAGGTTGTGAGGGGTGTGTCGCGTTATCGAGCAGTTTGCCAACGACGAAAACCCGTCGGCTTCTTGCGTCCCCACTTGGGTCTAGTCGCTACGTCATTTGCAAACGCGCATACACACAAAGATAGCACATCTTTCTTCACATGTTCTGGCGCTTCGCCGCATGCATCGTGCCCTGTTCCTGCTTGCTTTTGTGGGCTTTGCTTTCACCTGCCAGGCACCCGCTGCCTAAGGTCCCAACCTTATCATGAAACCCTTTAGCCCATCTTGAGCCAGGCAGAGCCAACGCGCGAGATGCAATGTCAGATGGGATGGATGGTTTGGGTTTGATGACTGGTAAACAGGCACTACCAGATGCATATCTTGGAATGGAAGAATCGATTTTGGTTGCGCATGGCGGAGCATCGC
The DNA here is from genome assembly GCA_023628915.1 of Trichomonascaceae sp. Y4102. NCBI lineage: Eukaryota > Fungi > Ascomycota > Dipodascomycetes > Dipodascales > Trichomonascaceae > Trichomonascaceae sp. Y4102. The sequence continues at coordinate 253,751 of JAMAJT010000008.1, read as the reverse complement.
CCCCGACCTCGGCGAGTTTGGCCCCTTGAAACTCGCTTAATTTGGAGACGCACGTTGCTTTTTCTCGTCTGTGTGTTTCATGTCTGCAGCATGCCAAACGCACGCATTGTTGTTAAACCGGATTAAGCAAATAAGGCCCGTGCGCTGTTCCTTACTCACGCAGCGAACAGGCACGAGCCACACGGGCAGCCGTTTTGCAATCACTACTAGTTCCCACCACCACCCCCCCATCATTAAAGTATACGCCATGATGGAATCGTACCATGGCTACGTGCGGTCGCCACTGGACGCCATCATTCTGTTTGAAGCATGCCGTATAGGTATGCTGCCGCGTGTCCAGCGAAGATTGTCTGAAAAAGAGAGGCGAGCCATCCGTCCTGGATCTGTGTTTGTGTGGGACGAGCGCGAAGCCGGTATGCGCCGGTGGACCGATGGTAAGAGCTGGAGTGCCAGTAGAGTGTCCGGTGCTTTCCTGACCTATAGAGAAATGGAAGGCCGCCGATACGAAGATGATTTTCCCCCGGAAGGAGGAGATAAAAAGCGCGAAAGAGCAAGAGGAGACAGAGACCGAAATGAAGAAAGAGATCGAAAAGAAGAAAGAGACCCGTCGCGCTCAAATAGGGAAAAGGACTACCCCGCAGTGGCCTGGGCACCACAAGATGGCTACAGATACAAGGCCGATGGGCTCATGAAACAAAGCTATAGCGTGACGACAACCACCAACCTCAAGCTACATCTGATTTCGTATTTCACCCGATCACAATTGCTGTGTGGCAATGAGATGGTACCAGTGCCGTCACTGGACCCGACCCTCTCATCAGTGGTCATTCCCAAAGGTCTATACCCAGACCACAATCCACTAGATTTTCCCGATTACCCCAACGATGGGTACTCTCGGAACCCATACATTCAAAACCCACATGCCCAAGCAATGCAACCGCAGATTCAACCCACGTTACAGCCTCCTCCTCCTCCTCCTCCTCCGGCCACTTCACAAGGAGGACCTAGTAGAGGCCAACAACAGATTGCAATGCAGGCCCAACCTCCCATGGCTCCAGCCTATCAAATGCGCCAACCCCCCATGGCTCCAGCCTATCAAATACGCCAACCCCCCGATCAGCTATACTACGACTACGCCACTAATACGTACCAGCAGATCGCCCCGCAGCCGGTGACATACCATTCTCATATAGCTCCTAGTCCAGCACTTGGCCTACCCCCAGCTCCTCAACAACAGCAACTCCACACACACTACGCACCCATTGCTCCGGGCCAGCCCGTGTATCAGCAACAGCAGCACCATTACGCACAGGAAATAGTTTACCCCGCACACCAGACAATGTACCAGCCCATGCCTCCTGGTCATCAGGTTGTGCATCCGACGACGATTGGCCCTGTGATGCACTCTGTTCCCCAGCATCAGGTTCATCCCCAACCGCATATTCAAGCTCAGATCCAAGCCCAGCTGCAACATCATCCGCCCCCTCCTCCTCCTCCTCCTCCCTCACATACCACTTCGCATTCTCAACACGCACTCCCTGCTCCTCAGAATCATCCACTCCCTCCCCCTCAGACTGCTCTCCTCCCACCTCAGTCTCATACGGCTCCGACTCAGACCAGCCACACACTACCCCCTCCTCCTGCTCCTCAGAATCACACACTCCCCTCGCCTCAGAACTTGGCTGTTCCCCAGCCAGATTCGAAAGTATACTATACACCTCCTGGACCTCCTGCCGAGACACTGCGGCCACTTTCCACCACCGTGCCGTCCGCACAGCCTAAGGGCCGTCCCCCGGTTCTGCTTCCCACCCCTCCACCTTCGTTGGCAAACACTGCCATTAGTGACCCTGCAACGACCATTGTAGCTTCAGCTCCTGTAACTGGCTCGGCTCCGTCGGCCTCATCATCGCCTCCTCCTGTTCTGCCCCTGCCCAATCCCAACCACCCGGCAGCTCCTAGACAGACATCCCCAGGTGCCAATACCTCAACGACAAATTCACTGACACCCACAAATAGTACTGCGGCTAGCTCTGGAAGCAGCGAGGACGCGCGCGCCATCAGCGTGCTGGACAAGCGGTTCAACGCTTGATTACGTATTTATTAACCTTTATATTACTTACATGACCTTACACTCCTTTGAGATCTCGTCCTTGAACGAGACGCCCATCTCGTCAAAGCTCAGCGCCACCTCTTTAGTGGAGGTGGGCGCAGCCATCTCGAGCGACTGTGTTTGCACGGAACTGGCGCTCCACCAGCTGCGGGCACTCTTCATGCTCTGCCAGCTTGATTGGCGACTCAATGCCGATTTGTAGCTTTCTCCAGAAAGTGACGACCGTACGCTATCGTTCGATCGCTTGCTGAGGCGTCTCTGTCTTCGTAGTGATATGTCGGATACCCGGTGGTTCAGAGGTGTGGGCTCAAAGTCGCCAAACGCCATCTCACTCAAAGTGTGGGGCGTAAGGTCGACCTCGACCTTGTGTTCCGATGAGTCTACCTCAGGCTCAGGCTCAGGCTCACTAGACGAGTCAATCTCGCGGATGGTGTCGATGCTGTATTTCTGTATTCTGAGTGGAGACACTTCTCGGATGTTGCGTTCTTGAAACTCAGAGTTCTGAGTGTATGGCGACCTGGGCTTGAGTCGGGGACTTAGAGCATCAAAGATCTCTTGCTTCATGCGGAACCGCCTTGCCATATCTGGCCCGGTGGGATGGAAATGCACTCGAGGTCTGTCAGAGACTTGGCGAGCAGCGTCCACAGGGATCTTTGGTGGAGAAGGTAGCAAGTTGACGGGTCCCTCAAACGGCTCTTGGACGTTTTCTGGTGATACAGGTTTTCTGTGGACGCGGCGATATCGTTGTTGTTTTCGGGGCTTAGTATTGAGTTCTCCGTGCGATGGTGGAGGACTGCGGGGTGGACTTACAGAGAAGGAATCTCTGTTGGGTGGACTTACAGACACAGCTTCTCTGTGGGGTGGAGGTGTCGGCATATATGGAGCCGACTCGTGGGGATGTATCAGTGGAATGTTCTCCTTGGAGTGAGAGACGGAAAGCTGCTCTTCATCTCCAGACAAAGAAAATGCCGACGGAGTATTACTCAACACTAGAGCCTCCAGCTGCCGCTTGGCATCCACATTGCCATTCTTTGCCGCTAGCTTGTACCACTTCTTGGCGGCAGACAGGTCTACCCCGTCCCCTACTAGGCCCGCTTCGTACAAAAATCCCAGTGCAAACTGTCCAAGATTGTTATTTTCGCAGCAGGCTGAAATGCGTGCACAGTCGTAGGCGACATCGTAATGCGGCTCCAGCATTCCTGGTTGGCCACAGAGAAACCATTTGGCGAGTTCGGCCTCTGGGACGCCCTTGATGTCGGCACACATCTGGGCGCCTCTGGGCTTGAGCCCCTTGCATTGCAGTTGCCGCCGATTGAGGGATTGTCGTGCTGCTATAGCTAGATACCGCATGGAAATGGCACAGTCACTTCCTCGCTCTCTGCCGGCGTAGGCTCGGGCCATCCAGACGACCGCAGGTCCATAGCTCATCCATGCTGCTCGCTCAATCGCCGCTACACCAGCTCGAATGCTAATGTATCCGCTCAGCTGGGCTGAAAGCTCCTGGTCGTTGGACTTGTCAATCTTGAGGTTTCCACTGAGCAGGAGGCCATAGACGTAAGATGCCTGCGCACAGTCGGGATCACTTATGCTGCTGGCGTGCTCTAGCAGCTGCATAGCGTGATCAATGTTGACCTGGACGCCCAATTGACCTCGCAGGTACGCCATACCCAACCGATAGATGCATGCTGCGTCGCCCTGTTCGGCGCCAGCCTCGTAGCACGAAAACGCACTCTGGATGTTCTCCAGCTGTTCCTTCTTCTTGCTTGTTGATTTCTGCAAAGAGAGCTTTTCGTAGATGCTGCCGATGCGGTAGAACGCTCTAACATACGATTGCTGCACGGCAAGCCGGAAATAACTCACCGCAACTGACACATTCTTCGTGTACCCAAATAGCCCAAACATTTGCCAGAGCCCCAGTGTGTAGTTGGCTGCGCCAGTGTACTGTGTCTCCGTCGGGTGTTGAGACACAACCACAACAATGTCCATGGCTGCTCTGAGCGTGGGCTGTCCGATCTCTGCCGTGAGGCCCGATGTTTCCACAAAATCCAGTGTTTCGCGGGCCCATTTGAACAGTTCGCCTATATCCCTCTCGGAAGTCTTGTCGAGCTGGTTGTTAGTGGCCCGCTCCACAATGTCTTTGTGTCTTGCTAAGATCTTGTTAATTTTGGTTAGTGGGGCCAATGGAAGGCCCCGAACTGGCCTGGCTACCGGGGGTAGCCTATTCTCCACCTCCAGTAGGATCTCACTCTGCTCTTCCAAAGAAATGTGCATGAGGATTCAAACCAGACCAAGCCCGCATCTTGTGTCTCAATAGTTGTGGGGCTGGCTATTTTATACCCAATTGGGACAATATGCAACATGCACCTGGCTGCAGCCAATGGTCCACTCAACCTACATAACCACACGCGATAAATTAAATGCTAAAGACGTCAGTCCCACCCCAATGCTCGCGCAAGAATATTGTTGGTGGCCTTGTCAAACCGGTCCATGCCGGCCTGCATCGAGTCAAGCGCCGGCCGCACATCCAAAATAAATGAGGGCATGCCGTCGTCGTCGTCTGGTCCTGCATAGTAGTCAATGACGTAGCGCACCTTTTCCCACTCTCCGTTCTGTTGCGGTCGCAGAACCGTCCAGTCATGGCGGTCAAATGGTGCCTGGGTCCCGTACTTTGACGGATACACCCTTCCCAGCACCTGGAGCATCTGGGCCCTTGGTGACATATCATTGGGTCGTCCTTGGAACTTGAGCAACCGAGGGTGCCTCCTGTCTTGTGGGTCGAGTTTTTTGGTGTGGCGGTCCTCCCATTTGAGAATCTCATCCCATGCTCCCTCATTGAGAAAGTTGTGCACGTCTACCATGGACTCAACCGCATCCTCCGGAATAGCGTCTCCGTCAGGTCCGTTCTTGCGAAGCATGGCGTTCAACATCTGCTGAGGAGAAGGATACTCCCATACTCCGTCGCCTTCGCTGGACCCCTTGGGAATAGAAGACATGGTACGTTCGGTGGGCAGATCAATCTTTTGGCCGGGCGCCTTTTGCGACGACAAATTTGGCATCATGTTGAGCGGGTTGATTCTTTCTTCGTTGTTGTTGTTGTTGATGTTTTTTCGTCCAAACCAGCCAGATCTTTGACTGGGATCCACTGGGCACTTGCTTTCCCTTTGAGCAAGAGCAATGTGGTCGACTGGGCATTTGCCGCTGGCCGCTGCTGGTGCTGGTGGCGGCGTATGGTCTACAGGGCACCTGCCCTCTGTTCGTAGAACCTTGTGATCGACAGGACACCTGTTTGCATTGTTTGCTTCTGCTGAAATGTGTTGTACGATGCTAGGATCTGTTTCGAGTCGAGTCGAAGGCGTACGACTATCTGCCCAGAACCATCCCATGGTGAAGATAATTTGTGTGGACGAGTGCGGCACGCTAGTTAAGCTAACGATTTACTAAGACTGACAAGAGAGTGATGTGAACAGCGCGGCAATAGAAGAAACCAAAGAAACAAAATAACTAGACTTGGAAAGCTTGATTCAATAGTAAATAGAACACTGAACCATTGGCTGGTTCAGTGTCTGCTGTCATTTGCTGACAGATGGTACCAAGGCTGAGACCTAACCCCACACACACTTCAACTTGATCATTGCACACACACATACACAAACACATATGGCGCTCCCACTAACAGATGCGCTGAGCCGGATGGATCTGGCCAGTGCCATGCAAGATTTGGTGGTACGATTTGTAGTGAATTGTCCGCCAGAGGATATCGCCACCAGTGAACGACTTTTCTTCCAGCTCGAAGAAGCCCAGTGGTTCTATGAAGACTTTGTACGGGTGGCCAACCCAGCACTTCCATCGATGAAACTTAGGACGTTCATTCAAAAAATATACGAGGCATGTCCGCTATTGAGCCAGCTGTGTCCTGGATTCGACGTCGAGGCCGATCTGAACCGGTTCCGGTCGTACAAGAACGAGATTCCGGTGCGCGGGGCCATCATTCTCAACAAAAATATGACCAAGGCGCTGATGGTCAAGGGCTGGAGCCAAGGTGCCTCGTGGGGATTTCCCAAGGGCAAGATCAACAAGGACGAGCGAGATGACCTGTGTGCCGTAAGAGAGGTGTACGAGGAGATTGGCTATGACATCTCGCCTTACCTTGTGCCAGAAGACTATCTTGAGGTGACCATCAAGCAAAAGAGCATTCGATTATATGTTGTGCGTGGAGTACCGAGCGATACTGTGTTTGAACCGCAGACTCGAAAGGAGATTTCCAAGATTGAATGGCACGACGTGAAATCGCTTCCTGCATTTTCACGCAACCCTGCCACCAAAGCATCGAAATCAAGCAATTACTACTACATGGTGGCGCCGTTTATGTCCGGATTATCCAAGTACATTAACCGAGCCAAGGGCATTGCAAACAATCTGTCCAAGTCCGAGACCATGGCGCTCCGCAATCTACTTGGAGTGGGTCGCAACGACGACAACACCAACAATTCCAGCAAAAATTTCGAGAACCAACTGCAGAGCAACACCAACACCGCCACTAAAATTGATGATTCCGACAAGGCTGCAAGAGAGCTGCTCAATCTCGTCAAGGCCAAACCTAACAACGAGTCAGAGTCGGACCGCAACATTCTGTTGGGACTGTTGAACGGACCCAAAAACGAGTCTTCTCCAGCAGACGAGCTGGAGAGTGCCAAGGAGATTCTCAACATGCTCAAAACCAACATGCAGTTACACCAGCCGTTACAACCTACCAACTACATGCCACCGCCTCCTCAGCAGCCATACATGCATCCTGCGTATATGTCGGCGGCCAATATGCCCCCAGGAATCATGCCTCCGGTGCCTACTTTCTTCCAACCACAAGCCACACACACACAACAGATACCTGCTGAGAACGCACAGCAACTGACGCCTTCGTTCCAGCAAAACGGCGGGCCACCTGCGCCTCCGTCGCAGCCGAACAAGATGCTTTTGTCGCTATTATCCAATCGGCGGAACCCTGAAAAACGTGAGCAAACACCGTCAACTCCATCTGCGCGGCCATCGACTCCGTCATCAACCAGCAACCGTAAGGACGCTCTCCTATCACTACTAGGAACCAAAAAAGAGTCAAAGAAGGAGCCAGAGAGTGACAAGAACAAGAACACACCACCACAACAAGAAGAAGGACGGCCAAAGTCCGGGTCGGCAGCGCTTCTCAACCTACTATGGAGTAAAAATTCACCCTCAAGCGACGTAGCCAACAACGTTGAACAGCCCATGACACCGACGCTGACGGCCACTGCCAACCGTCATTTGGAGGCCGATACCAGCATTGAGTCCAAGGACTCACTGCCGAGCCCCAATCCCGAGAAAATCAACGCCCTGGAGGCCATGTTTGGCCGGCCCAACCTGGCAGAGGTTTCACGCAAAGCCAACTTCATTGAGCACACGACCAAGCCGCCGGTCGACAATGCCAAGCTCAAACAGTTTCTTGAAACGTTTGCGACCGGCGGATATAACAGGTAGTAAATCACATGCAGAAAGAAGCGCTTATCAAGGGTTTTTGTTGCGTGGGCCGCCCGATTGGGTAAAACCAAATCGGTACATATCTATAGATGCACGAATGGACATGTGTGGTCTGACTTCATTAGCCTGCATTTGCCCTAGCGGGGTTTTGCAACGGCTCTGTAATTTTGGCCGAGACTTGCTATGCGGAGTTGGGCGCCTGCGCCTGTAAGTATTGTGTTTGCAGCAGCCTGCCCTGATTGCGTGCGTCGATTTGCGAGGTACACGCGTGCTCCTTGGTAACTCTATTTCTGCCCGCCCGGGCTATTTTAGGTCATGTTTTACTTGTTTGGGCACCCATGCAGCAGCACCGTTCCACCATGCGTCTTTTGGTTTCGTCATTGCTGGGGACTGGCAATCAGCGCAGTAGTGTATAGCGTTGCAGGTACTACAGTACCGTACATGCGCGCCGCCAGCTTCTAGAGCAATCGATCTTGAGGCACGGCGAGCCTAGACGTGGGGATATTTTTGCTGGATCCAAACATAGGAAAAGAAACTAGGTTAGTACACGGCTGAGATTGGTAACCCACAGCCAAGAAGAAGCAGTATACTAGAAACAATCAATGGGTCTTTCAACTATAGACAGATCGATCGGCCGGCCGGCAGGCAAGCAGGCAGACAGGCAGACAGGAGACAGGAAACCCAAACTAACAAACACCAACAAAAGACCCCAACTATTCATCGCTGGACAATATGACATGATCCACTAAACATAGACGACGTAGCCACCGCTGCACACCTTAACCTATATCCAACCCGCATGCACCACATTGTCGGGCCAACCAAGTCCCAGCCATACGCATCATCGCCGTCCGTCGGTGACCGGCTGCTGCCCACACCCACGCATACTCATACACGCACGCACAACGCACGCAAGGGCATATTCACCTCACCCACACCCACCACCCACATTCACGTTCCGACTGGACGGCCCCAGCATTGGTGATACTACCACCTGCAGACGGCTCTCTGGGTCAATGTGCGTGCATGCGCATGGATGGCCCGCATCCTCACGGTCAAGACGGACACTATATTGTCTGTGGCAGCAACCCGTCACACAAATTGTTCCACCCAGCCCTAGGCAGAAAAAAAAAAGCAAGGCTAAACCTTGGTGGTGGTGGTGGTGGTGGACGGCGGGTAGGCTGACCAACGTCTCTTGATTTGGGCGGGGTGGAATTGCTATTAAATCTATAGAAAAATTATTACTATTGTTGCACCTGTGATCGACTCGCCCGGTCAAGTTCCCCTGCAGTGACAAGATTCGACCGCCGCCCCTAGCCCCCGATCGGAGCTCCTTGCCTCCTGCCTCTACACTTGATCCATCCATCCATCCCCTGCCTGCGATCTCAACCCTAGTTCCTTGCCTCACCTGTACCCTAGCTTCAATATATACTGGAACCTCGCTTAATTTTGCGGCTAGACTGTTGGCCTCTTGCTCAAGACGCGTTCCCCCCGTTTCCGCCCAACGCCAGAACCACTCGCCATCGCCCGCCACCAATCTTTGTTTGATTCTTTCGTTCGCGTATGACCATAGCCCAACATTGTCTCTAACCGTGGCATCTTCCAATTCACAGATACCACCACCACTCCACTCCACTCTACAAGCATAGCCAACCAAACCTCCACCACACACTAAAATCTTCACCACGACGACTCCGCGTCCCACCATCTTGCCCGTCTCCGATTTGCTAGCAACTCAATGCATGCCGCCCCCAGCTGTCAAACAAATGTATCTTATCCAGACGCTTCGTTGACGGCCCGCGCCGCCTCCCAAGCCCTCCAGGCCCAACTCAAGCTGGAGTACGAGGCCGACGCAATCGACCACATGGTGTGCATGCAGCAGCACACCGCCTTTGATGTAGCCATGATTGATGCCCAGCCCGAATTATCGTGGGAAATGCGCCCGTTTTTGCTGGATTTTCTTGTCGAGTCCCACCTGGGACTCGAACTGGCACCAGACTCGCTGTTTCTAGCAATCAATATCATCGACCGGTACTCGGCGCGTCGTGTCGTCCGCCGCCGCCACTACCAGCTGGTAGGCATCACTGCTCTATGGATTGCATCAAAGTACCAAGACAAGAAAGATCGCATTCCCACTCTGAGCGAGCTCAAGCAGCTGTGCTGCGACGCGTACGACCCCCAGATGTTCCTGCAAATGGAGCTCCACATCTTGTCGTCGCTCGACTGGTGCGTAGGTCACCCGACTCATGACTTGTACATTGATCTTTTCTGCGATAAGATCAGTCCCGATGTTGACGGTTCCACCTACCATGTGGACCATGTGCGGTCTGTGGCCCAGTACCTCTGTGAAATGTCGTTCTACCACCGGGCCCTTCTTGCATTCCCAACCAGCGTCGTTGCTACGTGTGCGGTTGAGATGGGCAAGCTGGTGGTGTGCCATTCCAAGACTGTGACCAACCCCTGCCACCAAATGTGTTGCACATGCTTTGACGCTTCGGACGCACAGGCGTGTGACACTGCATGTTTGCAGTACCTTGCGCAGATTCTAAGCTCGGCCAGCCCGAGTTTGCTGCGCAAGTTCTCCTCGCCCCACTACTACAATGTACATCTTCTTGTACTCAACTACTGTGCGTCTCTGGAGTACACTGCTTCGCTAGATCACTCTGCCATGGCTCCCAACCATCATCACCACCACGCGACCGTCGCATCGCCTTGCTATTACCCTAACACACCCCAACATAGTCCACGCCAAATCCTGACCATGACCCCCACTAACCCCTCTGACATGAACTCCTCCTCTTTATCTACTAGTACTACTACGACTTCTGCATCTCCGGGAATGCTTATCCAGCAGACCCCAAAATATTCGGAGCAGCCGGTGCCAGACGCATACATGACACCGCCCTTCACTCCTGAAAACTGCCTCCTATAGTAATGACGTAACGAAATGTATTTTATCATATTATTTTTTGAGTTAGGTTTGGATCAGGGGTCCAATGCAGGGGCCTGTCATGACGCACTCTTGTGACAACTTTATTCAAAGCTTGTTTTGGCCACACGGTTCCGGCCAACGGGAGAAACATTACGTGTTTCTTGCAAGATCTGCAAGGTTCTTTAGGGTTCTCCAACATTTTCAGGCACCCCCATTGAAATGTGAATCTTCAAATACAACAAAACCACTCCCAAATAGATTTCCAAAATAACCTCATGGCCCATGACTAGCCTAGGGAACAGGTACTAGTCATCATGGATGATTCATCAGTCCTTCTAGCGTCATTCCACAGCTGACGGCATCGGGCTAGGGTCCGTGAAGTGGGGTGAGAAAGGCAGGGCATGGGCGGGCCAGCTCGACCCATTTTGGCGTGGTGCCCACCTGGGTTGGGGCTCGCGATGCGCTGAGCCAGTGCGGTTCGCCCGCTCCGCATAGGGTTAGGGCAAAGTGGGTAAGGACCGAGCCTCTTGCGCTAGCCTGAGCGCCACTGCTGTGTCCCGTCCAATGTAACGTGCCCAGCCACTTATATTTATAACTAAACATCAACGTTTGATATTGGCCAGATTTAAGAGGACGCACCACAAACACACACACACAGAAACCATGGCCGTTGCTACCCGAAGGAGGCCCCACTCCCAAGCGCTGATACCTCTGGCAAAGGAGAAGCTACGCCACTTGGCTTCTGGGTTACTGGGGGGAGCCCTGGGAACCGCTGAGCATCACCCTTCACCATCACCACAACCACCGTCGAATCAAAAGTTAAGTCTCGTCAATGCGTTAGCAACTTCCAAGACAAGGGAAGAAACCAGTAATACAAAAACAAAGGAAAAAAAGGATGTAGGCAGCACATTGTCTTCCATGCACCACCACTCGAAAGAAAAAGAGGACATGGTCCTGCTGGGCATGATTCTCAAAGTGCTTGAGTGTAACTATCCCAGTGAAATGTCTGCTAAAGAGATTCACACACAACTGGAGCCCGATGAGGCATTCAAGACGGCAGTTATTCTCTCGACAAAGCTCAATACATACTGGCGCAGGTACCATGGCCATTCAAACCCCACGGCTGAGCAAGTAATGGCCAGCCTTGATGTGTGTCCTATTCGCCGCACTCAAGTTGTTGTCGACAATCGTAAGCGTCTAACATTTCGGTACCTTACCAAAGATGAGAGGCATGAGGAGTGTGCAAAGGTTACCGCCGCCACTGCTAGTGTTGATACCAATGCTGAGGCTAACTCTGGGTCTGTCACTCCTCCTTATACTTTTGATACGGAGAACCAACCAAGCCGTAGTGAGCAGCTAAAGGTCGATACAATCACCGAAGAAGCAAAGCCCACCTCAGTTCCCACAACATCGTCACCACCACCAAGTCCACCTTACCAACTACGTAAGGTGATCAAACGCACACCCAATGCATTTCTAGGAAGTATGTCGCGCAAGCGGTCCACACCTGATTCGACGACGACGACGACAACAACAACAACAACAACAACAACAACAACAACAACAACAACCACTGTGCCGGAGAACGTTTCAAAGATTCGCAAGACCCACACGACACAAAAACACAAGGCCAACCCGTACTACGATGTTGAGTCGTTTGCACTGCTGTTTCGATCGGTTGATACGCACCTGGCCGATCACAGCGGACTGCCCGACGAGGATCTGGCCAGCCCAGAGGAAATTGGCCTTGATGACCTGGATGCCATGTTCATGTAATTATTTATTTGCTAGTTTGTTTTTGTGTGGTAACTTAATGTCCAAATGGTGTGAGACCCTGGTCAAGCAGAAGGACCGGTCGTCGTGGGTGCTGGCAAAATACATTGGCGCCAGCCGAGCACAGCAGCCATTCTATGGGCTGCGTGCGTTCAACCTGGAAATAGCCAAGATATGCGATACATTCACGCAGCCGGCGCTGGCGTCGGCTAAGCTTGATTTTTGGCGAAACGCAGTCAAGACTGGGTTCCAAAAGGAACGCGCCCAGCAACCAGTGTGTGCTGCCATGAGCGAGTTTGCATTTAGCAAGCAACCGCTTCTCACGCTGATCCAGTCCAAGGAAACAGTGTTTGCCCGACCAAACCCGCAGTTTCGGTCCACAGACGACATGGCGTCGTATGGCGAGGGCACAGCCAGTCAGCTCAACTACTCGACGCTTGAGCTGCTATACTCCGTCTACCCGCAAACGGCAAAGTTCATCACCGAGCACGCTGATGTTGATTCGCACGTCAACACAATTTTGGCGCACATTGGCCAGGCCATTGGAATCACGTCGCTAATCAAGGCCATGCCATTCTATGCGGGAAAACGGGGGTTTGTGCCCCTGCCTATCGATCTCATGGGGCAACATGCTGTTTCACCTGAATCTATCATTGATGCCGCCAGTAATGGCCAACTGAGCCAGCTGGAGAAAGAGTCTCAGCTCAAGGAGGTTATATTTGCCACGGCAACCCGAGCCAACGACCACCTCATTTCGGCCAATTCACTCCTCAAAACTATGCAGTCTGAGTTGGGTAGCATCCCGGAAGCAGTACGTATCACGGCCATGGCAGGCGTGCCTGCCAAGCTGTACCTGGAACAGTTGGAGAAACACGACTTTAGTGTGGATGGAACAGCAGCCAAGTCCGAGTGGAGGCTACCGTGGCGGTCGTACCGCTTCTTCAAAACTAGTCAATTTTAGTGTACATAGAGATAGTATTAATTTAACGTCATCTATTCAGTCAGTCGTCAGTCGGTCAGACATGAAGCCGGCGGCCGAGGTTGCCAATGCAAATGGAGCAGCAGAAAAACGCAGACGCCACAAGCGCAAACACGCTCACGTACGTCTCGGTCGTAGGAGAAGGAATGTTGTCGGGGTAGAACAGCACAAACAGGCGAGTACCGGCCAGCGCCACCACCGAAGAGAGAATGAACCCGTTACGGGTAGCATCCAACAAAAACCAAAGGCACGGGTTGATCATACCCCAATAGAATGCAACTTGGAGCGTCGAGGCCCATGGGATCTTGCGCACGCCGTAGGCGATTCCGAGGAAAGCAGCTCCCGCGCGCACAATCGAAGTCCAGTCGGCACCGCCCTTGCCGTAGTATTTCTTACGGTCTTCAGGGAACCACTTGTCGACTAGTGGCAGCAACAGACCCAGCACCACTCCGCTGCTGCCCCAGATAATAGAGTACTGGTCGCTGGCAATGTCAAACGTACGTACTGTGAGCATGTGGTTGTCATGGAGGCGTTTGCTGAGCTGTCCATAGGCGACACCAAACAAAAACAAAACGGCAATCTTGACGACTGCCAACACCTTTGCGGCCGAGCCGGTGGCGGAGCCAAAGTCGAACCCGGCTTGGGTGTCGCCTTCTAGGCTAACATCATTATCTATGCAGGAAGTGGAATCGGAGCGCGTATGCCGAGGAGAATGGGTGTGGCTGTTGTTGCTGTGAGAAAACGAGGGTCTATGTTTGTTTGAAGGAGGCGGGGTGATGTTCTTGCTACGGTAGTTTAGCAATGAAGATGCAGCAATATCATCGGTAGAGCCAGACGGCGAGATGGCCCTTGAGCTTGGCAGAGAGCTGGTGTCTCCGGCAAGCTCGGCTAGACTCGCCTGGGACCCAAACACCGAGTATAGCGCCGAGGTGTTCAAGCTCAAGAAAGACTTGGAAGGGGGTGGACTTGATGGCGGCCGCAGCGAGCCATTGGTGTGGCGGTGGTCTGCGACGGTGGTATCGTGTTTTCTGTGAGGCATGGTGTCTACAACAGAAGAGTACCGTCGGGCCCAGTGTTTTTACTAAGTATCAATAGTGTTCGTGTGTGCCGGATGACATGTCCCGTGGGGCTGTTTTTGGTTTAGGTCCGTGGGGCGGCCTGGAATGGTATGTTAGCATGAGAGCATGAATGCTGCTGCATGCGGACATATTTACATACCTCTTAGTGAAATGGAAAATGCATTAATACGGATGCGCCTGGTGGTAGCGCGACAGAGCAGATTTGAATGACGCCAGCCACGATGTCAGCTCGTCTTCACTGGTGGCACAGAACCGTACCTTGTGCCGGTCGGTGATTAATTGCATACACAAGGTCTTTGATTTTGAGAGGGGCTCAATGTCAATGGCGTCGGCAACGCAGTCGAGACTGAGCGACTTTACCGGTGTTTTGGCAATGTTGTCGCTCTTGAAAAACAGTATTCGAGTTGTGCTCAGAACAATCCACTGCCGCTTCCATTGGTTGTACCGGTTCTTGAGTCGGTACAGGTACCCTTGTTTGATGATTTTCTCGTCCACGTTGAAGTCTTCGTGGTCCGAATCGCTCAACCCGCGGTGCTCGTACTCTGAGTCACTGGCTAGCTGTGGAGCATGGTGTGGTCCAGGGCTACCAGAGAACGACACTCCACTGCTCTCGCTGTGGCGTGGAGCCAAAGTATAATGGCGGTTGATTTCGTCGGGTCCTGGTCTAAGATCACGCAAGGATTCTGAGTTCCCTGTGGTTGTGTCTAGCGGACCACCATCGGTGGTGTTTCTTAGTGTGGGCAGTTGTCCATGCACACTGTGCCGGGCAATTGCTCCTCCCGACGATGACATGGGTGACACCGGAGCAGGGTTAACGTCCGAGGCCGAAGAAACTAGAGGTGGACGTAGTCCTCCTCCGTCCAGTAGAACCGCATCCAGCGGTGGCATGTGTGTGTTAGTAGTCGTGTTAGTCTGGTTGATGGCGGATGGCCCGAGGGTATCGAGCCGTTGGAAACTTGAGCTGAGCATGCTTTCGGCGACGGTGTTTGCTGCGTGCCGAATGTTCTCTGCCCATTCTCTTGCTTCTTGTGGATCTTGAGCTCGCAGATGGATTGTTTTTTGTGACGTGTACAGGGCAAAATGCCCTGGTCGGTGAGTGTCTGTGACCATGGCCGCGGTCATAATGTCTGCCGTGGAAATCACTTGCCTTGGTTTGTATTCCGCCTCGTCCTTGTAGTAAGTCAATTGGCGTTCTCGGAGCACAAACCACCTTCGGTTCCAGCTTCTTTGCTTGGTACGTTTCCATAGCCACCCACTCTTGAGAGTAGCATCCTGAGATTCCGAATCGTCATGGTGTTCATGGATAGGGCGGTTTATGCGGTTGCTGGTAGTAGCTGGTGGCACAACGGCTCCGACAGAAGCACCATGTCTTGTTTCTGCCACTCCACTCAATTGACTCGAAGGAGCTACGGCCAAGGCCGTCGAGTGCCTTAATTGTCTAGAGCTCAACATCGACCCATGCAGCTACAGGCCCGAGTGTGCTCATACTCTCAAACAAGTTGCGGCCTCCTCATACGGCTCAGGCGGAGCCGCACTTCAGCCGCCCGCTAGACTCTTCGCATACAATGGTCTGGTTGTTACTGTAACGTAACTGTTCCTGCGACACGACTACACCTATCGATCATTACTGAGAGTAAGCAGTAAATCTTATGCAAGAGACATTAAGCAGTAGATATTAAACACCAGTGGGTTGTAAGCCACGAGTTGACGCCGACGGTTGCCCGCACCCCCTAATAACGTTGCCCAGCGAGACTGTCTCAGGTTTGCGATATTTAGCTGTTTGTAACAAACTTTAGCAAGCGATAATATAATACCTCCGCTCGACATTAGGCTCTATGTAACTAGTGTCAGTAAACTCCGTCGAGCCAGCCACGATAGTGGCGGCTGAATTCCACAGCAATTAGACTCGGCGCCCAAAAATAACTGAGAGGCGGAACGATGCAGGATCCGCATGGAATGATAGTGCAAGGGAGAGAGTGCTGCCGTCTAGAACATTGCTGGCTAATTTTAAAAAAAAAACTTGCTTGGGGAATGCGAGCGTGGTGCAGTGCAGTGCATCGGCACCGGCAGCAACAATCCCCCACTCCGCCGGCCGGTGGCTGGTGTCCCTGGCCAAACAAGATTTGCGCAGCCCACCACACCCACCTGGTGGTGGTACCGGCAAAACACAACGTGCAGGCAGGGTTGGGGTTGCCTTCAGGCTCCGTTCCGTAGGTTGGCCCGTTTGCCTTTGAACCCCCTGGAGGGCTGCATGAGGAATGGCCTAACCCGGCGATTGAAACCCTTGTTGGCCAAAAGTAGACACCAGACTCCAGGAACGCCCAACAGCGTTTGACAGTTTGACCGTTTCACCGCTGACGTGAGAAAATCAACATGGCATCTGCCGGATTCGACGTCGGCCCCGGAGGAATGCCTCGGTCGCGTAACCAGCAGAAACTCGACGATATGCTTGCGTCTGGTGGCCTTCATGATCAACAAGTGGGCGGAGCACCACCACCAGGAGCAATGTCGACACCCAATATTGGCACGTATCCGGGCGGTCCTCCCCAAGGACGCCGGCCAATATCGCAGCGATCCATGACAATACAACCACAAGCTCAACCACAGGCACCTTTTGGTCATGATAACTCGTACAGCCGGCCATCCAGTAGGCAGAGCGGGGGTCCGATGATGATGAATCAAATGGGAGGCCGGACAAGTCCGGGAAATAGCCCATATATGAACGGAGGAGGCGGCCAGCCAGTACCACGAGCAGCCTCGAGTATGTCGTTTCAGCGACGGGTATCGTCCTCCTCTCTAAATTCAAGCCGAGGTATATTCTCTGGCTGGGGCAAGAAAGGAGGCCGTCGAGGTGGAGGAGGACGCGGCGATGACGATGGATTCGATGAAGACGATGAAATGGGTGGAGGAGGCAGAGGAATGGATGCGGATATGAACATTGCAGACGATCTCGCCAGTCTCCGAGACAGAGACCGATACCCTAGTGCCACACCTACCCCAGTGGGAGGCGGAGGAGGAGGAGGACGCACCATGTCCATGACATCCAAGATGAGTATGGGAGGCTCTATTTCGACGCCGATCATTCCGACTTTACCTGGCAATACTTCTGCGTACCGCAAAAACATTGCGCAGAACCAGCGGCAGCAGGTCCGCATGTCGGATGGCGTATATTCTGCACCCATGGCACCAATGTCACCTCCGGGGACACCACAGCTGGGACCAAGGCGCCAGCAGCCGCGTTCACAGCAGTTTGATCCCCGGCAGATGCGTGGTGAATACCGATCAATGTCAGTTACCGGTTATCCGCCTCGACCAAACGGTCTAGGAATGTCGGTACCCGGAAATCCCAATATGCATCCAATGCAAATGAATCCAATGCCAATGCAGATGAGTCCGATGCAGATGGGTCCAATGCAGATGAGTCCGATGCACATGCAGAGCCCGATGCCCAATATGCAGATGGTGATGAATGGAACCCCCAATATGATGATGCAACAACGACCCCCGATGGTGGACGCCGAAACTGCCACCGCCACTGGCCCTACATCACCCCAGTATGTCGTTCACGAAGTACAAACCATCCAGTCAAGTATACCCCCATTTCGAGAAAGCGACAGCTTTAGTGATAGTGACGAAACTGAACGAAGCAGCCGAGGCACTACGGACACTGCGCGCACTAGTCGGACCGACCTTGAGAACTCGACAGCCACGCAGGTGTACCCAAACAAAAAAGGAGTGCTGACGCCGGCCGAGACCCTGCAGCTCCAAACGATGAACCGGGCTTTGCTGGACGAAGTGCGGCTAGTGACCGCCGAACTTTCGGATTCCATAAGGCGAGAACTCCAGCTCCCGACAGCAGCAGCAGGCGAGGGCAGCGAGGAGCGAGATCTTGCCAACAAGCTGGTATTGCTGGAGCGTGAATTGGATGTGGAGCGACGCAAGCGGCTACTTGCGCAGACCAAGTATGACGACGACGAGCTGCGCAAGGAGCTAGAAACATGCCAGTCCCGCGTGATTGAGCTGGAGAAGGAGCGAGCCGAGGCGGAGCGTCAGCTGGAAAATGAAAAGCGTGAGACTCAAACTCTCCGCGAGGACCTCGAGCGTGCTCGCGACCAGTACGCGGACCTGGAGCAGGAAGCCGACCGGCTCAAGAACGGCATTGTACCTGAGCTCGAGAAGAACCTCGAGAACCTGGAGGTTCTGCGTGAGGCCGGCAACCCGCTTGAACTTCTCAAGCAGATTGAGGAGCTCAAGGTGGAAAACAAGAAGCTGCAGGGATTGGTTGAAGAGAACAGTGCTCGCGGGCCCATGGGAGAGCGGATCAAGGGAATTGAAGCGCAGCGCGACGCGCTACGTGAAGCGCTGCGATCCCTCAAGCAGCGTGGAGACAATGAGGAGCGGCGGTTCACCGAAAAGATCCATCAGCTGGAGACCAAGCTCGAAAAAGAGCAGGTCATCAACAAGCAGATCCAGCGCAAGTTTGCGCAGACACAGGCTCCTGTGCCGCTCCAACTGTCGCCATCTACACTATTGCATCCTCTTGATAGTACATCTGCACCTGTGGCGCAAGCGTCTCCGACAATGTCTACTAGTTCATCACTACAGTCGATTTCTGCAGCTGCTGCAACCAATAACCCTAATTGGGGCCAGTCGGACGAGCTACAGGTACCTGTGGGCATGTCACGCCGGGGCAAGTTCAACGGAGTGATTGCTCCACCCAAGGCTCCATTCTCGGAGACTGGTAATAACGGATCTCGACCAGGCACACCAGTTCTTGACATTTCGCAGGAGCCTGCGTGGCATGACTATGTTGACGAAGCCAAGCGCCGGCAGCTGAGCGAAAAGACGACGACGACCCCTGCCGCCGAGCAGCTGTAATGTATATTTATTCTCGGACCACGGTATAACGGAACGTATTTACTACTAATGCAATGAATAATAAAAATATAAATATGCGGGGGCTTTACTTGCCCACGTTGATCTTGCAGTGCGAGAACTTCTCGAGCGCCTTGTAGAAGACATAGTACGTGACCTGCGAGTCGTTATCCATGAGGTAGAAGATCTCTGACAGGCGGATGTGCCACGGCGGAAAGCCCTGGAGGTCGACGTCGGGCGAGAAGAGAATTACCAGGTCCGGCTCGTCAAACGTGGCGCTCTTAAGCTCCTTGTCGATCTTGGCTGTCGTGAGCTCGGACGCGTGCAGCTGATGCTTGGCAGCCAGCTCCGCCAGGGTTTTGGACAAGTCCACAATGGCCTCGCGTCCGTCTTCATGAGAAACAAGGTTAATGACGAGCGACGGCTTGTTGTTGGGCGACGAATGCAAGGGTGAAGGTGCCTCGCCAGCGTTGGTACGTACCAAGATCTGGGGGCCAGATCCATCATCTACAGTGCCAAAGTAGCGTGCAATCTTGCGTGTCAGACGACGATGCAGTTTTCCGGTGTCCATGTCTTTGAGAGCACCGGTTTTCTCGTAAATACTGAGCTCCTCGGTCCCTGCCGCGAGGCACCACGCCACGATATTGCTGGCCTGCTCGACCAGCGTCTCCAGAGCTTTGTCGTCATCTTTCAACTTGAGAACAACAGCAATGTGACGCGGCAATTTGTCCAGCTTGGACACGTCGCGGCGAATGATCTGTGGGCTGTTGTTGTGGTAGTTCCACAGTGTAAGCACCTGGATCCCGGCCATGTGGTACAGGCCGCGCAGCCCGAGGAATACACTCACAATGTAGTGTACAAGCATCAATGTCACGCGAAACACGTCCATATTGTACTTGCGGGGGGTTACAGCCAGCTGTTCTGTTCCTGGCATTGTAGTAGTACGGGAGGATTTCGTTAATAGAAACAACTTTATGTGGGGCAAGCCCACACTGGGCTAGGCCCATGGCTTTTTCACTACACAACAAAACTCCCACGACCAAGCTCGATAAAAACAAGCGATGTAACTTAACGACATAAAGAGAATGATCTGCAATTAGAAGCCAATGTAGCATTGTGCGATATCCAATTTCGCCCTTGCTCTTCTTTTCTATACATGTGAGGAATGGCCCTTGCAAAACAGCTGAAAGAAGACAGTAGAAATGGGGACACCTCTCACCAACACACAGATTCGACACTTGATAGCGTGTGGTGTCACCTCTACGGTATTTGAAGCCTCGCTCGACACTTGCCCGGGGCTCTTATCTCCCAGCATCTGTAGGACGCCAGGGTACTGCATCCATGGACAACAACCTTTTATTCTCTCGATCTCGAGACACCCGGTGCTGAAGTCATCACCCGCAATACATGGAATAACATACGATACATGAGACTATAATAGATAATACTCCATTAATTGACTAGCATGTGACGAAACTTGTGTTGAGAGGCTATGCTAGCGGCGACGACGTCGAAGTTGACGGCGCGCCCAAGGAGGCTCAAGTGCGGGAACTCTCATGGCCACCATTTCACTCCAAATTTGTTCATAATCGCTGACGTTACGCCATGTATTGCGGGTGATGACTTCAGCACCGGGTGTCTCGAGATCGAGAGAATAAAAGGTTGTTGTCCGTGGATACATCAGCATGCCGTGAGGAAAAGAACCCTCTCTCATGTAGTACGCGATCTGGTTTCTCGACCTAGTGGGATGAGAGATATCTTTCTTGCACTCAATTGCAAGAACCCTGCGTCCTCCTATCCTAGTTTCAATAGCTATGTCAGTCCTTCCTGTGTTGTTTTCATCGAGCTGTTCTTCAGAGGTCACCCTATATCCATTCCTCACATGTTGTCCAGTATAGTAGAGAAGAGCATGGGCGTAAGCGGATACTTCGCCTTCGCACGATGCACCGGACGCTTCAACAGTTCTACCTTCTCACGGGATTCCTCGGTACGAATATCCTCAGCCGTCAAAGGATGGATAGAAAACGCCTATGGCTTCTAATGTTAGATCATCTCTCGCTATGGCGTCCAGTTCCATCGCTTGTTTTGATCGAGCTTAGGCGTGGGAGTGGGTGGTGTATACAATTAGATCACAGTCACTGAGGCAGTGCGGTATCTTTGTTGAAAATTATCATCACCCTCTCTATATACTGCTATAGCAATTCCTGGTGCTGGTATGTTTGCATCCTGTTTTGGGCCTGCTACCTTGTCTGGACCCAGCCACGCGCCATTCAGCCATTTAAGGCGTAGTGTATCAGCAAGTTTGATGTTATTGGCTGTTTTGGGGTGGCCGTCAGGATTTGGCAATTCCCCGTTCAAGAGAAATTGTCTGCTCACTTGGTTGGCGTCGTCAAGTTTCTGGTGGGTTGCTGCATGTACATAGCAACCTCTAATTTCCAGGGTCATCAGTTCGCTTGTGTAGAAGAGGAGCGTGTTGAACTCACAACCAGATCTCAAGCCCTCGTGCTCCTGCCTTGAAACAAATGATTCAGTGGCATTGGGGTGGTCGTGTTGCGGGTAGTTTTCACCAACTCTAATTAACCTCAGGTTTCAACCGCAACGCATCCACAACAATACATAAAATCAGTCCACATCTCCACTAAACTACATGTTCACCACCCCACGATTAAGCTTGAGAAGAACAAGCGATGGAACTTGACAAAAAAAAGAGACAGGAGCTGCAAACGGCAGTCAGGCTAGTGAATGAAGTAGCGCGGGACTGCGATGTAGCCGGTCTCGCCTTTACTCTTCTTGACTATGCTGGACTATATGAGACGGAAGGATATAGGATTACCTATGAAAACCATACCAAAGAACGCGATATCAAAAAGATTGGCGTAACTATTTACGTTGTGGTAGGAGATCGCAAGGTTCTTGTAATCGAGTGCAAGAAAGATCCCTCTCATCCCAATTGGACGAGAGACCAGCTCAAGTACTACATGAAGGATGGTCGTTTTCCTCACGGCATGGTCATGCATCCACAGACAACAACCTTTTATTCTCTCGATATCGAGGCAGACGATGCTGACGTCATCACCCACAATACTTTGAGGAACCGCACTGATATCGAACAAATTTGGAGTGCGATGGTTGCCATGAGAGTTCCCGAACTTGAGAAACACCAGCCTTTGTCTCTCGAAATGTACGAATGATTTCATCAAGGGTCAAAAGGCGGAGGTGTCATAGCCACCGGACTCCTCTCACCGACACAGGATTTGACACATGCTGGCGTGTGGTATCATCCCTATGGTGTTCAATTCAATTCAATACGTTTTATTATAGTCTCATGTATCGTATGTCATGCCAAGAGAGACTGGGAGGTCTATATATGTCTGATTCAGGCTCCTTAAAATGTTTGTCTTTGGGTCGATTATGGCGATGCTGGTCGCACCCCAAGAACACAAGACAACCCCTAGATAGACAACAGTCTTTCACGTCCGTGACACTCGTAAATACGAACCACATCAACATTACTACACCGCTCCGGAACCCCATAATGACGCCCAGCCAAGAGTTCCAAGATCCGCAATGCTTCTCTCTGAGTACGTATGTCTTGCCATTATGAGTTTTCCCTGGTCGTATTCCGTTCTTGGTCTGCTCCATGGCTCTAATCTTGGGAGCACCACTGACAGTTCCAGCAGGGAAGATGGAACGGAATGCATCGAACCGAGTCTTGTCCGGCCGCAGAGTGCCACTCACCTGGGATACAAGATGCATAACGTGAGAAAACCTCTCAACAGTGAGAAGGCGGTCGACGGAGCACGAAGTAGGCTCGCATACGCGGTTGACGTCATTGCGGGCAAGATCCACCAGCATAACGTGCTCTGCTCTATCTTTGACAGAACTAAGCAGTTCTGCAGCGAGACGGTCATCCTCAACCGCAGTGGCCCCACGCTTCACGGTACCAGCAATGGGATAGGTGACAATCTTGTTGCTTGCGTCGCACATGACAAGAAGCTCGGGCGATGTTCCCACAATCTGGAAGTCTAGGTAGTCCACGTAGCAGAGGTATGGAGAAGGGTTCACTGTACGCAACTGGCGGTAAATGTTGAATGGATGCAAGTCAGTAGGATGGGCCACACGCTGGGAGGGTACGGCTTGAATAATGCTTCCCTTAAGAATCTCGTCCTTGAGGGTGGCCACATGAGCCTCGTAGCCCTCGCGACCAATGTTGCTCTTGTATACGCCTCCGACCTTTACCGGTTTCTGGGGAACGGTGTAGTACGGTCCCTCGAGGCGGTCGACAAGGGCCAGTATCGTCCTTTCAGCATTGGCGTAGTGGTCGGCCAACGACTCGGAGGAATCATCACCAGAAGTGTGAATGTTGTGAATGATCTGGAGACGCTGGAACACATTGTCAAAGGCAACAATGGTGTCAAACAGCATCAGAGCGCTCTCTGGCAGGCTCATGGTGTTGTCCATGTCACGAGCGGTCCTAGGCTCAAAATAGCGAATGCAGTCGTACGAAACATAGCCGATGGCTCCTCCTGTTAGCGGAATGTTTGCTGTGATGGGGATCATGTCGCTCTGGCGGTAGCCTTTGAGTCCTCCTCGAGCAGCACCAATGGATCCACATCGGGGCCGTAGGGTGCGCCAGTTTTTATGATCTTGCGAGGTCCAGTACCAATGAAGCTAAATCGCGCGAGCTGCTCACCTCCTACTGCGCTTTCAAAGAAAAATGAGGGCTGGGCATCTGGAGATCCTGGTCGAGCGATTTTGAGGTAAGCCTGTTGGGGAGTGCAGTCGGCGAGTACTGTCCGAAACACAGGGAACGTATTTGACTTTCGGTCTGTGTCGACGATTTTGACCAGCGTCTCGAGAGTCGGTTGGCAAGCCATGATCAATAGAGCGATGGGCGGTATTTACCTCGTTTGAATATATTTGAGTGACTAATGGCCAGTGAGCCGCCGCACGATGAGCGGCAAGATGTCATTGCATCGATCACTATGTTTGTGTGAGGTGGTTCAAGTGTTTATATGTGGCTGGTGTGTAATTCTAGGAGAATCTAACCGCAAAGTATTGAATGGATGGAGATTCATAGCAGTGGAAGGGAGATTTGGCCTGCCATAGTTGGGCCCAACAGGTGAGGCATTGTCTGTAGAGGTTTACTTGCTTACCGCGGTCAGACAAGAACTGGTAGAGTATTCTATGGAAACCCACAGAGCATGATTTTAGGCGTCAAAGTAGCTCAATGCTGCACGTCAGTCCATGAACCACAAGCAAAGATAAATCAAGAAAAAGGGCGAGCCCTTGCCCCAATATGCAGGGAGGCATATGTACGGCTGATTGTTGTTTAATTGCTCGCCTCGTACGACTAGGTAGAAACAGCGGATTGTCTCTGAGAGCAATCAGCTGGTAGCGTTGAATAGGCTCTATATTGTATGATAAAGTCAATAGGCAGCTAACATGACTTGAAACCCCGCACCTGAATTACCCTACCGCACGCCGGAACATAATGGCAGAAGGAGTGAGTGCGGTGCCCCGCCTTGTCAAATACAATCGAATCTGATCAATTTATTAAACTAATTATCCTGCCACGGCTCAACAGTAAACGTCCAGGTGCCGGTTTCGGCGTCCCAAGACACAAACTTGGAGCGTGGAACAGATTTTAGGCGCTTGATGTGTCGGGCATACAACGGGTGACCAGGGTCCTTGACCGGCTCCCGGGTGTCGCGAGTTAGAGTCCACGTTTTGTAGAGTGTCACGGTCGCAGGCACATTCAACTCCTTTCCAACCGCAGGACGCTCTTCGTCGGGATATGCACCAAATGATTTGGGCTCAAACACAATCACCCGCCCAGGAACCTGATGTGCCACATCTGTGAACCGCGTCAGATCCACAGGCTTGTCAAACACAACCTTGCCGATGTTTTTGCGGCCAATGGTGAAGTTCTGCACGTTGCGCAGCTCAGCCAGCGTCATCTTGCTGAGCTTGGCCGCGCTGGGGGAGATCCAGTAGCCGTTTTCGTCAACAACCTCATCGTCCGCGCGGGTCTCTACTAGCTCAGCCCCGGCAATAGACCCGTTGATCACAGTAGCCTCGGACGGAGCCTCCGACACAAACGAGGTGTTGTCTACTGCCGGCGGCGGCAGCACAGCATCAGATGGAGATTGTGCTGGCTGGCTCGAGCCATTGGCCAGTGGACCCTCGTTTTCGTTGTTGCCATTGTTGAGCAGCTGTGGAACGGTCTTTCTTTTGGCAATATGCAGCTGGCGTACATTCTCAGGGGACTGGAACGCCTCGCTCGACAAAATGACATTGTCGGCATGGAGACTGAAGAGCCCGTTGGCAGCCACGCGAGATCGATCCGAAGACAGGTTGCCGTCGTCTCGATCACGCTCCGGCCCCTGAATCTTGGGACTCGATGGTCGACTGCCGTTGCTAGAATACAAAGGACGTGGCGCAAGCTTGTATGCAGACACAGCCCCACGCTTCTTGCGGCAGCTTCCCCTGGTCATTAACGGGCCAGAACGCTGCTGGAACTGAGGCGCAGGCATAGTGGTGAACAGCTGGCTAGTTCCATAGGGATTGGACGCAAACGACATGGAGCTGCTGGCACCAGCACCCATGGTCTGCGCCCCAAAGTTACCTCCCAGAACACCACCAGCACCACCACCACTTCCACCAGTAGTTAGAGTATTGCTGGTACCGAATAGGCCACCCGACGATGATGACGGTTGGGACACACTGCCCAGTCCGCCAAACCCGCCGCTTGTTCCAGCAGTGTTATTGCTGCTGCTGCCAAACAGTCCTCCACTTTGGGTGTTTGTGCTCTGGCCAAATAATCCTCCACTTTGAGTGTTGTTGTTCTGTTGACCAAACAGTCCGGTACCTCCAGTGCCACCACCGGTACCTCCGGTTGATCCAAATAGCGGCTTGGGAGCCGTAGAGCTGGCAGCAGTATTGCTTCCAAACAATCCGCCTCCAGCAGTTCCTGTGCCAGTACTGGGCGGATTGCTGGTGGTGCCAAACAGCCCACCACCGGTATTTGCAGCACCAGTACCAAACCCACCAGGGGTACCAGCTGCAGCAGTCGTGGGCGCCGCAGTCGATCCGAATCCGCCAAACTTGGGCTGGTTGGCAGTACTGGTCTGCTGGCCCAAGGGGTTTGAACCAAACAGCCCGCCGCCAGTTGTAGTGTTATTTTGTGGTTGGCCAAACGTAGGCGTGGCTGATCCAAACCCGCCAGTGGCTCCAGCGGGTTTGGCTCCAAACAGTCCTCCACTGGTTGCAGTATTTGTAGAACCAAACCCACCACCACTGGTCGTAGTCGATTGACCAAATGGTTTATTGGCGCCAAATAGGTTATTATTCTGTTGGTTATTTTGTTGCCCAAACGCTCCGGCTTGGTTGGCATTGCTTTGTCCAAACATTCCCCCACTTTGGTTGGTGTTGCTTTGGCCGAACATGCCTCCTCCACTTTGCGCAGTGCTGCTGCTCTGGCCAAACAGCCCACCAGCAGTTTGGTTGGTGTTATTCTGTTGTCCGAATAATCCACCTCCAGTTTGATTCGTATTTTGCTGCTGTCCGAACAGCCCAGCTCCACTTTGATTGGTGGTCTGTCCAAAGGCGCCACCAGACGATTGGTTATTATTCTGGCCAAATCCTCCAAACCCACCGGTCGACTGGCCAGTACTTGACCCAAATGGCTTTGGAGCACCAAATGCCGCCCCTCCAGACTGGTTGGTGTTCTGTCCAAACAGCCCTCCACTGGATTGGTTGTTGTTCTGTCCAAACATGCCTCCGCTTTGGCCGGTGTTA
The DNA here is from genome assembly GCA_023628915.1 of Trichomonascaceae sp. Y4102. Classification (NCBI taxonomy): domain Eukaryota; kingdom Fungi; phylum Ascomycota; class Dipodascomycetes; order Dipodascales; family Trichomonascaceae; species Trichomonascaceae sp. Y4102. The sequence goes on along the minus strand of JAMAJT010000008.1, from coordinate 226,695 downwards.
TTCTGCTGACCAAACAATCCGCCTCCACTTTGAGTGTTATTCTGCTGACCAAAGAGACCACCACCACTAGTCTGGTTGGTGCTCGGCTGACCAAACGCTCCTGCTGTAGTACTAGACTGACCAAATCCACCTCCAAATGCGGCGGGTTGACCAAACGCCCCTCCAGTGTTGTTGCTGCTGGCACCAAATGCTCCTCCTCCAGTACTACTGGATCCAAATGCTCCTCCTGTCGAGGACTGGCCAAATCCTGTCTGACCCTGGGTACCACCACTGCCGCCGCCAAACAGACCACCAGACTGCCCGCCGCCAAACACATTGCTTGGTTGGTTAGTTGATCCAAACGTGTTACTGGGCTGATTAGTCTGCGCGCCAAATCCGCCTCCGCCAAATGGGGAGCTCGAGCTCTGGCCAAACAATCCAGAGCCTGTCGCGCCTCCACCGCCGCCGCCGTTTCCATAGCGTCGGTTCTGCTCGTAGTCCTTTAGTCTCAACTCCTCAAACGAAAACGCACTGTACTGAGGCTGCATACCAATCGTCTGAAACACATTGGTGAGCTGAGGTTTGGCCTGGTCTTTTTCGCTTGTGGGCTGGAAAGGCACGAGCCCAGTTCCCTGGTTCTGAGCTTGTTGATCTCCCATTCCCATGCCTCCTGCAGTACTTCCAAATGCAGAGCCACCAGTGGGTCCGCCAAACGCTGAGGCGCCGGCTCCGGCTGGTTTGCCAAACAATGAGGTTGCATTTGTGTTGGCGGTGCTACCAAATGGAGATCCTGAGGTGCCCTGGCCACCAAATGGCGATGTCGATGTCGCAGCCCCGCTGCCAAAGCCGCCTCCTCCGCCAAACGGTCGTCCGGGTGTCGTCATGCTGTTGTTGGCTTGGTTTCCAAACAGCCCTCCAGCTCCAGTAGAGCTGTTGGGCTGACCAAACGCGCCTGAGGACGCTCCTCCAAACGCATTGGCTCCAGTATTTGTCTGTCCAAACGCACTTCCTCCGCCAAACGCGTTGCCGCTATTGTTGGCGGTTGCCGAGCTGCCAAACCCACCAAATGACCGGTTGTTGCCCAGCATTGTGACAATTGGGTTTTCAGGTTTGAGTTACAACTTCATCAATAAATGCCCAACATAATTCAAAACTCTATCAATATATCGCTAAATCCTCCTCGTCTACGACTGGCGCCTTTTCCGAGACGGGCTCTTCTACTACTGAAGTTGTTGTCGCCTCGTCAACCCGCTGCTGCTGCTGAAGCTGCTTGAGGTCCCATTTCTCGCCATACCATGCTACAATGGGCAAGAAGAGCATCAATATGGCTGCGACCGTAGATATAATATACCCAAGATGGAACTGTGGGGCATCCACCGTAGGATAAAACACAATGTTGGTCCAAATGTTAATGGCTTGCGACACGGCATCGCTGTAGCCCAGCACAAACGCACGCTCCTCGGCGTCTCCCCGGCATACATGGTTGATCCAACCAGAAACAAGACTCTGGTCCACCATGTCCAGTCCAACAATGAGAAAACACACCCATCGCCAGCCATCGGGAATGTCCCACGCAGCAAGACTCGAGTATGAGATAATAAACAGTACCTGCGTGATGGTCAGAAACGGGTACACAGGAAACGTGTCTGACAGCCCGGCCGCCACAAACTGCGCCACAATTCCAACCGCACTCTGGATGGTGGGATAGTTGTTGACCTGGGCAATGCTGAACGACTCGGGCGACTTGGACTTTAGCCAAAGCGGAAACCCAAGCCCGTCAGGAAGTGCCACAATGTTGAGAAGAACCCAAAAGGTAGCAAAAAAGTGCACATGCCAGTTCCATGCGAGCCGTTTCAAAATCGAAAACGATAGCCGGATCGGCTGGGGCTCGGCGATTCCCGCTCTCACCATACGGGTCCGCGCCAGATCAATCTCTCGCCGTGACAGCCATGGTACGACCCATTTCGATCCATGGGCCTGTGTGGGTGTACCGGGAAACAGAATAAACCCAAATAGTGCGATTGGTAGTGTAATGATGCCATCAATGATAAATCCCCACTGCCAACCCGCCAGCCCACCTCGGCCACTCAGGTGGTTGTAAGCAGCAGACTGGAGGTACCCAGAAAACATGCCTCCCAAACTCGACGAGATGGAAAATGCCATGACTCGCCGGTATACCTCGTTACGCTTGTACCAGCTGCCCAGAATGTACACAATACTGGGGAAGATTGGACCCTCGGCAAATCCAATCAGGAATCTCATGGCAAACATGTGAGACGGAGTCTTGGCAGCAGACGAGCAGAACGTCAAGACTCCCCACAACAACTCCAGTGCAGGAAGCATGAGTCTCGCCCAGGGCCGCGTGACAAACATGGTTCCAAAACACATGCTTATAATGTATCCGGCAGAGTACAGCGACTTGGCATATGCCAAGTCGTTGCCATCAAACACAATGTCCTCCTTCATGCCTGAAACATAAGCGTTGGTGATGTTACTTTTGTCCAGCGACTTTGTAAAGTAGGATGCACAAACATATAGCAGTATAACAATGTCAGTCTTGACCAGTAGTTTCCGCTCGTCATGAGTCAAATCATCCGGATACCAATAAAAAAGATTGATAAAGCCCTGTTGCCATTTGGGTCTGGCGATGATGACTTCATCATCAGCAGGGGAAAACGGGGAAGTCGCAGTTTCCAGAGCAGCAGTGGTTTTCTCGCTCATGTCGGACTCTTGGCAGTGTCTCGGCGCGACCATCTAGGCTATATACCCGGCTGATCATGGTATGTCGGGTGTGCACCTGCCATGATGCAATGCGGGTGTATATGCATGCAAAGCGCGCGGACTCCACTTTTATGGCACCTATGGTGTATTTCTTATCTCCAACTTAAAGTCGCGTTCCAAATCGGGTATTCTGTCGCGATGGGTATCAAAGGTGAGCAGTTGTCGAGAAAAAAAAAATCAGGCGGCAAAATGGGACAACACTAACAAGGATTGTATAAACTCGTATCGGATAATGCGCCAGGAGCAATCAAGGTGACTGAGTTCAAGAGCCTGACGGGCCGTAAGGTGGCAATTGACGCGTCCATGTCATTGTACCAGTTTCTTATTGCCGTGAGGCAACAGGATGGCCAGCAACTAACAAATGAGTTTGGAGAAACAACAAGTCATCTTATGGGTCTATTCTACCGCACGCTCAAGATTGTCGAGAACGGCATCAAACCATGCTATGTGTTTGACGGCAAGCCGCCAGACCTCAAGAGTGGCGAGCTGGCCAAGCGTCTTACACGACGAGACGATGCAGAGAAGAAAATCGAGGAGGCTAAAGAAGCTGGTAACATTGAGGATGTCCAGCGGTTTGAACGACGCACAGTAAAGGTCACTCGCGAGCAAAACGAAGAAGCAAAAAAGCTACTCCACCTTATGGGAATCCCGTTTGTCGAGGCTCCTGGCGAGGCAGAGGCTCAGTGTGCAGTGCTGGCCGCTGGAGGCAAGGTCTACGCTGCTGCATCTGAAGATATGGACACACTTACATTTGCAACCCCACACCTGATCCGGCATCTGACGGCGTCGGACCAAAAGAAAAACCCGGTCATTGAGATTGACTATGCCAAAATTTTGGAAGGACTCGAAATGACCCAGGACCAGTTTATCGATCTGTGTATTCTACTTGGCTGCGACTACTGCGAGAGCATCCGCGGAATCGGCCCAACCACGGCATTTAAGCTCATGAAAGAACATGGTTCACTAGATAAGATAGTGGAGCACCTTACGGAGAAGTCCAGTGGTAAGATTCAAGTTCCGGAGAATTGGCCGTACGAACAGGTGCGAGGGCTGTTCAAGACGCCGGATGCATCGTCTGCAGACGACATTGACCTCAAGTGGAACCCGCCCGATGTAGAAGGGCTCGTGGAATTTCTGGTTAAACAAAAGGGGTTTTCCGAGGAGCGGGTCCGTGCAGGGGCAGCCAAGCTGCTCAAGGGGACCAAGGCGGGGCTGCAGCCTCGATTGACTGATTTTTTTAAAGCATCTGCGCCCCCTGTGGCAGCTGACGCTGGTGGCAAAAAACGCAAGGGCTCGAGCAAGGCAGGACCACAGCCCAAAAAACCTGTCAAGCGTCGCAAGTAGCGTCACGCATGTTGTTATCGCTCAGCCCCCCTGCAGTCAGGAGGTGAGACCCTATATATCTTTCCCGATTTGGCAGGCCCCCGCATCTCCACCTGTAGGTAGGGGGCAGGAGGTGAATGGCCCATAATATGGAGGCAACCTGATTGCATCTGCACTAAATAGACCGACCAATTAGACATTGATAAAAGTATCTGTGTACCGCTGACTCATGGCCACATTAGTATCCGATTCGGCGCATTGTCGACAAGAGATTACCCAGGGTCATGTGATTGGGTTTGGGGACGGCTGACTAAATAAATAAGTATCCGCCTGGGCATGTCCTGCGCATTGTTGTTGTGTGTTTGATGGTTGATTACTCAATCTCGACCTTACAAGTCTTGCGGGGTGTTTGAACATAGGGGCACCAACGTCACAACCAGCAACAATTGAGATACCTTTGATTTTTAATGCCTTATGATGCGAACGATGCACACAACACAGCAACTACTAATACCAACACAAACACAAACACAAAGCAGTCTGCAGAGCCAACATCATCACCACAACCAGCAATGAGCTCGCCAACTGCAGATCACACACCGGTGTCACGTAGTCCGACGCCACCTGGGCCGAATCAGCCCAGTGACGCTCCTAAAAGTCATCGCCACAGACACCATCGGCGGTCATCCCGATCCAATGATCGACCGGCCACAGACAAGAAACTGCTCGAGTTTGAGGCAAAATACCGACGCGGATCAGTCATCGGCAAAGGCAGTTTCGCTACAGTGTACCAGGGACAGGTCCGATCGAGTGGAGAAAAAGTGGCAATCAAGACGGTGGAGCGGGGCAAGCTCAATGATAAGCTCATTGCCAACCTCGAGGCGGAGATCCAGATTCTGCAGCAAATGTCTCACGAAAATGTCGTCAAGCTCGTCGACTGCACCAGCACAGAGTCAGAGTTCATCCTGGTGATGGAGTACTGTTCTCTGGGCGATCTGTCGCAGTTTATGTCGTACAATAAGCCCGACTCGGCTGTCCCCCCACCAGCAATTGAAAGTATTCTCCGACAATACCCCCCACCCAAAGTAGGTGGTATCAACGAACAACTGACGCGTGTCCTTCTAGTCCAACTGGCCAAAGCACTAAAGTTTCTTCGAGACAGAAACCTCGTGCACCGGGACATTAAGCCCCAGAACTTGTTGCTATGTCCCAGCACTTCCGAGAACGATGCTACACCCATTCTGAAGCTGGCTGACTTTGGATTTGCTCGCCAGCTCGACAACTTTGCCCTCGCCGAGACTCTGTGCGGATCGCCTTTATACATGGCTCCCGAGATTCTGCACCACGAGAAGTACAGCGCCAAGGCGGATCTGTGGAGCGTGGGAACAGTGCTGTACCAGCTTGTTGCTGGGATCCCACCGTTCACCGCCGGAAACTATGTTGAGCTCCATAGAGTCATCAAGAAGTGCAACGACAACATTGTGTTTCCCGAAGGAGTGCAAGTGTCGGCTGGTCTGCGTCGCATCATATTGCGTCTGCTAAAGCGATCAGCTGCCGAGCGGATGGGATTCGCCGAGTTCTTTGCTGCGCCAATATGCGGAGGAGACGGCAGTAGCGGTGGAGATAGCGGCAGTGGAAGCCCAAGCGCTGGTAATGGAGGTGGTGGCAGTGGTAGTAGTAGCAGCAGTAGTAGTGGTGCTGGGTCTGATGGCGGAGCGCGCATACGGCGGTCCACTGCTAGCCCTTCAACTGCAGAACAGTATCTTCCCATGACGCCTGCATCACCTCCAGAGCCGCCTATCACGGGTCAGGTTCGTGTAAGCGAGAGTGCAGCAGCCAAAGAGCGGCGGCACAGTCGGCCAACATCGCTTGAGGAGCAAGAGTATGTTGTTATTGAGAGGCGCACAGTACAGGTGAACGCATTAGCAGACGAGATTGCCAGTGCTCCAGCTGCGAGGTCTTCTCCACAAGACAAGCAAAGTCCGCGATCGAGACCGCCCTCGGAGATGTATTCCGCGAGACCTCCAAGTGGAGTCAAGCGTCGCAGTTCCATCACGTATGGAAGTTCTCCGAACAATGCGCTGCTCAAGGCAGTTCACTTTGCCAAGATCCGCACGCGAGGAAGTAGTAGCGAGCAAGCGGGATCACCGTTGGACACCAACGCTGCCGAGTGCCGGTCTTTGGTGATGCAGCTCGAGTCGCTTGCCACTAAGGCCAATGTGGTGGGTCTTTTTGCTCAGGTCAAGTTCAATCAGATTGCAGACGAGTCTGCTGTGATTGAGTTTGAAGGCGAGGATTCTCAGAACCCTGAAGTCCGTGAGATGGAGCGCGTGGCAAGCGGAAGTGCACCTGTGAACGCGATTGCTTTGTCAAGCGAAAAGCCTGGCAATAGCAACGCTGACGATGCAGACCAAAGCATCATCCAGCTGGCACCCGAGGTGACTGCGTTGGTGGCAGAGGAGGCGCTAGTTCTGTATCTCAAGGTTCTCTCGCTACTGGCCAAGGCCATGACTTTGGCAAGCAACTGGCTAAGTACTCACGACGACAAGTTTGTAACGCGAGAGATGAATGTCATTGTGCAATGGATCCGTCAGAAATTCAACAAATCTATCAAGTATGCCGACTATGTCAAGACAGTTCTGGACGGGCAACCCCTCAACGGAGTATCGGGCAACAAATTGATCTTTGACCGTGCGCTGGAAATGTCGCGCGGTGCGGCCGTCAAGGAGCTTATTGACGAGGATCTTGAAGGATGCGAATCGTCGTATAGTACTGCCATGTGGATGTTGGAGGCGGTGCTGGAGGTGGGAGACGACGAGCCGCGACTGGAGCCCGAGGACCGCCGGGTCGTGGACAAATTCATTGCCACCATCAGCCATCGGCTGACCGTGCTGCGCCAGAAGATGGCAGCAGCCTAAGTGCATTATTTATCGAGATTATTTATATATTTATTTCTGAAACGTGCGTGGGTAACCCGTTGTCCAGCTAACCCAATGGAGATGGGCAGCCGCGCACCCTGCATATTTCACCGAAAAAAAATTATACATTTAGGTTCGGAGCGTATTTTCTCACTTTTCACACTACGACCATGGGTAAATCTTCAGTTAAAGAAAGCAAAAAGGCCTCCAAGGCCAAGCCCGTTGTTGAGAAGAAGTCCAAGAAGGAGGCTGTGGTAGAGAAGAAGTCCAAGAAGGAGGAGCAAAAGAAGAAGAAGGAGGAGTCCGACTCTGAATCTGACTCTGACTCCGACTCTGACTCTGACTCTGAGTCTGACTCTGACTCCTCCTCCTCTTCCTCTTCTTCCTCCTCCTCTTCATCTTCTTCCTCTTCCTCTTCTTCTTCCTCCTCCTCCTCTTCTGAGTCGGAATCCAGCTCTTCAGAGTCTGAGGCCGAGGAGAAGACCGAGAAAAAGGTCGAGAAGAAGGCTGAGTCTTCTGATTCTTCCTCGTCTGACTCCGAGTCTGAGGCTGAGGAGAAGAAGACCAAGTCTTCCGCTTCTTCGTCCAGCTCTGAGTCTGGTTCTGATTCTGACTCCAGCTCTTCTTCTTCTGACTCCGAGTCCGACTCTGAGGAGAGCAAGACCGAGACTAGCAGTTCTCCCGACTCGAAGAAGAGAAAGGCTGCTGAAGTTGAAGAGAGCGAGGAGGACTCTAGCTCCAAGAAGGCCAAGGTCCAGATTTCCCTTTTCGCTGGTGGACTTTCGTGGAACGTGGACGATGAGTGGCTCAAGCGTGAGTTTGCTGACAAGTGCTCCGGTGTCATTGGAGCCCGTGTCATCACTGAGCGCTCCACCGGCCGCTCCAAGGGCTACGGATACGTTGACTTTGAGAGCGAGGAGGACGCTGATAAGGCTATGGAGATCATGCAGGAATACGAGCTCGATGGACGCACGATTCGTGTTGACAAGTCCAACGCCCGCCCCTCTCCCGCCCCTGGTGCCAATGACCGTGCTCAGAAGTACGGAGACCAGCTGAGCCAGCCCTCTGATACTCTCTTTGTTGGAAACCTCCCCTTCACATGCACAAGAGACGATCTGTGGAACACCTTTGCCGAGTACGGATCCATTGTGTCCTGCCGTCTGCCCACGCACCCGGAGACTGAGCAGCTCAAGGGATTCGGATACGTCCAGCTTGGATCTGTTGAGGAAGCCCAGGCTGCCGTCGAGGGTCTTCAGGGACACAACATCAATGGTCGCCCCATCAGACTGGACTTTTCCACTCCCCGTGACAACAACAACAACAACAACGGAGGAGGATTCGGTGGTGGTCGCGGCGGTGGCCGTGGTGGCCGTGGAGGATTCGGTGGCCGTGGTGGCCGTGGAGACTTTGGCGGCCGTGGAGGAAGAGGAAACTTCAGAGGTGGTGACAGAGGTGGCCGCGGAGGCTTTTCTCGTCCCCAACAGTCTGAATTCAAGGGACGCAAGACGACTTTTGACTAACTGATCTCATCTCATACCCATTCTACCCAAAATGATGCATGTACTATACGATTTTAGACGAATATAATTCAGTGATTTTTAAGTTGTGGCGGTGGTATACTATGGTTTGTGCATGAGCATTGACCCATCATGCTGTGAGTGTGGTTGTTGGTTGAACAAATAATAATAAGAAAGCCAGATAGACCTTGGTGATTGCCATCAATGAAACTCTCGGCGCTGACCAATGGGCTACTGGGAGGGTCTCTGTTGTCTGGCAATTCGCCGGGTTCTCAGCAACTTCGAGATGCAGAAGGGGCTGCGCTGTCCTTGGAAGGATCAACTCCCTCGATACAACTGCATCAGGTGATAGACAAGGCTCAGAGCGGTGACTACTGCCACTCGTGCAAGCATGGCCTTGATATCATGAAAAAGCTTGCCATGCATACTCCTGAAAAGGTCACGCTGGTGCTAGCAGACATTTGCCTAAGTTCCGTAATCCGAGGAAGCTCCAGCTGTCACAACCACAGAAAGTACTATGAGTCCGGTCATGGCAGCCACCACTCGTTTGCCCGGGATTTGATAAATGTGCTGACGCTCATGGATCCTGACGGCCCGGATGGTGACTACTTTTGCCATTTTATATTACAGGGGCTCTGCCCGCTGCCACCCACCCCGCCGGTAGATCTATCTGATTGGTGGCCAGAAAAGCCCCCTCATGTCAAGGTGCCAGCGTCCTCGGGTGAGACCTTCAACGTACTGCACCTAAGCGACATTCATCTGTCGCTTGACTATACTCCAGGTGCCGAAGCAAATTGTCTCGGCATGATGTGCTGTGTGCCCGATTTAGTGAAAGATCCCAAAGACGAACATATTTCCGCACCAAAATGGGGTTATTATACCTGTGATTCACCTCATGATCTGTTGGAGAACTCGTTGGAATCGGTGCATCACGTTCTTGACGGACAGCAGCAACAACATGTATTACACAATCAGAAACGTCTGGATGTATCCTCAGTCGGAAACGGTCTGAGCAATCTGGGTCAACATTTGATGGACTTGAGAGTCAACCGTCGGGAGAAGTGCCCGGATGATAATGAAGAGGACGACGATGAAAAGTGCGAGACCAATCCGCGCTTCAACTTTGACTTTATGAACTACATTAGCAGCCCCAGCTCTCACAAGGGCTACAATCAAAGACTGTTTGAGTTTGCCTTATTCACTGGCGACATGATAGACCACAATCCACTCGGCATCTCCAAGGCGCAAAGCATAGCCGAAGAGAAGGAGGTGATGCATGCACTTCGCACGAATCTGGGTGATACCCCTGTCTACGCCGTCTTGGGTAATCACGACAGCTATCCATTCAGCCAAGTGGCCCAGCAATCATCTGGGTTTGCTGAGCAATTTTCGTTCAATGCAAACCTCATGGCCGACTTGTGGTCCGACTACGGCTGGATTAGCCAAGACACGGCGCAGCTAGCTAAGCTGCACCATGGTGCATTCTCCACAAAAGCCATGCCAGGCTTGCGTGTGATATCCCTTAACTCCAATTTCTGGTACAGGTGGAATCTGTACAACTACTGGAACACAGAGAACCCTGACAATAGCGGCATGCTCAAGTTTCTGGCCAAGGAGTTAGTGGAATGCGAAAAGTACGGCGAGCGTGCGTGGATCATAGCTCATGTTCCACCTGGTGGAATCCCAGATGACGTGCTACCCCTTCAGTCTGCTGCGCTGACCAAAATCTTTGAGCGGTTTTCCCCAGAGACCATTGCTGGTGTGTTTTTCGGTCACACCCATATGGACGAGTATACTGTTCTGTACGAGTCTGGCATCAAATCGGAAGACAATGCGCTTAATGTGGCGTGGATTGCTCCTTCAGTAACCCCGCTTCTACGATTCAACCCCGGATGGAGATACTACGAAGTCGATAGGTCTACGTTTGAAATCAAAAACTCGCATACATACTTTACGCACCTCAATGATACGTTTGGCGATGATAGTCCGCCAGAGTGGCACATGGCATACAGCGCACGAGACTATATTCCTTCCTGGCCGGAGCATGAGCCTCTAAACGGAAAGTTCTGGCATAGAGTCAGCGAAAAGATCAAAAACGATCCTAACTTTGCCCAGGAATTTTCCAATAACAAGTTCCGATTCTCGCCGTATGCGCCAGAATGCACCAATCCGCAGTGCATTTATGAAAACTACTGCTACACTACGTCCATGTCAATGGATCAGGCCATTGCATGCCGACTCGAGCATGGGGTAAAGATGAAGAAGATCTCCGGCAGTGGGCCGGCGTATCCAATGCCGAAACCAATCAGAGAGTATGTCATCTAGTCAAAAATTACATGCAAAAAGTCTAATTTGTTATCATGATGTATGCGTATGCTGGTTGACAGCCAGTGCCTTGACCAAATCTCCGGCGCGCCGCTTGATTTCCTCTAGTATAGCAGCCTTGTTGAGCTTGACAAGACTATCCTCCTGGCCACCACATGGCTTGGTGGAGTAGCTGAGATTGACACGGAACGGGCGAGGTTCCAAGACGCTTCTGTTCCACACACCTGCCACAATGCTCTCCTCATGGTGGTTATCTCCACTGTGGAACAGCACCATGCAGTCTTTGTAGGTCTCTGCGAGTTCTTCGAACAGGAGTTTAGCAATATCCTGGCTCTTGACGGCAATCTGCTCTGCCGTCATATGCGATGAGGCTTGCAGGTTCTTGAAAATTACCGTTGCGGGCTCCTTTGCTGATGGGTTGCGTAATCTAATGACAAAATCGTAATCGTCCAACGAAGAGACAAATGTCGACTCCGGGTGCCTTCTTGCCGCCATGGCCAGTCCGGTCATACGCGAGCAGACTAAGGTGTTTGAGTTTGATCGCGTAAAGGATCTTGTCCACAAAATGCCAGATAAATCAACGGGTGTGGCAATAAATAGAGGCGACAGCGTAAGCGCAGGATCCGACGTACGCAGTTTGTTAAATGCATCGGTGCCCAGTCTGTATAGCCGCTGGGACATGGAAGTTCCGCTGACGTTGAGGTCCAGACAAGCAGCAGCCAGTTCGTTGAGGTGCGACGCCTCCTCTGAAGGATCTAGCACCAGAGGCTCAACCTTCCAGTTCCACGAAGCCACATAGGAAATTATGCGCCACAGAGCAGTGACGGCAGTCTCGGGAACGGCGTATGGTGTAGAGTCCAGGAATGGCACCAGCGCAATGAGCTCAGCCGCCTGCTCGGTGATGAGCGACTTTTGGTTGAGAAGCAGGTGTGACTTGAGCCAGTACTTGAACAGCCGGCATGCAGGTCCGTACGCATTGTATCGCAGAGCCATAGACCTCACCAGCCGGTTATGCCCTGTAGCAGACTCAGACAAGGTTCGGTCATAGTACAGAATCCTCTGGTCGCATGTGGCCTTATCTTTGGATGACTGGCGACGCTCTAACTCGAGCAGCTCAGTGTCCCGCTCAGTCCGAATTCTCAGTTTGAATGTGAACCCGTCAGTCCCTCGCACAATGAGAAATCCTTGGGTCACACCAAACGGCGACTCAACTCCAACTTTGGTGGTGTATGCATCGTCAACCTTGGTCAACTGCTCGGAGATCTTGACCAAAAACGCAATCTTGGTTTGCTCGACTGCCTCAATCTCGCCTGGCCACCGGAAACTCGTCTCGAATTCAATCACACCCTCCGCTACGGCATCGTCGCCGTGGATATCATAAGGCTCAGGTCGGGACGTGCTGGCCATGCGCAAACTCGCAGATGTCGCATGGATTCCTTTGACGGCAATGGGCAGCTCCAGCCGGCTAATATCTTTGCTGACGCTCTCAAATGCATTGTACTTGGCAAAAAAGTCCTCCCTGCTGATAATCATGCGCTCAAGCAGATTAGCAGAGACTGTTCTCAGCAGGCTTTGGACCTTGGTACCAGGCACATGCAGCGCCGTAATGTACTGCACAATCTCGCGAATAACACCATCACTCCCCGGTAGCGATCTGGGAGACCACACGACGGCCTCAACGATGGATCCATCGGCGAACCGACGCAGTTCTGCCTTGGGACCCCAGAACCGCCTGAATCGGTGGGCGGCTGCCTCGTCCTCTGCCTCTGGGCCCTTTGTGATGACATCGAAAGCATCTGGTTTGAGCATGATTCCCACGCGGAACTCCCGCGTGTCTGTGTCTGTGTTTGCTTGCTCTGCCTCTGATGGGGTTTCCATCCACAGCTGGCTGGCACGGCCGTCGAGGGCTCTTGAAATCACGCGGAAAAGCTTTTCACTCACAAACCGAATCCGATCACCGCCTGCTGCTACAAGGTCCGGCACCACTTCATTATCGAGCTCAGGTACAGCAGAGGGTCCGGCGTTGGGGTGAACCTGTCCCTGGTGTACTCTGACAGAGTAGTAGCAGTCGAAGCGCAGCAACGGGTCAATTCTTGTGAGGAAGATCCCGGCAAAGCGGTCCTTGACTACGTCCAATAGCATCTCGCACGTAATGGCCGCCTCGTGGCGGAGCATGTCTACGCTCCATTTGGATGCATTGTACGTCACGTTGAGTCCAAAATCTGTCTCTGCAATGACGGCAGGAAACACTTTGGCAAACAAGCTGGTGGATGATGTTGAATTGTTCTTGCCAGTGACACTGAACGCAACGTTCAGGCCCTGCGACGCAATGTAGCTCAATGTTCCCTTGAACAGTTGGTAACTGCTGTATCCATTCATCAGCACATGGGCCTTGTCATTTAACAGGGCCGCCATGAGTACTGCCCACTGAAAGTGGCCAATTCCTCCGTGGGCATATGCAGCTGAAAACCCGCGTTGTCGCAGCCACAGTCGTCCAAGTGTGCAGGCTTCGCGGAATGCAGGACACGACTGCGCAGTCTGCACAAGAAACTTGTGCAGGCTGGCATGAGCCATGTCTCCCAACACCAATGAGTTGTAAACCGGAGTGGGCCGTCCGTTGTCGACGTCATCATCACTAAACCTCACAGAGTTCTTGAGGGGTCCTAATCGCGAAGCTGTTAATCCGTCTTTAGTCGATGATGCGACAACCGCCGGAATAATATGTATTCTCGTGTTTTGAGGCTTGGAAAGCGTAACGCAGATGATAGGTAGCATCGTGTTGCCGTTGAGGTGGGTCATGGTGACGCTGGCGAATAACGCATTCTCCTTCAGCTTCGCCGACAGCTGCTTCTTCAAATAGTATATGTAGAACGCCCGTTTGTGGAAGTACCGGTAGTTCACATTATCCTTCCTATCGAATAGCAAAGCAGGCATGTCTACTGTGAGGTCGACAATCATACCCTCGGGCTGTTTGACCGCGGTTTTAAGCGCGTATGATCCAACCACGTTAATATTTTCCGGCTGCAAGTATCTCAGCTTGTAGTGTGCTGCCTCCGAACTGGGAGCAGGGTCGCAAAACACCCGTTTGTTGTGGAACAGCTTTTTGGCGGCCTGAACCGTGTAGGTCTTAGAGTCGGCGATACTTTTGATTGCGTCATTGACTTCGTACAGTGCGCGATCAATCTGTTTGGTTTTCTTATCGGACACTTTAATCTCTGACAAAAGCTCCTCGATCTGCATCTTGAAGATATTGGACTTGAACAATTGCGCTGTTTCTCTCGCAACTTGCACCTCCTCAGCCGATGGCGCATTATGCTTTTGTCGTTTGTTTGCTTTTGACTGCTCTAATTCTTCTTGTTCTTCATCAGAAACATCGCTGTGGTCGAGCTCGCTGACGTCGCTGTCTTCCTCATCATTGCGTCGCTTCATGATGGTGAAGTGAAAAGTTCACAAAATAAATTGCGACCTAACCCTCGAGATGGTTCCATCTATCCCATGCACGGTGCCGATTTTATTGGTCGCTATTGAGGCTGCTTTCTACACATCTGTCAGACTGGTTATGAACTTAGGCTGCAGCCTAAATGAAAAATGATTATCAGCGCTCTGGTCGTCCTCGGTGAAACTTGCCGGTGGCAAAGGCGTCGGCAGTGGTTGGCCCTTGCCCTGATCCCCACGGCCTGCACCACCCACCCAACTTTTGTCACTTGTCTGTTGCCTCGCCTATCGCTAACTGCACCACCCAACAATGATACGCACGGTCAGTTTTCGACAGCCAGTGATGAGATCCAGGACACTGGGTCTCATTGTTGGATTGGGCAAGACAGAATTCAACCGGATAAATAGCCGCCAAATGGCTACTGGGGTTGGTTCTGCTGCTGCCTATTGGAGTTGTTCCACCAGCCCTTGGGCTCCCCACAGATCAATGGCCTCCTCTGTTGCCGCCTCACATTTTTGTCTTGGAAGACATTACTACTCGGTGGATACCAAGGAAGATTCCTCGAAAGAAACCAAAAAAGATGAGAAAATCGACATCAAGATGGGCGACGTCAAGTTCGACTCTAAGGTTCCAGCAAAGGAATCCGACACAGCTTTCAACACCACACCGGCTCCGCCTGCTCCCGTCGAAGAGCCTAAGAAAATGACACTGTGGGAGAAGGTCAAGCATGAGGCACAGCACTACTGGGACGGCACCAAGCTCTTGGGATACGAAATCAAGGTTTCTACAAAACTGCTGGCCAAGATGGTGGCCGGGTACGAGCTGACGCGCCGAGAAAACAGACAGCTTAAGCGTACGACCCAGGACCTGGTACGTCTTGTTCCGTTCTCGATGTTTGTTTTGGTTCCGTTTGCCGAGCTGCTGTTGCCTTTTGCCCTCAAGCTGTTTCCCAATCTCCTTCCGTCAACATACGAGAGCGGTGCTGAGCGCGAGAAGAAGAGCAAGAAACTGCGCAAAACCCGCGGTAGTGTTTCAACGTTTCTCAAGCAGACCGTTAACGAGTCCGGCATGGTTTTCCCGGTGATGACTTCTCCCGAGCAGAAGGAACAGTTTGCTGAGTTTTTTGCCCAGGTCCGCTCCAATGTCGAAACCCCTTCGCGCGATATGTTAGTCAGGGTTGCACGCATGTTCAAGGATGATGTGGTTTTGGATAACCTATCGCGCCCCCAGCTGGTGGCCATGGCCAAGTACATCAACATCCACCCCTACGGCACAAACGTTATGCTGCGGTACAGTATCCGGCACCGCATGCGCCAGATCAAGCGCGACGATAGAGCGATTGATTACGAGGGAATTGAGTCACTATCCAACAAGGAGTTAACCGGTGCCTGCGCTGCGCGCGGAATCGCCACTCATCAGGTATCCCCTGGTAAGCTCCGAGAGGAACTGGGAACCTGGCTCGAGTTGCGACTACACCAGAAGGTTCCCTCGACTCTTTTGGTTCTGGCTAGTGCATACACGTACGGTGTCAAGAACAAGGAGTCGTACTATGACGGGCTTCTTTCTGTGTTGAGCGCGCTACCTGAGGAGCTGTATCACGAGGCCGAGCTGGAGATCTCGGCTAAGGAGGCTACTAATAAGCAGCGTCTCGAGGTGCTCAAGGAGCAGGATGAGCTCATTCAGGAGGAGAACAAGGAGGAGCAAGCCAGTGGCCACAAGATCTCTGTCAGAGACGAGCAGAATATTGAGGACGACCATGAGCCTCCCCACGAGGTCAAGATGGCCCCAGAGGCCCTGGTCAAGGAGAAGAAGCACGAAACTGACTCGGCCGACGCTGAGACTCAGACAGACGCTAAATCCAAGTAATCATCTTAGGCTGCTAGCAGCAGCAGCAGCAGCAGCTGTACATAGATTGCTCTATACTAAAATATTCCTTTAGTGTGTGGTGAGGAGGCAACAACCTAATCCATGATATGCTTGACGAGATACCACTTGTCGTCAAGGGTTGTGGCTTGGCGGTTCTAGCGATGCTGGGAATACGCGGGTGCATGCATTCAATTGCACGCGATGTAATATTCGACAGTCTCCCGCAGCCACCAACAGCTGGTTGCAAGTCGAGCCACCGCAAGAAAACGGCTAGAGCACGACCGTCAAAACCCCATGCGCGGTTCCCCATAGAGGCTCTCGAGACACTTTACAACGATGGATCCACCGACGTCAAGTCCAAAGTGAGGACCTTGGTATTTCAAGCGCTATTTTCTGACCCAGCAATGCTGCAATTTCTTCGCCAAGACCTAGCCAATCCGTCGGTTGAGTGCAGGCTGCGAGCAATGACCATCGTCGACTGTCTAGTCGAACCATACCTCGAACTACACTATCTCGACAGTGGAGAAGTGCCTACAACCTATTTAATCGAGACGCTAACGGCTGAGGCGACGGTAGCTGGACTTGTGCAGTCCATCAGATCACCATCACAAGTATCAAACTTCAAGGAGACTGTGTTCCGTAATCGCATGCTACGGTTCATATGGCTATGCCAAGATCTTTATGGTGGCCAAGGCATTTTGCTATTTGTTCAGGCAGGGCTGATCAAGTTCTACCAAGAATGGGACCGTGTGGCCCGCCTGAGCCCTAGAGCAGCCACCGACCCCGCACAAACCCTTTATGGGCCAATGATGCCATTGTTGATGGAAACGGCGCAATACGATGCGCGCGGTTTGTTTCAAAAAGCCATTGCGTTGAACGAGACCTGTGAGTTAGGATTGATTGACTGGAGCGACGACCTAAGTCAGCTGTGGTACTCTGTCCGCAGAGCCAGTGGTCTGCACAAAGAGGCATGCAATCACACGTGAAGCAATGCAAAGAAAGTAATAAATAAAAAAGGGCCTTTGTTGGCTGGCTAACGCTGCGGGTCTGACATGTTGTGTTGAGTTGCCTCATTGGGTTTAAGTTGGGTCAGCCGCAAAAAGATGGAGCAATTGCTGGCCCGACTGATGGACGTGACAACGCCATTTGGGCTGGATGAACTTATTCAAGACAACGCCACTTGAGCTGGGCGAACTTAATGATAGCAATTCCCTGTGCCAGTTTCAATGTACATATGCAGGATACCCTCGTAGAATAGCACGCCAGCGACCATCAGCACGAAAAACATGGTCAACATCTTGTCCATGATGATGGCAAAAACCCCGCTAGGGCTGTCTCGCCGCTACGTGATGGCTCTGCTGTATGTTATTGTACTTTTTGGATCAATTGTCTGGTACCTCAGTGGCAGTGGTAGTACATGGTCCCTAAGGATACCAGATTCGATTCATCCTGCTGCTGGTCATGGTGATGATGGCCACTGCCCCACCATGAACTCGACGCTTGGTTTTGGCCAAATCTACTATATCAATCTCGACATTCGCCACGATATTGAAGACTCGATTGTTCTCCAGTGCTCGCTGTCCGGAATTGAGATGGAGCGTATAAGGGCCGTCACCAAGCAAGAGGTTGCCGACATTAGAGGCCTGCCGCCTTCGTCCAACAACTATGCTGATCTCAAGCCCACCGTCATGGCCGTGCTACGCTCCCACGCAAATGCCTGGAACCAATGCATCAAATCCGGTAAAGCTACATGTCTCATTCTGGAGGCAGATGCCTTGTGGGACATTACCATTCGCGATACCATGGGCCGGTACTCTGTAGCGTTGGCCCACCTCATGAAATCCTTGAATAAACCCGTGTCCAAGTCCAAGGCGGACCCGTACAGTCATGCTAACTGGGACTTCATGCAGTTGTCGGCGTGGACACAGCCTTCGAACCAGCAAACGGAGCGCCTGCAGTATGCAGATCCTATATCTCCTGGTGGTGAGTTTTTCAAGACTGATTTTCCTGTTGGCACTCGTTTAGCTCTTCACCAAGCTGACTCTATTTGCCTGGGAGCCTATGCTGTGACCCGACGCGGAGCCCAGAAGTTGTTGCTCAAGTTTGCAACCGATATGCGAGCGCCTGCCGATCTGATGACTGCCTCCATGACGCTGGATGGAATGCTTGAGACCTACTCAGTGTGGCCGGCAATTTTTGGCCAATGGGAGTACGCAGACAATATTGGCTTTGAGAAGATGAATACGGATAACCATGACAGGCCGGATCTGGACGCTCCAAAAGAAGAAGACCGCCAAAAGGCTTGGGACAAGATCCATGAGACGCTCAACGTGTGGAAGTCGTTCCCTCCTTACGGCAATTTGATGAGAGAGCATGGACTATTGCTGCATCTTAAGGATTTGCTCTATAGTACAGAGGAGGAAAAGAAAGACGAGAAGAAGGACGAACAGAAGGATGAAAAGAAAGACGAAAAGAACGGCGAGGAGAAGGAGGCAACGGAGTAACTTAACTAGTAGATGCGTCGGTCAGTATAGAAATGCATATTGTCTTACAGAACCCTAGAACCCTGATGTCCAACTGAACCCTGATCATGTCGGAACCCCGCTGGAAACAAATTGCCAGAGACAAGCTGGCGCACCAAAAGTCGAGGCTCAAATGGCATCTGTCTAAGAAAGATATAGAGGACCATATCGCGGATCCTCGCTCGGCGATTGCCATTATTGAGAGGAATCTATCGGAACAGGAGATTGCAATTACAAATTTGAAAACCCATGAGATAACAGACTCGATCTTAAGCAAGAAACTTACCACGTACCAAGTGACTGAGGCATTTTGTAAGAGAGCCAGTTTCTGTACACAATTGCTTGCTTGCTGTACCGAGATCATGTTTGATGAGGCGCTGGCAAGCGCTCGGAAACTGGACGACCACTTCAACAAAACAGGCAAGCTTGCCGGACCACTTCATGGAGTGCCCATATCCATTAAGGATGCGTTCGATATTGAGGGAATTGACACTACTGCTGGCTGGACTAGCCGTGTGGGCCAACCTGCCGCCAAGCATGCAGTGATTGTGGACCTTATTGTCAACAATGGCGGAATCATCTACTGCAAAACAAATCTTCCTGCTACAATCATGACTGCCGACACTGACAACTTTCTATTTGGCCGAACCAAGAACCCCCACCACCGAGACCTCGGGGCTGGTGGCAGCAGTGGAGGCGAAGGTGCGTTGATTGCCGCCGGAGGAAGCCTTTTGGGCGTTGGGTCTGATGTGGGTGGATCGGTGCGCATTCCGGCTCTTTGTTGTGGTATCTACGCATTGCGACCAAGTCAAAACAGGTTCCCCTCTGCTGGGTTTCTGGATCCGTTTGAGCCAGGAGCCGATCTGCTCATCAAGTCTGTTGCTGGGCCCATGGCCAACTGTGTTTCCGATCTGATAGTACTGACGGCTGTAGCATGCAGCAGCCACACCCGCGCTTGGAGTCTTGATCCCGGGATGCATCCGCTGCCGTGGCGGTCCGAGCCCTTTACTAACTACCTATCCCGCAAACTCAGAGTCGGTATTTTGTATGACAATGGGCTCACACAACCACACCCTCCAATCCGAAGGGCCATTGACATGTGTCGCATGGCGCTCGAGAAAGACGGTCACACCGTCTTTGATGTCAAAAACTTTCCCTCGATGGACGAACTCGGAGCTATCTGCCTAGGGTCAGAAACCATCGATGGTTTTCAGTTCTCCAAGCGAATGGCGGCAGCCACAGATGAGGATATGATCAAGTCGTTTCATGCATCTGGCTACGCTGGCATAGATCCTCCAGACGCGCAGGGCATCCTTGCGTTGAACCATCAATGGAAGCAGTTTAGGGCCAGAATGAACATGTGGTGGTACTCCACGTTCCCAGACGCCTTTGACGTTTTACTGTGTCCCGGAGCAGGGCATACTGCGGTTCCTCACGACGAGTTCAACGAGTGCTCATATACTGTACTATGGAACTGTGTGGACTACCCGGCGGGCATTATCCCTGTTACAAGTGTTGACAAGAAAATAGACGTGATGCCCTCAGATTTTACTCCATACACCGCCGAAGATATTGACAACCATGCAAAGTACGACCCCGAACTCATGCACGGACTACCAGTGGGAGTCCAGATTGTGGGGACCAAGTACCACGAGGAGGAGCTCCTTGCGGCCATGGACGTTATCGACCACTGTATTAAGCAGCAGCAGGCCCAACCCGACCCTGACCCTAGCACACTCAACCCGTAAAAAAAAAACATTACTTTTTGTGGAAAATATTTTTTCATAGTATAAAGCCCTAGCACCGGTTTTTTCACTTCTCATCCACACCAAAAAAAAATGTCCGAAGGAACTTTCTCTGGAGCTATTGGTATTGACCTTGGAACCACGTACTCGTGTGTTGCCACCTACGACTCTCGTGCCGAGATCATCGCCAACGAGCAGGGAAACCGTGTGACTCCCTCGTTTGTTGCCTTTTCTGAGAAGGAGCGTCTCATTGGAGATGCTGCTAAGAACCAGGCTGCCCTTAACCCCAAGAACACCGTCTTTGACGCTAAGCGTCTTATCGGACGCTCTTTCAAGGACGAGACCGTCCAGAAGGACATGAAGAGCTGGCCCTTCACTGTCATTGAGGACCCCTCTGGAAACCCTCTTATTGAGGTTGACTACCTTGGAGAGAAGAAGACCTTCTCCCCCCAGGAGATCTCTGCTATGGTTCTTGTCAAGATGAAGGAGATTGCTGAGGCCAAGATTGGCCAGAACGTTGAGAAGGCTGTCGTCACCGTCCCCGCCTACTTCAACGACTCTCAGCGTCAGGCCACCAAGGACGCTGGTGCTATTGCCGGACTCAACGTCCTCCGTATCATCAACGAGCCCACCGCCGCCGCCATTGCCTACGGTCTTGGTGCCGGTAAGACCGAGGAGGAGAAGCACGTTCTCATTTTTGATCTTGGTGGAGGAACCTTTGATGTGTCTCTT
The DNA here is from genome assembly GCA_023628915.1 of Trichomonascaceae sp. Y4102. NCBI lineage: Eukaryota > Fungi > Ascomycota > Dipodascomycetes > Dipodascales > Trichomonascaceae > Trichomonascaceae sp. Y4102. The sequence goes on along the minus strand of JAMAJT010000008.1, from coordinate 205,551 downwards.
CTTTCCATCCAGGGTGGTGTCTTCACCGTCAAGGCCACCGCCGGAGATACCCACTTGGGAGGACAGGATTTCGATACTAACATTCTCGACTTCTTCAAGGCTGAGTTCAAGAAGAAGACTGGCCAGGACATTTCCGATGATGCCCGTGCTCTCCGTCGTCTGCGCACCGCTGCTGAGCGTGCCAAGAGATCTCTCTCTTCCGTCACCCAGACCACTGCTGAGGTCGACTCTCTCTTTGGAGGTGAGGACTTTTCCCTCAACCTCACCAGAGCCAGATTCGAGGCCATCAACGATACTCTCTTCAAGAGCACTCTTGAGCCCGTTGCCAAGGTCCTCCAGGACTCTGGTATTGCCAAGAACAAGGTCGACGAGGTTGTCCTTGTTGGAGGATCCACCCGTATCCCCAAGATCCAGAAGATGCTTTCCGACTTTTTTGATGGCAAGCAGCTCGAGAAGAGCATCAACCCCGATGAGGCTGTTGCCTACGGTGCTGCCGTCCAGGGTGCTATTCTGACTGGCCAGGCGTCTGAGGATGCCCAGGACCTCCTCCTTCTCGATGTTGTTCCCCTCACCCTTGGTGTCGCCATGCAGGGAGACATTTTTGCCGAGGTTGTTCCCAGAAACACCACCGTCCCCACCATCAAGAGACGTACTTTCACCACTGTCGACGACAACCAGACCACCGTCCAGTTCCCCGTCTACCAGGGAGAGCGCCGCAACTGTTCCGAGAACTCGCTTCTCGGAGAGTTTGACCTCAAGGGAATCCCTCCCATGCGTGCTGGAGAGCCCGTTCTTGAGGCCATCTTTGAGGTTGATGCCAACGGTATCCTCAAGGTCACTGCCGTCGAGAAGAGCACTGGCCGCTCTGCTAACATCACCATCTCCAATGCCGTTGGAAAGCTTTCTTCCGACGATATTGAGAAGATGATTGCTGATGCTGAGAAGTTTAAGGCTCAGGATGATGCCTTTGCTGCCCGCCACGAGGCCAAGCAGCAGCTCGAGTCGTACGTCTCCTCTGTCGAGAGCACCATCTCCGACCCTGGTGTGTCTGCTAAGCTCAAGACCTCTTCCAAGAACAGAATTGAGTCTGCTCTTTCTGATGCCATGGCTGCTCTTGAGATCAAGGACGCTGCTGCTGAGGACTACAGAAAGGCCGAGCTCAACCTCAAGCGTGTCTACACCAAGGCTTTCAGCACCCGTTAAGTGGTACGCACCACAACAACAAAGAGGTGCGCGTCAACGTCAGTCATGTATATTTAGAGTGGCGCGTTACTGTTAATGAAGAAGATCAAATAAATGAATCGTTCATGGTATGAATACGTTATGTTATTACACTGTTAGTTGTTAGTGGGAGGAGGAGCCGTAGGCGCAGATGCTTCGTATTGAGGCACGGTTTCGCCTTCATCAGAATGATGGGTTTCGGCTGGAGGTTCGCTTTGCATGTCTTGGAGACGGAGTCGTTCCATTTCCAACTTATCCTGGCCAGCTGCGGTTGCGGAAGCAGAAGTAGTGGCTTGCTGCTGCACAGGTGAGTCAGACAGAGGTGCAGACGACGGACCTGCTACGCTATCGGGGTGATGGTAAGGTGATTCATCGTAGCGAGGCGCTGCGCCTTCAGGGACTAAACCTGGAACTTGATGCAGATTATCCTCAACAGAACAAGTCCCTGGTGGTTCTGATGGGAGAAGCGCCATCTCCATTTGTCGCAAACGCTCTTTTTCACTCATATTCGATGTGTCGTAGTGTGGTGTAGGCTCGTCAGGAATTGGATGGGGAGGGGGCGTGGCAAACGTTACAGAGGGGTTGTTACTATGCGATGACGTGGCTGAAGCATGGGTGTTGATGGGATGCAATGAGGGAGGAACATGTTGTGATGAGCCAATCGAAATGGTAGACGCATGGGCCGAAACCGGTGGATTTTGAGGCGAGCCCAAGCCCGGTGACAATACCATCACTGCACTTGGGTCCACGGACCGCTTACTGCCAATGACAATCTCTGTCCACAGAGTGACCACTCCTCGGCCAGATTTGAGTTTGTCCGTGTCAATGAGGTTGGGATTCAGGTCAAACTCCTCGCTGAGGTCCCACCGTCCGGCAAGATCCACTACCGCCTCAATACAGTACTGAAATGACACCATGGGGCATCCAACCGTGGTGGGGAATGTGTCCGTGGGTACCCTCATGGTCGTAGACACAACGACACTTAGGGTCTTGGGATCCGTGTATAACGGAGACACCGTTTGAAACAGGTCTTTGCGGAACGATTGCGCCTCGGAACCCTCGGTGCAGACCACGCTTATTCTTGAAAGCGTGACTACAATGGCTTTGACGCTCCGCATCTGCTTGATGTGGTTCACCGTCACCTTCACCGGCACGGACTCGCCTCGAAGATACCCCTTGCGCGGAATTTCCACGAGTACTTTGACTGCCCCTTTTTCCTTTCTCTTTTTGAGGACGTTTGCGGTCAAAATCGCCGGTTTCGGCGCCGCCAGTTGTGAGACGTCGATGGGACAAATTAGAGACAGGTTCCGTTTACATGACATGACCTTGCCACTCACATGGCAGAACGCCGTCAGAACATACGAGATGGAGCCCCGCTCAAACTCGAGGCTGTTGTAGAGCCCTTTTTTCGGCAAAACAAATTCAAATGCAAACACATGCTCACCACGGGACAGCATATTGTTGTCGCTGTTGCCTTGTGCGTCTGTTTGTTGTCTGCTTGCTGCTGACTCGCCGTTGGGTTTTCCACTTCCATTTGTAGTGTTGCTGCCGTTGCTACTTGTGCGAAACGCCACCGGCCGCCGTATAAAATGCTTAAAGGAGGTGAATGTGTTGTTGATGTTGCTGCTGTTGCCGTTTCTGCCGGTCGCATTCTCGTTAGTGGTAATGGTGGCTTGACTGCTCTGATGACTTGTGCTAGAAGCACTCCGCTCTAGTGAGTCATTGGTGTTTGCTGGGACTGCTGAATTCGCTGTCGCCGTCGTGTTGCTAGTCCCCGCAACACTTTTTGTTGTCAAAGATCGGTCTTTCCGTTTGGGCGCTGTCGTACCGGCGTCGTCTATGGATTCGGGGGAACTGGTATTGCTGCGTTCGTTTTCTTGCTCATCTTCTCCCCACAATACACACCGGTCTTGAAATAGTCCGTGCCGCGTACCTTTACTCTTGACCAGATTACTTCGGATCCGAATAAACCCATGCAACGAACACGAAAGCCCCAGCTCCATGTCGCGAGATAAAACAACAACCACGCTGCCGGTAACCGTCTGTCCGGGCTCGTACGTGCGGTGGGGTTCATCCAGCTCAATGAAAAAGTCGTCCGGCATCACCTTCTTCTGGGCCCCACCCAGCATGGGCTTTAGCCTGGACAGCGTCCGTCTCATGGTGGACGACGACCTTCCTTCCTGGGTGATGACGGGTATGGATTTGGTCGTATGAGACGGTCACTTTGTTTTACAGTGTCGTTTCTGACTGTGTCCCGTCTTGTTGTTGAGTTGTGCTGTGGTGTGATTTGTACTACACTGTAACTCCGTGTGCGGTGCTACTAGTATATCTGTCTCCGTTGTGTGTATGTGTGGGTGAGTTAGCACGGGGTTATTGTGCGCACAGATGTTTGCGGTGCAAGTGTCTCACCCAAAAGTGGGTACAATTCAAGTGAATCCGGCCCAAATCTCGCACCAGCTGCCTCCGATTCACGAAAAAAAAAAAAAAAGTTCAACCCCACGATCTGGCAAGTTCAACTAAGAGGTCACTGTCAAGCCGTTGGGCGCGGTCAGACCTTTGAGGGTTGTGATTACCTTTTGGGCTTAGGACTAGAGCTAAGCCCAGCAGCCCCACGACCCTCGCACTCCGCATGCGTCAAAAAGAAATTCAGCCCACCACAGTTGCATCATCTATTCATCATCATCTATTGCTATAGATCCATCAACAGCATGTTGTCATCAAACCCTGTTAGCTCGCCGTAAGCCCCGTCCAAGTCGCCGGTAAATGACATATCCATGTCCATCCCTCCATTAAGATCCAATCCAAGGTCCTGGCCTCCCTCACTAGCCGCACCATTGTTAGCGTTGGCGTCACCAACGTCTCCCCCGCCAGCACCACCACCACCACTACTAGATCGAAGTTTCATGTCACCGTCCGAAAACGTGTCTTCCTCCTCAGGGAAAAGTTTGTTGGCAATCGATCGTTGCTGCCGCTCCTCAAATCGCTTCATCGCCTCCTGGAGTCGACCAAGGTTGTTGTTGCTGCCACTAGCCTCAGGGAGACTGCCGTTGCCCAAAAATAGTATAGACGATTGTCTTGCCTTGCCTACCTCGCTTGCGTGTGCCTGCTTCGCAGCCGCCCACAAGTTCGTCTGGATTCCACCAAGCGGATTGGGCTTGCTGTGCTTGCATGCTCCATCAATTAGATAAACAACAATCTCCAATGCGTCATCCAGTGACCCTACCGTCTCTGCGTAGTCCAACTCATCCAGTAGAATACAAAGCATTCTCTGTGCTCCAACAGCCTCAACTCCTTGGTATAACCACGCAGTCGCATGCTGAGGAGGACAGCTGCCCTCGCCGCGGTCGCACGCTTGCGTCCACGCCGTAAGCGAACTAATCACCTGTCTTGCAATCGTCGACAAATCTCGGTTGTGTTGTGGTTGTTGTTGCTGTTGTGGCTGAGGTTGTTGTGGTTGTGGTTGTGATTGTTGTTGTGATGGTTGTTGCTGTAGATCCTGTTGTTGGTCCTGTTCCTGCTCTTGCCGCTGCTCAAGCTCTTGTTGTTGTTGCTGCTGCTCCTGCCGTTGCTGGTCATTAGGACAGATCTGCTCAATGATACTAATCAGTTGGTCGATAAGTGGTTCATTGGTCGTCACTTTGCTGCGCAGCCTAACTAGTCGGCGTCGAACAATCGGACCCGCTAGCGCCATAACACAGTCAAACAGCTCATTCGAAGGCTTGGAAAGAGACGACTCGGGCGACAATAACTTGTGCAAAATCTTGAGAATCGGGCCGGGATTACGCACCCTCACCTCCAGCATGTCTCCTAGTACCCGCATGCCATCAAGAAGCGATGGTAACAAAAACGGCTGACTAAAGTACTCAAGCCCACCCTTCACCGTATCAATGTCCAGAACTCCAGCATACACCGCCAGCACCACTTGGTTGAAGATGGACGGAACCAACCCCAGAATGTCGCTGGCCGTCGTCATCCGCATCAGGTCGTCGCCGATTCCTCCGCTGTCAAAAAGCGCTGAAATCCACCCGCCAAGCAGGTTTTTTTGCTCTTCTCCCATATTCTCCAGCGCTGGACACAGCGGGCCCATCTGGTACTTTGTGTTGCCCAGCTTGAGGTGCGCAAACCTACTCTGGTCTACAAGACTGTCCAGTTCGTATCGGCTCCAAATGTACTCGCAGAAGATATAGATGCGCCCATAGTCTGCGTACGGTTCCTGGAGATCATCATCCTGGCATGTCCACGTGTTGAGAAACTCGCCCAGCTGTGCCGCGAGATTTGCTGGCGCGATATGTAGAAACACAAGATCCATGGCTTCTGGTAGTAGTGTTAGTGTCAGGCACAACCGTCCTAGCGCAGCCACATTGACCGTTCTTATCCACTGGCTCACGGCTCCTCGTACACACTGTGCAATCTTATCTTGCCGCAACCCATCCAGGTCTTCTAAAACCTTTAGGACGCGAAACAGAACCGACGCCTCGGCTGGCGCCGACGCGTCGGTCTCAACTTCAGACTCGAGCCGTACCTTGATGTCCCCAATCTCAAGGTCCTCGCCCCCTCCTCCTTCACCCTCGGGAAGAGTAACATAGTCGGCTCCAGGTGGTCCTCTGGCTTGTGAGATCTGAAAGTTCGAGTCGGATGGAGCTTCCTTGAGAGTGTTCATAATATCATCCAGACCAATCAAATCCAGCTCGTAGCATCCCTGTAGAAGATCGTAGCGTATGTCGCTGGTAGTAGATGGAAAGCTTGAAAACATCTCGTCCAGTGCATCGCCTCCGCCGTAGATCCGCAGCAAATCTATCGTCGATCGGTCCAGATTGGCTACTGTGTCGCACACCACAGACTTGACAGGTGCCGAAAGTCGGTCTTTTAGTCGGTGGATCACAACCGGGTACCGTTTTCCCAAAAAGTTCTTCCAAGCCTGTCCAGCAATGGTATCCTGGTTTTGGAGTGCTACGGCGATACAGTCAAACCCAGTCACCAGGAACCTTGAAAGTACGTTGTCGAGTGTTTTTGCTGACTCTGTGGCTTTATCAAACGTGTGTATAGTGTCGAGTTCTCGAAACAGCCACTCTCCTCTGATTCTTGCTGGGAATCGTGCTTCCAGCCACAGCAGTTGAGCTGCACGGTGTGTTTTTAGATCTGGTGCACTGAAATCAGATATGGCTGCAGCTAGATTGTCGTTCGCGCTAGTATTGTGAGTATTTTGAATGGTCTCGGTGTTGTTGGCTGCCATTCCGTTGAGCACGTCAAATGGCAATTCCGTTAGCTGGAACGTTTCGGGCGAGTCCACCAGTTTGGACGCAAGATATGGGTCCACTGGTTGTAGAGCCTGGGATAGTATCGAACAGGCATGTGAATCCAGCGTTGGATGGTACTTGCCGTACTGAACAGCAAAGTACGTAGTGCCTTTTGCTAGTTTGATGATGTTTTGTGAATCGCGGTGTGACTCCAGCTGCGTGCTCATGTGCTTCATCAATTTCTCGAGTTGTTGTGTTGCATCGCATGTCATGACAATGTTGAGCATGTTTCCTAGGTATATCAACAAATCGCCCAGTATCTCCGGCGGGTTCTCGTCGGTTTTGGCTGCGTACTCCAGCAAATCACCAAGAGCCAGCAGTGAATGCGCATCGCTCACTAACCCAGCAATGTACTCTGCAAACAAAACATCCAGAGGAGGAGCTACGGGCTGTAGAAGGGCCTGCGCTGCTGCTGGTTTTTCCAGCCCCGCTTCATGGGTTTCTTGGAATTGCGTACACAGCTTCAAAAATGTCCCGGGCCAACATCGCCTCTGGAGACACACGCGCACAAGTTTCTCCAACTTGAATCCTGGCGACGACGAGTGCTGGGTCATTCATGTGGTGAAGTTAACTCTACCTCAAACACAATAAATAAATACATCTAGTCCCATAAATAATCTATAACATATTGCTCGACTTGCGAGGAATCGTTTCAGGCTTGGGGATCGTCGATCCCACCGCCAGACTGTGGCCGGCCTGACACAATGCATAGTCGCCAGAGTCAAAATATTTTCGATCACTGAGTTTGCGAAACAGCAGATCCTTGCGTGACGGTAACCGACCGTATAGTTTTATAAGACGCTGTTCCTCCAGAGCCTTTTGGTTAGTGCTGTTGGCAACAGCTTGTGAAAGTGTGGCCGAAATTGACGACGTTGAGCTTGAACAGCTTGAAGACGCAGTCGACGCGGCCTTGCAGTGGCGGTCGACTAGGTTGATGCTAGATTCGCTGTGACTGTAAGCCATTGTGTCTGATTTTGTTGGTTTCTTGTTGTTGTTAGTAGGTGTTAGTGATGGTATGTCAGTTCAGATAGCCCAGGTAGCAGACAGGCCCAGCAAAGCTGTCCTTCTAGGTGTGGTAGTGAGGTAAGGTGTGTGTGTGTGTGAGGATGTTATGGGACCTAGCAAAAGTCTCCTCTGACAATGAACGCTTGGATCACTTGTAATACAGACTGCTCGCCAAAAATTACCAGATGATAGAGGGTCTGGTAAAGTGCAATCAATCCATCATGTGAGGCAAAAAAAAAAACCAAGAGCGTCGCACTCTGTATTAATATTAATCCAACAACCCCAGACGCAGAAAAAACAAAAAGAGAGTTTGGGATATCCTAGTGCGTGCGTGCGTGCGCTACTCCAAGCATGGTGGTTGTGTATTGTTCCCCGCCACGGATTTGAGGTGCAGCTCCTGCACTAGCCGATGGTGGCCCCGTTGGGAAAAAGTAACTTTGGGGTTCCCCAGCCCACCGATAACCCACTCAACATGCACATCCTCCCACATGCACGCGCACGGTGCACACAATGTATACTACGCTGGCTGTGATTTTTACTTGTATGGAGGGCCCGGTTGACCGGCCTCTCTCGATCGCCCACCCCACACCTACGCCGGCCGGCCATCAACCCGCCACTTTTCGGCCAAAATCCATCCAATCATCTTCATGATGCGGTCTTTGTTCTGACAAGGAAAAAGCCGGGGCCGGGCCCGCCTTGAAGTTTGACTTGCCTTCCTTGTCAGTCGGGTGTGGTGCTGCCTGCCCTGGCACTATGCCCTGTCCAAGCTGGGTCAACCCTAAATTGGTGGTGTGTCGGTCTTAGATGCATGCAGGTTTCTGTATCTTTGGACAGACAGACGGGTTAGGATGGCTGGGAATTTACGAGTCAAATTGGGACGGCCTGGGTGCGTGGTGGCTCAATGCTCATGGTCCATGGCGGTCATGCCGTATGTACTACGTACGCACGCACATGTAGACCAACCGCGTGACCAAAGGATGGATGAACTGCGCCTAGACACTGTTGATTGGCTGCAGCATCATCACCTGTGACACGTACTAACCAATTCGAGGTTTGCTTGTTTACTGGTTCTTGTTTGACTTCTTCTTCCGTCGATCCAAAAGCCAAGCATGAACCCCACTTCCAATGCAAGCAACAACGGCAATTTCATTTATCTTGCTATACATGATGGATGGCGTTGGCGTTGTAAGTCCAGACAACCGTAAATGTGAGCAGGAATAGTACTATAGCTCTAGAACCACCTCCCTGTAACACCTGTGGCGCTGGACGCATGCCTGGAATGAGTATTAAACGCTGCACGCCTAGGGTTTGCTTCGCGACCCGTCTATTCTGGCAAAAATCGTCATGTGGCCTACCCAACCTTAGCGGTGCGTGTGGTGCGTCCCGGCCGGCCGCGATAAGCCCCGCCCTTGCCCAAATCATCAACCAACTTTTGCTTTGATAGAATCATCATCAGCAGGCCCCAAGTTACACCGAAACCTGGTTCCTATGCTGTCGTTTTGTTTATTTATCTCGAGTAGATTGCTCTAGTAAGGGGTTTACTTTTCCCGGCCACGATTATGACGATGGTGCAAGATAAACTGGAAACGGCCGTAGGATATATTTAGAATACCTTGGCAGAGGCTCAAACGCAGACCTCAAAAGGCACCTGTTTCTGTTTGTTTTTTTACTTAGTCCAAGCGTCCATGTTCCCGGGCTTTGCTTCTCGGACTTTACTCGTAAATTCATGCCCTCCGCCCGGGCCATTCAAGGTCCGGCCCATGGTACAACCCATCGGTCGCGTGTGCTATTATCATCCGGAAGGGAGCAGGTATAGAATATAGCCGACGCCATACATACATACATATAGTATCAAATAAAAATAAAAAAATAAAACCGTTGGGTGACAGCAGCCCCGCTTGGTTGCAGAAGCAAAAGTAAAAAGCACCTGACCAGAAATGTTCAGCCACAGACTAATTAGGCGGTTGAGCAATCTCCTCACAATGCGTGCTCAAACCCCAGCTTGCCACTGGTAGCCAGGCAATAGCTTGCCGGTCGCTCAGGGGTTGTCGGTGCTTTAGGTAAGCAGGCGCTACGTGTCGTTAAGGTTAGCCCATAGCGAGATTTTTCAGCTGCAACATTTTTTTTCACCTCCTCTCTATCCACCAACACAATGCTGATTTACAAAGACGTTATTTCCGGCGATGAGATGATCTCTGATGCCTACGACATCAAGGAGGTCGACGGAGCCGTCTTCGAGGTCGACTCCCAGATGATCACCGTCAAGGCTGGTGAGGATGTTGACATTGGTGCCAACCCCAGTGCTGAGGAGGCTGATGAGGGTCTCGAGGAGGGTGCTACTCAGGTCAACAACGTTGTCTACTCTTTCCGTCTTCAGGAGACCAGCTTCGATAAGAAGTCCTTCACCACCTACATCAAGGGCTACATGAAGCAGGTCAAGGCCTACCTCCAGGAGCACTCGCCCGATGATGTTGCTGCGTTTGAGAAGGCCGCCGTTGCTCAGGTCAAGAAGATTCTTGGAAACTTCAAGGACTACGAGTTCTTCACCGGTGAGTCCATGGACCCCGAGGGAATGGTTGTTCTGCTTAACTACAGAGAGGACGGTGTTACCCCGTTCCTTACCTTCTGGAAGCACGGCCTCAAGGAGGAGAAGATCTAAAAATATAACAGTAGATTAATTTTGATTGTTAGTAGTAGTATCATTGTGTGTTGTGGCAACAAGGCAATGGTTTTCAAGTGTCGACTGCTTGTCAATGTACTCAACAATATCGGCGTGGAACCCAAGCTTCCTCATATATAGTAGCCGTCCGTAATCGATGGCCCTTCGAGCAAGCATTCCCACCTTGGCTCGCTCCTCAACAGATAACCCAGATGGGTGCTGTGCGGTTTCAGAGTTTTTTGGTGCTCGTCCAGGACCACACACGGCCCAGGGTGCCATTTTGGTTAGGGCATGAAACCCCTCGCGGTCAATGCCGCCCTTGAGCAGCCACTGTTTACCCTCGTTGTTGTACATGTCGTAGTTGCACGCGTGGCGGCAGCACAGAGCCACAATCACTGCAGAACACTGGACTTTGTGCTCCATAGCGTTGGCAACGCACGTGAGGGTCAGATCCGTAGCACACCCACACAGATGCTTGGACATGACGGCAATGGGATGGTTCTGTATTACGGGGACGTTGTGCAGTGCCAGATCCTTAATGTCTGCTTTGATCCGGAGGTACTCTGGCGGCAGTTGCCCATCGGCAATGTTTGCTTTGTTTTCCTCGTCAAAGTCCTTTTTGAGCTTCGAGTCCATTTTGAGGCGCTGGCTGGCGCGGTCAACAAACAAAAACTTTTGCTGCTTGAACTCGCCAAACGGCTTTTTACTGTACCTCGACTGGGCAACGTACCGCGACAGTTCGGCCCGCCCACACCCAAACTCGCACAGCACGTGATCCAGCTCGAGCACCCCGGCTGCCTCCAGGTGTCCCGTTAGGGACGACTGCTGGATAGCGTGTTTTTGGTTTTGCACCTCTGTGAGTCTTGTGTCGAGTCCTGCGTGTGATTTGATGTCTTGTTTGGGTGGGTCAATGGGTTCCATGAGTTTTTCCAGTGTTTTGATCCATCTAGTGTAGTCGATGCCGTCTTTTTCTGTCTCTTCTTTCTCTGTCTCTACTTTCTCAATCTCGTCTCTCTCTTTGGCCACATTCACGTCCTTAACGTACCACGTTTCCTTGGGCTCGACCTTTTTGGCTTGACACTTTGATACGTGATGCTCCAGTTGATCCTCCCACACAGTGTGGCCCTTGTCGAGGGGACACGGGATACGCTTGCGGCCGCCAACCGAGTCTTTAATGTTGAGAATGTGCTGAGCGCAGAACCTTTCGTTGGCCCGACGCATCATGTTGCACCGTCGCTTCTTGTGGGGAAGCACATACTCGCATTGTCGCTTGACAGACGACATGTTTGGTTTAGGTTGGTGAGGTGAAAAAAAACTGGATATAGTACCGGTGGGCGTCTCTATCGAAAAACGACCAGAAGCTGTCTCGCCCCCGGTCAATTGGCTTGTTTTCAATCTTGAACGCACAGTTGTCGTATGGCTCGGCCGCTACAACCAAGTACTGGAACCGTTTGTCTGGTGGGGCCTCAACTTGCTGCTCAAATGCACTCATGAGGCGGTGCCGTGGAGTAATGTCTGGCGATATTTTTGGGACCGTTATCTGAAACGATAGACCCAGCTGACGAGTAACTGGGTGCCGGATCTTGCTGACCTTGTACTGGGGTCTTCCGATTCGGACAATCTTGCGCTTGGCCACTTTTTCCGAGGCCCCAGCCTCGTTCTTCCGATCGTGCTTTTCTTCGTCTCGGTTCTCTAATTCCTGCTGCCGTCGAGCCAGGTTTGTTTGATGCTTACGGCCCTGTGTATGTGTGAGATACGAGGTTTCGGTGGTATGGATGGTGAGACATAAACCGCATTCGTAGGATCCACCGGCGTTTTTGCGAAAGTATGGGTCCTTGTCGAGATTGATGGTTTCCAGTGCCAGTTGGCGTAGACGCTCTTGTCTGTTTCGATTTTCCAAGCTGGCTGAGGCCACGCCTCCCCCTCCTTTTTTCGACCCAGCTCTGTTGTGATAGTCCATTTGGATATTCAATGTAGTAGAGTAGCCAGTATATAGATCTACCCTAATATGTTGTTTAACTGGATTGGGTATAGCGCGTAGGCTGGACATGTGTATGGTCATAGAATGGTAGAGGAAAGTCGCAGATGTGGTAGTGGTAGTGTAGAGTCGCAGATTTTGACACACACATATATATATATATACGATATTGGAGATCAATTGGCTAATTTTGAATAGCTATATGGGACATGACTATCGCTAAATGCTAGCTAGGATTAGGTTTGATAGTGGACATCAACATGGGCCGCCGAGGACGGAACCCTTCGTTTCCATCTCGAGGGCGAGGAAGACCACGTACCAATCGCAATCGTGTGAGTGAAAATGGAACCCCGATAATAGAGAAACCACGACCAGAGCAAACTTATAAAGAAGTATACCCCGATCTCGACATTGAACGGCCGCTGCGAGTATTCTTCAATGATGATGGCGGCCACAAAGTCCATGGTAAAGTGCCCGCGAAAGAACAGGTAGTAGTCCGAAGACCAGTTTACAAAGTGATCCAAGACCCAACCAGTGGCAATCGCAAAGAACCGTTTACAATGCCCAGCAACTACATTCGAGCCTATGTACCAGAAAGCGCACCAGCAGTACTCGAGGGATCGACCCCGTCACTAGCAGTAGAGTACGATATGGACGAAACAGACCAACAGTTTCTAGAGTATTTGAACCAGCGACGACGGCAAACAATCTCGGAAGACGTGTTTGAAACAACCATGACCCTGGTAGAACGCGAGTGGTACAAGCTCGAGCGCACCATGCCCCCACGCAGAAAACCCGCCATGATGGAGCATGAGCTCCCGGACGCAGACGACCAAAAGTGTGTGGTATGTGACGATGCCGAGTGTGACAACAGCAACGCCATTGTGTTCTGTGACGGCTGCGACATTGCAGTCCACCAGGCATGCTACGGCGTGCCGTTCATCCCCGAGGGAGATTGGTTGTGCCGGCTGTGTTCCGAGTCGAGACGACGAAGGTTCAGGGTCAGCTGCCTATTCTGTCCCAACAAGCTTGGAGCGTTCAAGCAGCTTGATGCTGGGGGTGCGTGGGCACACCTAGTATGTGCGCTGTGGATCCCGGAAACAAGTGTTGGCGACCTTGTGTACATGGAACCCATCACTGGCGCCAATAGTATTCCGCGCAGTCGATTCACGCAACTCATGTGCTATATCTGCCGAGAGCGAGCCGGGGCGTGCATCCAGTGTGCCCATCGGGGCTGTTTCCAGGCATTCCACGCAACATGTGCCAGAAAGGCTCGTCTATGTATGCAGATGGATGCAGGCATTCATGGCGCAGTGTATGATGCCGGCAGCACTACTCGAGTCTTCTGCCACAAACACAGCCCTGCCGACTATGCGGCCACTGTCGACGTCCTGGCCCATCTCCGAGAAGCCCAGACGTATAGCCTCAAACAAAAGAAGTTTCTGGCGTCGCTGGCCGTCAAACGCAAGTCATCATCTACCAATACAAACGCCACCACTCCCACCACCAACACAGAGTACCCCAAGTGGAAAACGCCACAGGGCACCCCAGTGATCCCCGCGGTGATTCTACACAAAATCAAGTCTCAGCTAAAAGCGTTCCGGATCGCCAATATTGATGAGTACGTTGCATCCGTGTGCAAGTACTGGGCTCTCAAGCGACAACAGCGGCGAGGAGCCCCACTCATCAAACGGTACCAGGTGGCACTGGAGGGCCAAGCCGCCGCCCATGGTCTGGGCCACGGCATGCATGGCCACAAGTCGGGCGCTTCGCGAGAGGCACTAGAAACTGAGGCACTAGCGTGCCGTGCGCAGGTGTCACAACTCGGCAAGCTACGCGAGCTGGTGGCCAAGGTGTATGCTCGTGAGCAAACAAAACTGCAGCTAGCCGAGACAATGCAGAAAACTGTAGACACAGTGTACTTTACCATGACAAGGCTCATTGCTCCTATTTGGACGGGCGTGGTAAAGGGTATGATGATGTCGGCTAACGACGATATCCAGAGCATGTTGGATCTTCCTACCAAGCAAGTATGGGCGGCAATTGCTGCCCAAGTCGACAACCGTCAGTACATGTCTGTGAGCGAGTTTGAGCGAGATGTGACCCAGCTGCTCAAAATGGCTCGCACTTCTGTGACCGGCAACCAGGCAGCAATCAAGCGGGTTGAGAAGCTCACTGCTTCTACGCAAGAACGCATTCATAAAGCCAAATCCGCGTCAAACAGTCTGCCTCGGCTAGACTCCTCCCCGTCTTTGGTCGACTTTCGGTCATTCCGCCCAGAGGGTATTGAGATTCACAATGAAATATGGAGCAACTATTATATTGCTCGGGACGCAGGATTATCTGACATTGAAGATATTGAGCCAACTCCGTCCCGCAAGCGGCGGCGCCGCTGACTACTACTAACTACTAACCACTCTTAATGAATGAATGTCTATTGTAATCTACCTTTTCGTTCTTTATCGTCATCCTCTAGCTTGTATGCTGGCAGATAGACATGACTTCCTTTTGCGTCCACCTCTTCTGTCTCGAGATATGGGTTTCGGGCCGTGTTGTTCTGACCGCCGAGGGAAGTATAGCCGAGGTCATAAAGTGGACAGTAGGGAACCTTTGTGCTGAGAAGAAAATCCCATACTTCGACATAGTGCCACTCTAGAACAGGATGGACCCGCAGAAATTTGGGCCATCCGTGGTCCGTTTCTTGGAGGTATTCCAAAGTCTCACCAAACGGGTCTGCGCGCCGAATACCAACAAGAATGGTTTTGATCTGCGGATGCGAGCTCAGGTACTCGGCAAAGCTCGTTTTGAGCGAGCCATTGTACTTGACGGTGTCGAGACAAAACCGTTTGTTGCACTCGCTCATGAAAGTTTCAACCTCCTCAAATGCATGATCCCCCTGGACATACACAGACGGGAGCGCCTTTAGGTCCTGGATTGTTGTGGGTTGGCCCCTGTCGTTCAAATTCTTGTATTTGTCGTACAAACAGGCGAGGAATATGATCAGCATGACGAGGCAGTCCTTGCCGCCGTTGAACGAGACTGCTATTTCACTCAAGGCGTGCCTGGCCAGAACATCTTCTATTATGGATATGCTGAGCCGGACCTGTTTCTGTGTGTTTGCGCGGAGCTTTGTGTTGGTTTCGCTGGCTAGAAAGCCGTGAACTAGCCGAGAACACTCGTGACACACTACTAGCAGCTGCCCTGCCATTTGTGTATGATGATGTTAACCCCACGAGCCCCACTGTGGGGTTAAAATAGTACGAGAAATGATTCAAATCACAAGAATAAAAACAATAAATAGCCGTATGTACAGTTAGAAAGGCGACGGGCTAAACTCCTCGAGATCAGCCAGACTCGCAGTGAGTCCCAGTCGATACTGGTTGATTTTGTCCAGACGTAGCTGGTCAGAGTGGTCCCACAGAGGCATGCCGTTGAGTCCACCAATACGGTCCTTGACGTCAAGATACTGGCGTGCAACGTCTCCTAGAATTGAAACAGTGGCCTCGTCTCCCTGGACTCCGTTAACTCGCATCTCGTCGACGAGCGACTCGACCGCATGAAGATCCCAGAAATACTTCCAGCGCACCTGGA
Source organism: Trichomonascaceae sp. Y4102 (assembly GCA_023628915.1). Classification (NCBI taxonomy): domain Eukaryota; kingdom Fungi; phylum Ascomycota; class Dipodascomycetes; order Dipodascales; family Trichomonascaceae; species Trichomonascaceae sp. Y4102. Next base: position 189,800 of record JAMAJT010000008.1, on the reverse strand, counting down.
TCATCTGGTTGTACACCTCCACCGAACAACTATGTGCATAGTAGTCGATGCCGGCGTCCTTGGACTGTTGAAACAGAGTGATGGCGGCGTAGGGCTCGTTAAAGTCGCCCGCCAGTACCACCATGCATTTTTCAAGATACAGCGGGAGCAGGTCGCCAGTGAGAGGAGGAGTTTCGATATCCGTACAGGGCAGCATAGCTTCGTAGTCCTGGTCTCCTCCGGTGGCTGATGTTGTTGTTGTTGCTTTCGCCTTGTTTTTATCAAACCGCCCCAAAATGTTGTGGGTGTAGTAGTCAATCACTTGCTTGTCAGTAGCGAGCCCATCAATGTGTGCTAAAATGGGCGAAATGTACCGCTGAGCTTTCTGGTACTGCTCGGACGTCCTAACTCGAGCAGCCGCGCTTTCACTCATGTCTCTTCGAATGAGAGTGCCGTACGATAGCGGCAGCTTGCGTACGTCCTCAGTGGTGATGTCGAGTTTAACATTTCCCTGAGATGCTGCTGGTGAGAACGGGCGTACATCGTCGGGCCGCCCGGATTCAAACAGTGCTTGTATCTTTGAGCTCACACTCTTGGGTCGTTTTCCCTGGCTGGTGGTATCCAGCAACGAGTTGAGAACTCTGTTGAAGACGTCTCGGTGCCGCTGGGACTCGTTGTGGCGCAACCCCTTGTTCGAGCCGGGTCTGGTGACTGCCTCGTGTCGTAGAAGCTCTTTTTCAGAAGTTTTGTTTTCTGCCGGCTCCGCAAAAGGGTCAAAGTCGTCGTTATTGAGGTCATGCAAAAAGTCGCGGACTTCATTTTGCTCGTCCACGTTTCGTAGTCGCTGCCACACTGCTGCCCGTTTCGCAGGTGTCGTGGTTCCAAACAGTCTCCCATAATTTCGGCCGACGATCAGCCTGCAGGACATGGCTCTTGCCATACTCCGTCGCTGCATTGAAATATTTTTATGTGGAGTGATGGGACGATGGGACTAAACTGAAACATTAAAGTTGCCGCTTCCCATCATCTCTCAGTCCGTGGTGGAGTTGGAGAGATAGATAAGAATGGCCGCCATTGTCCGTGCCTACCATTGGGACACTCCAGAAACACAACGGTACGTGGCTCTCCATCCCAGCAGAGATGAGGTCTCGCTATACGAATCTCCAATCCATGGGACCACTGTAACCAAAAAGCATAGCCGAGGAGACTTTGAGTCGATCCAGTGCTACACCTATTCACCCATCGAGCCTGGTCTTGTCTGTGCCGGCCAGTCTTCTGGGCTTATCAGTATCTTCAATTTCGAACACCTCGAGCAACCTGTGGTGAACCTGAAACTCAAGCAAGCCAGACCGTGCAATTCTGTGTCGTTTAGCAAGAATGGCCTCTTGGCTGCCGGATTGGATAAGGTCCGCAACGACAATTGTCTTTTGATCTGGGACGAAGACCAGTATCTTGCAAGAGTTGATACGTCCATCAATACTAACAATAATAACAACAGCAACAACAACAATAGTGCAACCGCCCCACTCCACGGGTATATCCCCAATGAGGTCATTTCATCGGTAGCGTTTCTACCCAACTCACCAAACAATTTGTTGTGTGGCAGTTACAAGTTTATCAGAGAACTTGATGTGCGTACAAACATCCCTGCGTTTCAGTGCGCAGCCAAGTTCACCCACAACGTGTCTGTCAACCAAGTCAACGACGTCTACTTCTCCTCGTGCTCAGAAGATGGAAGCCTAGCCATATGGGATCGAAGATACATGAAGGCCGGACAGAGCACCAGCGAGCCTGCGCTCAACATGCCAAGACTATTTTCAGAGCCGGCGCACCGCAAGGGTTCAACATACACTCCGGCATTTCGTTTCTCAAGGGTCCGGTGGGACGAATTCACCGTGCTACACGATGGAGACTTGATTCGCCGCTGGCAGATGGGCGTGGTGCCCGGCTCATCAGCAAACGCTACTACTTGGCAGCAGCAACAACAGCACGAGTTTGGTGGTTCTGAAAACAAACACTCATATTTTGCCAAAAACGACACCCTATTTATTTCCAGCGTCTTAGACTCCAAGACCGACCTCGACCGCGTCGCGGGCTTTGACTACGCCTCAGACCTAAACAACAAGTTCCATGTGAGTTTCATGTGTATCCGCCAGTCGGGCCAGGTGTTCCGCATGCACGTTCTCGAAAGCCCCGATGCCATTGTATTTGATTCCTGTAACGACCTGGCCATCTCAGAGCCACAAAAGATCACCATTTTAGAACCCAAACCAATCCGCAGTCCCTCAATGACCAGAGATCGCATGCCTAGTGTTGCTGCAGCAGCAACAGACACAGAGCTGACGGAGAAGCTATCAAAGTCCAATTTGGGTACAGCCACTTCTCATCGACGAAATGCCATTAACCTACGACTTGCACCATCCTCCGTAGAGCCAGAAAGGCGTAATTCGGAGGACGATGTTGGCCACGATGCCGACGACGACGACGACGACGACTACGACGACAAAGAAAAAGACCATTCCCATTCTAGAGACCTCTTCAGCCCACTGGACGCTTCCACAGCTTACCTCTCCGTACTGGAAAACGATATCTCTGTGGCTATTCGCCGTAGAGCTCTGGCAGGATACTCTACAAATTGTGAAGCGAACGTGACAGTTCTGACCACTGATACGTCACAAAACACAGCGCATATCGACTACCTCAAGTCGGCGTGGCGTTGGATGGCTCTGGCCTCTAAATCTGAAGCAAAGGGCACAATGCAATGCAACGGAATTGATCTGGGTTATGAGGGAGTGGCAAGTATTTGGGAAGGAGCAAAGGGTCTTCAGAACCAGATGCGGTATCGCAGTGACGTCAGCGAGCGGGAGTTTATTGCGGCGGTGAGCAGAATCATTAACACCAAGACACGCATCTTCACGTCGTCCACCGTACGCAACAGCCCCAAAGACGCCCAGAGACAGCTGTGTCTGCGTGTTGCCGGGTGGAATTTCGAAATCTCTGTTTTGGAATCAAAACTCGCCGAACTCGAGGCTGCAGGCAAATATGAAAAGGCTGCAGGCTGGGCGGTTTTCCACGGAGACGTGGCCCGAGCTGTGACTGCTCTTTCAAACTCAAAGAAAGAACGCCTTCGTCTCATGTCCACCGCTGTGGCCGGCTACCTCGCATACAAGGATACCGAGGTGAACAGTCCTTGGCGGGAGCAATGTCGCAAGTTGGCTTCGGAGCTGGAAAACCCCTATCTCAGAGCCATCTTTGCGTATATTGCTGACGGTTCTTGGTTAGACGTGCTGGATGAAGTGTCGTTACCGTTGTTTGAGCGTCTCGGGATTGCTCTCCGGTTTCTTTCAGACAATGATCTGACAGTATACTTGAGTCAACTCACAGAGAGAGCAGTCAATCGCGGTGACCTCGAGGGCATCATTCTAACGGGACTCACACCAAAGGCGGTGCCTCTGCTCCAGTCGTATGTCGACAAGACGAGTGACATTCAGACGGCATCGCTACTTGCGTCGTTTGGCTACCCTAGGTACTTTACCGACTCGCGTGTCGAGTGCTGGGTCACAGAGTATTGCAGCTTGCTCAACAGCTGGCGCATGTTTAGCCAGCGGGCCAAGTTCAACGTGGCTCGAACTCAACTCTCAAAGCGACGAGACGGTGAAATCACAACCAAACCAGTCCCAAAGCAGATTTATCTGCGCTGTAGCCACTGCAAGAAGGTCATGGAGGGCCCATCGCTGAGCGGCCGTCGTGAAATGGTGTCCTTCAACTCCCATCATCTGCGCCACAAGCCCAATATGGCAGAAACAGGTAACCGATGCGAGCACTGTCGCGGACCACTCCCCAAATGCGCTATTTGCCTCCTGCCAATGGGTAGCCTACCGTCGGCCAACATTCCGGGCGAATCGAAAGCAGTCCATCTGACGGCGCAATTCGACAAGTGGCCGGTCTTTTGCCTTTCGTGCAATCACGGTTACCATGCCGGCCATGCCGATGAATGGTTTGCCCGCTACGATATCTGTCCTGTGCCAGAGTGCCAGTGTTTGTGCAACAGTGTTTAGACTAGATTAGAAAGGCGCGAACTTTTCCTCTGATATCCGAACTCCCTCGTCCCAGCACTCTTCAACCCATGACGGCGTTACGAATCGGGCTCTGGAAAGTTTAATTCGCAGCTTTTTTGGCGGGGCAGCCACAGTCACTGCGTGGGTTACTGACGAGGTTGGCTTGTTTGACACAGTCGCGCCTAGCATCCTGGCTAGCACCGTCAAGTACGACACGTTGAACACCCCCGGCTCGAACCAGATCACACTGTTTGCAAACAGTAGACCTTTAAGCGGCGTACCAGGTTCCATGTCCATGATCTCGTACTTGAGGGATTTCAAGTCCACATCAGTGGTGGTGTCGTCAAACTTGGACGACTGCAGGATATCAAGCACTTGGGATGGGCTCAGATCTCGCGTATAAGAGTCGCCAAACCTGTCGACTCTCTGCGCAACACCAGCAAGGGTTTCCTCCCGAGCAAAGAGAAAATCCTGGGGCTCTAGCGCCAGCAGCCGTTGGGATTCAATGCACTCAAAAAGCCAATCGGGCTTGATGACGTCAGTTGATGCGGTTTTGGCAATGCCCCGAACTATAGGTAGCCCGATACGGTCGGCAATAATCAATGTGGTTTCGCCTTTGGTGTTTTGTGTAGCTGTTCCGCCATAGGACTTTACGAGCTTCTCGAGGTCGGTCTTGGACATTCGCCTGGGGTGGATGATATCTGCTGCAATGTGGAACTTGTGTCCCTTGAGCAACGAGCTTGTTGAATGTATGCTGGCGAGCCCAGCTTGTTGGTTGTCTCGCAGATGGAGCCTACGCCTCTTTACAGCGTGGCCCTGTCGCCTATCTCTTGAAAAGTGTTCGGAATTGGCCTGCTTTTGGGCTTGGGAATCCTTCACCTCTCTCCGGAGTGTCTTCAATTCGTCCAGCGTGAGAGAACTGTGCCAGTTTTTGTCCTTGCGGATCTTTTCAAATCTCGGAAACCGAAGCGTTGAGCCTACGCGATACTGTTTGGTGGGAATGATCTCTGCAGCCTTGACTTGGATCACAACCGACTCTGACGGCTCAATCCAGCAGTCGGGCCACTCTCCTCCTTTCTGTAGTTTGATATTGGGAGTCGGAAGTTCGCCTGCGGCCTTGATTTCTTTTGTTACTGGGTGCCACTTGCCATCTGTCAAGTGGCGTAATTCTGCCAGGTCCGACGCAGTCATACCTCCTCCAACCTTACAAAACGAGTGGAATTCCTTGTCGCTTACTCTCAGTCCACAAACAAAGCTGGATAGTCGTCCAGCACGGCGCCCAGACCCATAAAAGCCCCCAATGATAGTCACGTCAATTTGCTCCCCCAGTTCTTCCAAATAGTCCGGCTTTAGTTTGATCCACGAATTGATGCGCTCGTTGATGCGATACGGGGATTCCGGGTTCTTGATGACTAGACCCTCCGAGGCTTCTTCGATTACCTTGCGGAACATGTTTTCAATATCTTCCGGTTCTTTTCCGTGCACATAGGGAAGGATGCTGAAACACCCTGGCGCCTCCTTTGCCACAGCCCTTTCCAGAGCCTTTCTTCTGTTAGCCAGGCTGTAGTCAACCAGTACTGTGTCGTTAATGTACAGAACATCGAATGCCAAGAACAGGGCTCTTGTTGATCCGCTGCCGCCTTCTTTGGAGTTGATCGCGGCAGTTTTGAGGTGTCCAAATGGCACAACCGCTTGCTCATTAAGATCCCATCCCACCATCTCACCATCAAGAATGATATTACGCACACTAGGTTGCAGAACTCCTTTCATGTTTGCTGTGAACCCTCGTCCGTTGAACGCATCGTAGCTGTCGCCATACAGATAGGTGTAGTCTTTGGCTTTGCGGCTCCAGAAACGGAACTTGCCCTCATTCATGTGGATTTGGATCCGCTCGCCATCCATCTTTTCCTCAATGTAAAAGCCTGAGGCTGGCATGATCGCCGCTATCTTTTTGGCCGAGTGCTTGTTGAATGCCGCCAGCTGAGGTTGGAAACATCGCATCAGCGATACCTGGTGCTCGCCACTGGGAAGACGGTAATTGAGATCGTACAGACGATCGCAGACCAGCTTCAGATCGCTGGTTACGTTGAATAGGTCTAGCGCATCGGGGTGGAAGTTGTTTAGCACGGTGCGCTCCGTCGCACCTACCCTCAAGTATTTGAGAATAATGCGAATCAGCCACCTCATTTCTTCTGGACTCATGAGCCCGACAAACTTGGCCATTACTGCCTCTTTTTCCTTAAAGTCCGCCGACTCTTTGGCCAAGTCGTCCAGCATGCTATTGACCTGGTCAATTCTCAGCGAGCTGTACTCCACATGCGTGCTTCGCTTCATTAGCACATCGTAGCACTTATCGGAGAAAACTCCTGTTGTGGCTATACGACCCTGCTTCCAGTTGAGCAGAGCCACAGCGTCGGTCGAGTCTTTGCCAATGTCGAGTACGTGGATGATTACCTTTGCCATTGCCTTCTCCTTGAGTCCATACATTGGCCGCTCGTTGTCGTGATCTGGCAGAATAAGTCGAAACACCGGATACAAATCATTGCCGACATTCTCTTTCCATTCGTTGATGAACGTGGAGATGATGTCGTTACGCATCTCGGTGGGGTGTTTACGTCTGGCAACGCAATTGGCGCGAAACTCATCGGTCAATGACCGAAAAAACTTTTTGACAAGGTCGCTAAATGGCGGCAGTGTGCCGAAATTCTTCGGCGGGTCCACGTGCTCCTCTTTTATTTCCATTTGTTTGGCTTCAATTAACCAACGGTGGTGATGGGCATCATGCAGGGAACTAAAATGACCCTCAACCCCACGCATACCTAAAGTTCGTTCACCATTGCAATGACCTCATACTTGTCCAAGATCAAAAACCTGGGCGAGAAGGATGTGTCGGCAAAGCTGGAGGATAACCGCTTCAAGCTCGACGATCTCGCGCGATATGGTCTAGACGGCAAAGTCACCTGTATGGGGTTTGATCCCGTTCAGAGTCTACTGGCCGTCGGCACCGACAATGGCCATGTGCATGTGTTTGGACAGCACAACGTCGAGGTGGTGTTCCGGCCGGGAGCAGTGGCTCCAATGAAGTTTACACGCTTTGTCAAGTCCAACCTGATGGTGACGGTCGATGCCAACAGCAACGTGTGTGTAATCAACCTCGAGTCTCAGGAGGTACAGTACCAGTACCCTGCTCCAGGGAGAATCTCTACGATTGAAACCGATCCATCCCTGGACTGGCTCTTTATTGGAATGGAAAGTGGCCAGGTCATTGTCTACGACATTGATAGAGGTATCCTGTCTCCCTTTCGAATAGCTAATCTCCAGAAAAGCGTATCGCCGCGCAGCCGACTGTCGCCGGTGTTGAGCTTGGCGCTGCACCCCAGAGACATTTCCACTCTGCTGGTATGCTACCATGAGTATGCTGTAATTTTCTCTCTGGCACGCAGCGAGATTGTTCTGTCTCTGAAATATGATCTCCCTGCCGGTGCTCCAGGTGGCGACACTAACCAGACCACCCAACGACAGTCGCGCTCCCCTCCATTTATCCAAGCCGTGTGGCATCCTCACGGACATCATGTACTCACTGCCCACGAAGATGGGTCTCTAGTGTTTTGGGACGCGACTGAGGGTACCCTTCTCCAAGCCCGAACCGTCTTGGAGGCCAATGTGAACCAAGCATCCAGCCTGAGCAAGAGTCCTCCTGCTTCCGAGCAACGAAGTCCAATTGTGAAAATCTGCTGGAACTCTGCTAAGAACCCAGAAGACACTTCAATCATTGTTGCCGGAGGAGACGTGGACCTGGGCATCTCCCGAGGGCTCACCATGCTTGATTTTGGCCCCACCCCGGAGTACTCACTAACGTCGTACCAGATGATGGGCAACCACTATGCAAGTCCGCGTCGACACAAGATCTACCCACTACCAGAAAATGCGGTTCTCACTGATTTCCTCATGCTTCCTCGCTCCTCGCCATTCTTTGCTGGTTGCCTTGATCCAACCCACATGGTGGTCCTTCTGCAATCGTCCGAATTGGCAACTATTGACTACCGTACCGGAAACATTGTCACAGACCCAGCGGTTCTGCCGCCGGCACTCAGCTGGATCAACCCGTACGTGACTGCCATGAGTGTGAACACTGTTCCTCGAATCCAGTGGGTGGGGATGATGGCTGCGACTCCAGAAAAGCCCAGTATATTTATGGGTGGCGCGCCCGCCAGACGCCATCTGCGGACGTTTGCAACCCGGACCGCCCTCACCACCGGCCACTCCAACGGAACAGTCAAGATGTGGGATGCGTCCCATGGAGAGCTGGAAGATGCTCGCGTGATTGAAATCAGTATGCAGGCAGCCCTGGAGCGCCACGTACAGCTGGCTGTGCGCCATGTATCGTTTGCTGCGCTGGTTGGTGAGCTTTCGGTAGCCACCGACTTTGAGATTGTTATTTTTGATTTCAAGAAAAACAGAAACTATGGAAACGTGGCTGGCCGTCTTGGTGACTCTATTGCCGCCATGTCAATTGGAGATTCGCCTCTCAAGAACGTTGCTGCGCGTGCTCCCGCCACTGTTAAGGAAGGCTTTTTGCCCCAAACACTGTTACATTCTTCTGATGTGCATGATGGAGCTGCCGTTCCCATAACGGCCATTTTCCACTCGGACGTTGGGTTCGTGATAGTAGGCTATGCCTCGGGACGCGTTGTCGTCATTGATAGAAGAGGTCCCGCCATCATATACAACAGCATGCTTGCTTCGTCGCAGAGCTCATCGGGGCTGGGCTCATTCCGCCGGAGGTCCCAGGCTCCGATGATGACCGATGGGTCCTCTGCCGAGCATGCGCTCTGCATTGAGATGGGAATCTATGCGCTGCATGATGAGGGCTACTCGAGTATCGTGCTATCGATTGGTACCAATATGGGTAATGTTCACACCCTGCGTATTGTTCCTCGGCAGGGAGGAAGCTATGGTGTAGAACCTGTCGGCACGTTTAATGTTGCCGCAGAGCCAATTTTACAACTTCAGTCCATCAATATGGCCAAGGGAACGAGGGGAACCGCTAGCCCCGAGGACATGTCGCTATTGCCCAAGGGTATTGTCATTCCTGGCACCATATTTGCATGCACTACATCCGAAGCCCGGATCTTTGAGCAGCCATCATCCAAAATCACCCACAAGAAACTGGGCTTCAATTGCGTCAGTGTGGGTCTGTCTCTTGTGCGTGAGGGGGAATCAATGACCGCCACGTTCCTCACTGATGTTGGCAAAGTCAAGGTTATGGCTGTTCCCAGTCTCCGCGACATGGCGTCTGCACCAAGCCCTGTACCTCTGACTTCCAAGTACTGCAGGGACTCTGTGGTGGCACGAACGGGCGATATTGTTATCCGTCAGTCCCAAACCAGAGCTGCTCTTGTGCGTGTATGGGGACGTGGAGTACGCTTTGAGGATATCCCCAAGGATGCATTATACGACGCGCTCAAACCTCTACCTCCCAGACCCCAAATGTCGACACTTCAGTGGGTCAAGGGACGGCAGTACACTTCCCAAGAAGACCTTGATATTCTCATTGGTGGTCCCCGGCGACCCCGGTCCAAGGCTATGATTGAGCAGCAGCGAGCGGAGGACGAGCGCGCTCGAAAACTGAAAAAGACAGGCACTTCAGGCTCCAATAGCAGTTTCTTCAGCACTGGCTCAAACAATAGCCGCAACTTTGACAACAACCGCGGCTATGGTGGTTCGGGTTCTGCTGGCACTAGCAATAATGGAGGTATCCAAGGTACTCTGGATAGCCTGGAGCAATCGGCGGCCGAGACTATGAACTCGTTTGGCGACATGGTCAAGGATATGAAAACCAATGCTCTCAAGGCAACTTTCAAGGCAAAGTTTATGTAAATGAATTAAATATCGTTAGATGCTAGACTCTATATGCAGCGTTTTGACCGACACAGACACATTGTGAACGTCCGGGTCCACCTCGTCTGATTCATCATCATCATCATCGTCGTCGTCGTCTGCTGACTCCTCCTGATGGTTGTGTCGGCCCACAGAGACCTTCCAGAGATCGGCATCATTCTCCTCTTCCACTTCTTCTTCTTCATCCGACTCAGAATCAGAAGGTGGGAGTTCTCCTGGTAGTCCATGAGATCTATTTCCTCTCTTCCAACCACCGTTGATTTTTTTGGCTTCTTCTCGCTCGCGCGCCTCGTCGGCCATGGCTGCCAGATAATCTTCTTGTGCTTGTTGTACAGAGGCGGCATCACTGCAAGAAGAGTATATTTCTAGAAGCTCTTCATTCAACTCGAGAAATGCATGACCCCAAGTAAACTTGGCAAGAATCTCGGCTGCCCAGTCAAAATGTCCCGTAATGGCAAAACATGCTGCTAGTGCCTCAACACAATTAAGTCTCCAGGGTCGCCCATAGTTGACAGGATTGGCTGCAACCAGGTATGGGAGTAATCGTTCGTGCTTGCCTCCAATTTTCGAAAACGGTACTTCGTCCAGTCTTGCCCATGAGCACTCTACTACTGCGGCTCCGTACTGGCTTACAATCTCCTCATCATCCGGACACACTGGGCTCTTTCCGTTCGGGGAGACCACTACTCCACCAAACTTCTGTCCCACCTTCAGTGTTTTGACAATCCCCAGCCGGCTGAGTTTCTTACCACTGCATCGCTTTGGGTCGCAGTGGTTAAAGTCCCACATAGCGACGGTTGTGGGGAAGTTTGCATCTGCCTTTTTTCCTACGGACTCCCGTAGTTTGTTGGATCTGTATTTCTGACCCATGTCGTCTAGGTCGTAGATGTCGATATAAATTATATTATCAAGCCAAGCCCCAACCCTAATGGCCAGGGCTTGGTCGATGATCAGCCCCCTCAATCAGCACTCTGCTCAGTCGATACAGGTAAGCGAGATCAAAGTCTGAACACAGTATTTCCGCCAACAGAGGATAGAATCCTACACAATGCCGAAGAATGACGTTTGTCTATAGTCTGTTGAATCCGTTATTGGATGCACTGTTCAATCCCAATGATGGCAACAGTAGACATGGCCTCAACTCGATTCGGCGCACTCTGCTCAACAATTGGCAAAACTACAGCCTCCTAGTGCCACAACCATTCTCACTCAAGTGGATGGTAGATAAAGACAGCGGGTTACCTCTCACAGATATGTGCGTGACCGAGGAATTCGTTGCCTCCCACATTATCCACACCCCTCCCCAAAATGCCCGAACAAGCAAGAGAGCAAAGTACTACACCACCCTCAATGGTAGAACCGTTGTCTTCAAAGATAATTTTGTTTACACGCAAAAGGGTTACAAGGCGTTTCTTCGAGCATCAGTTCTCGACGAACGGCTCTTCTACCCAGCAACGCCTCTATTACCATTGGAGGTCCAGTTTGTTGTCTATGAATTGGATACTCCACTAATAGGCATCCCTATGCCAAGTCGAGAAGTACTGCCAACTGTTTCCTCACGATATGATGTGGTTTCAACCAAAGCAGTCACCAGCAGCACTAACAACAACTCCAACGGCTCACCCCGTATTGGGAGTCCTCAGCCAAGCGGCGGACTAGGCGGCCGCTACGCCCCAAAACTCCGCAAAAGGTCTCTCGAGAGCCTTCTATCAGCATACCCGGCCCTGAGTCGACAAGTCCTGGGTCCATTACTAGTCCATATTGATGCTTTCGAGTGTAGGCACGCCACCAATGAGGCCGAGCTGCTGGCCTTTTACGACCAATTCTTTGACACTGCGCTACAAATATTTCAGGACAGCGACGCAGGGCTACTTGCTCGACTCAGTAACGAAAATGATCTCAGCGGAGAAGATCTGGCCGACATTGTAGCCCAATTTGTTGAGACAAAAGTCAGCTGGAAGCTGTGGCGGCGCGTCACCCAGCTCAAGAAGGATCAGGATGCTGAAATTTTTGATGCAATGACGGCAATGGCTTCCATTGATATTGAGCAAATCCTCTTACCCCAAGAGCTCACTTGCCCGGAAACAAATAGAATCGGTCGCCAGCTATGGCAGGCTACGCGTGAGTTTGAAAAGCTGAGCACTGCCGCCTCTGCGGATGACAAGATAGACATTCTTCTACAGGCGGTAGAGACACTGGCATCTTCTGGATTGAGCCAATCCAAGGAAATGGGGCCATCGACGTCGTCTATCACCGATATGTCCGGGTCATTTGGAGTCGGTTTGCCTGTCAATGCAGATCTGTTGCTTCCTCTGATAATGTTGATGCTCATACGCGTCGCACCCAAGAATCTAGAATCGGAGCTTTTTTACATTGAGAGGTTTACCTACAGAGATACCGAGTCCGGCGGCCTGGGTTGGGCGCTTGTGACGTTAAATGGGCTGTTGAGCCAGATCCGCCGAGAATCGGCTCGGTTTGCCGTGATAGCACAGAAAAACACCGACTTTTGGCAGGCTATCACAAATGGAACCCTTACTGAAGACGATTTGACCCCCGGAACAAGCCGTTTTGAGGAGAATATAGAAAAGGATATGCTCTCCACAGTATTTCGAAGCAGAACCCCAATCGGCGAATCAGGAATTTCGCTGGCAATACACTCCAAACAAACCCAAGTGCTCAAGCTGCTACTCTCGCGCGGCACAATATTCTCGGACGAATTTGTCTCTCGAGATGCCTCGTGGGACATGGACAAAACACTCCTAATGTCTGCCGTGGAGACAGGCGACAAAGACGTGATAAACATTCTGGTTGACTGGATGAGGTCGCACCTGGACGATGCGCAGCAACTGCAGTATTTGCAACGAGTCGATTGCTGGAACCGCCAGATCTCCCACTACTTTTTCCACAGCCCCTGGCTCATTGAGAGCTTCGGTGCCCAGATAGATTGGGAATTCAAGGACCAGAATGGGCAGACGCCGCTATTTGCTCTCTGCCGAAGTTACGACCACCCTCAGTACAAGGAGCTTTTGCAGATGGGGTTCAGGGCTTGGGAAGACAATGTGAAGCAACGCAACAAGGTCCCCAGTCTGCTTGATCATATTGACAATCGGGGCAACAGTATATTACACGTAGTGGGAGATGAGTATGCCCTGAACATGGCGTTATCGTACGACGTGGATGTAAACTGGGCCAACGATCGCAACCGAACCCCGCTCATGGTCTACAGTAAATTTGCTCGTATCGACAATCTTAAACTGATGGCACAGGATGAACGGACGGATCTGGGACGTACTGACTATAGAGGCTGTGGTCCATTGGAGTTTGCGAACGATCAGACTGCGATCGATGTGTTTGAAGACATCCTCTTGTTCGACGAGCCCCTCAAGTGCGATACTTACATTCGGGTGACACGAGCTATGGTGCAGAACGGGGAACTGCTTTTTATTGTCAAGTCTGGCCGCAAGGGCGATCCTTCATCCTTTCACACAGTGAAGCGTACAATTGCAGATTTCTCGTTTCTCCAGAAATGGCTGAACCACGAAAGCCCCAACTCGTGGCTGCAGTCCGTGACAGTCGGCAAGGATCCGTTCAGTGTGCCAGTGCACGTGTACCGGCAATTGCTGAGGCAGCTATTTATTACCATGACTGCACATCTTCGCGTTCTAACGCAGCATCCTACTTTTCGAGGTCATGAACTTACGTGGGAGTTTCTCTCAATCCAGGAAATGCCTCAACAGCAATCGGTGGACAATTGTCGCAAGAGAGTTGCGGCACGCAAAGAGTCGCAAGCGCAAGAGGTTACAGTGTACAGCATTGCAGAGCTTGAAGCCGTGCAGGTGTTTATGGAGCACGCCTTAACCCAAACAAAGCAACTATCGCAAAGCATGCATAACATCACCCGCTGTGCCTTTAAGCTGGCAAATAAGTGGATAGACTACTCGCAGGCTATGGACTACTTTAGTGCCAAACTGGGACTCGTGGATGGGTTCCAAGTCATTTACGCAAACTCCTTCAAACCCGAGTTCAGCATGGCTCACGAGTTCAGAGGACGACACAATTTCGAGACCCTCGCGTCCGAGCTGGGATTTTGCTATGGAACATCCGAGGCTGTCGTGATTGCGATTTCAAAAACTCTGGATTTGGTCCATCGTCTTCACAAGGAAGATGCCGCTCTTGATCAGCTCAATGCACAACTCGAGAAAACTACTGCAAAGTCAACCTGGCAACTGGGTGTGTTGGAAGACCGTCGTCAAAAAGATCTAAAGACAAATCAGGACCAAATCTTCGTGAAGCAGCGCGACATCAACCGGCTCAGTAACGAGATGCGAGACGCACACATTACGTTGGCCACTGAACTCGGAAGCTACCATAGGATTCAGCAAACCGAGATCACTCGCCTGCTCAAGCGGTTCACTAAAAGCACCATTGAGCGCAACAAGGAGCAACTGCATCATTTACAGCGAGTACAAAACAAAATGACGGGCTTTGTGTCCCAAATTGACGGGTCCAAGGAACACTAATCCATACAAAGAAATACACTATAGCCTCAGGCACTGTTATCCACTTGTATGAACCTAAGCTCATTTCGGTATTGCAGAGTGTGCTAACATCATTGGCAGTGTGTCATCGTTCCATAGACCAAGGTCCTTGTTCTGTTGTGTTGAGTGAACTTCGGTTAGTATTATATTTATGTCGCTTTTCCTTCAAGCGTTGTCATTGTTACCAGCTCCGCCAGCTCCACCACCACCCATAAACGAGCGGGCAAGTTCAGCAAGGCTGGGGTCAGACATAATGTCTCCTAAGTTAGGCATTTGCCCATTGCGGAAGTTCTCCTGAAGCCGTTGGGCTCCAGGAGAGTTCATAATGTTGGAGAGTGCAGGGTTGGACATCATCTGCTGTGCCATCTGGGCGATTTGCGGGTTGTTCATCAGGGCACTGAGATCGGGCATTCCACCTCCAGCTCCGCCGCCGCCAAAAAGATTGCCAAGATTGGGCATACCTCCTGCCCCACGGGTTTCGGACGAGGATCCACCAGATGAGAGGTCTGTAGCTGACGATTCATTGCTGCTGGGAACGCTGGCCTCGAGGTCATCTTCCACTCTCTTCTTTGCGGTTTCGTAACCTCTCTTCATGCCCTCACTGGGATTATCACCCTCCGTCTCAAGTCCCTTCTTGTACGCATTCATGGATCCCTCAGCGTCGCCAAGGCTGTAGAGGGCAAGTCCCAATCTCGAGTAGGCCTTGGAATAATTGGCATCAAGCTCGATAGCCTTACGAGCATCTTCAGCTGCTTTGGCCGGTTCCCGAAGCGAGCTGTATGCCGCCGATCGGTTAGAGTAGTAGATAGCATTGGTCGGCACTAGCTCGATAGCCTTGGTGTAGTTCTCAACTGCCTCCTGGAACTTTTGTTGTGCCACGCATCTATTGCCCTGACCCTTGAGGGCTTCGGCCTGAGCTCGTGTATCCTCGGAGATCTCAGAGGTCACAGTCTCCTTCTCAATAGTGATTGTCTCTTTCTGGCTGGTCGTGGTGGAAGCATGTTCGGCGTTGCTCACGAGAGAGAGGAGGCTCACACCCTTGAGCAGAGACTTGTCACTGTCCGAAACCTGGAAAACGTCCGAGACACAGTCAATAGCAACCTCTACCGAGTCTCTATCGTCGGCTGAGACGGTTCCATCTGCGATGCATTGTTTGAGAAAGTCAACAATGCCCACGGCCACTGACTTTTTTTCTTGTGTAAGTGTCATGGTAAGTGCTGACAGGATGTGGAACACGATAGAACTATAGTCCCGACTGCCCTATTGGGCCGACAAGGTAAGGGCTCATGTAGTGTAGATGGATTCAGGCGAGTTTCGGGTAATCCTTGTAGCGTTTCGACGTTGTGTATTTCAGTCCAATTTTTATTTGCAAGCTAGGATGATTGGATTCTGGGAACGACCCCAAGCTCTAGGAGTCGCGGACACTTGCTAAGCTTGGACTTGATGGGCACACACACACACACTACCACACCACACATACATACACGCATCAACATGCCATAATGAAGTGCCAGGCCGGCACATCGCAATCTAATGTAACGAATTTACCTCTAATCATGCCTGGGCCATAGCATAAAGGGCCCGTTCGCGCAACTTGCTTTTTAAGTTGACTTTATGCATCATGCAGGTCGATCCTTATGAGGAACCGTGTAAATAAAGTAGGCGAGCGGCCTAGCTTAGCTTGTATCGCAATCCCCTGGTATGGCAGTTTTCATGAGATATTTGCTGGCCCTGGTCGCTTCTGTGTCTGCTTTCACAATCAATCCCATTGAAACTCGAGGAAGGAGATTCGTCGACTCTGTGACAAATGAGACGTTTTACATCAAAGGCGTTGATTACCAGCCTGGGGGCTCGTCTGCATATGTTGGGCATTCCGACCCATTGTCAAATGTAGAGACATGCGCCAGAGATATCTTTCTTTTCCAGCAGATGGGGGTCAACGCCATCCGCGTCTACACTGTTAACCCGGCCATGAACCATGATGAGTGCATGAGTCTGCTCGCTCGTGCGGGTATCTACCTTATTCTGGATGTCAACTCGCCAATGTGGGGTGAGTCGCTCAACAGATATGAGCCGTGGACAACATACAACCCCGGATACCTTGAACACACCTTCAAGGTGATTGAGCAATTCTCAGGATACAACAACACCCTAGGCTTCTTTGCCGGTAACGAGATCATCAACGACGAGCGCTCGGCAATGTACCCGCAGTACATCAAGGCGGTTATTCGCGATATGAAAGCCTACGTCAGCAAACACTCGCCCCGTCCAATTCCAATTGGGTATTCAGCTGCCGACGATCTGCGCTACCGTCAGTCTTTGTCAAGCTACCTGGAGTGTGGCAATGCCAGTAGTGCTGTGGACTTTTATGGAGTGAATTCCTATCAGTGGTGTGGGGAACAGACGTTTCAGTCATCGGGATACGATACGCTAGTGCGCGACTACCGAGACTACTCTTTGCCGCTCTTCCTCTCCGAATATGGATGCAACGTGGTCAAGCCCCGCAAGTTCCAGGAAATTGAGGCTCTCTATTCGACGCAGATGAGCCCAGTATTCAGTGGTGGGCTGGTGTATGAGTTTACCATGGAGCCCAACAGCTATGGTCTGGTCGAACTCGATCAACAGGGAAGTGTGTATCTGACAACAGAGTTCAACACTGTCCGTGATCAATTTACCAAAGTACAAATGGTTACTCCCACCACTCCAAAGCAAGTACAGCGCCCCGACGCGTGCCAGGGAGCATACGAGAACCTTGTAGCCTTTGAAGCACCTCCAGAGTCCGTGGGACTAGAATTGATTGAAACTGGTGTCGACGTGCCAACCGGCCAATTCGTTGAGCCATCAATCAACCAGACTTCATTCAGGATCTACGATGCCGATGGCATTGAGTTTCTCGACAAGACCATTGTGGAGAAGCCTCCCGCACAAGCAACTCCTCCCAAGAACAATAATACACGGGAAGATTTCACGCTCAGAAACAAAAACCTCAACTCCACCATTTTTGACAAGACACAAAAGTCGACGACAAGCAGTGCAGCGAATCTCAGCACACAGGTGGTGGGCGCAAGCCTGATGGCGTTGTCAATAGCCGTCAATTTGATGTAGAGCATCCAGACATAGACAACAATAGAAAAGACAAAAATTCGTTAGCAGCGTTAGTTGATGTTGGAATAGATGAGGTCGTTGGTATTCATGTCCATGATTTGAAGAGGACTGGGAATCGAGTTAAAGTCAAATTTCGACCACAGTCCAAGGTCCACAGAACCCGAGATGAGCAGCACCAGTGTCTGCGTTGTGGATGATGGAGGAGGACCGTCGGTACGTCCAAGTCTATCTGTGGAAGTTAGCCAGCTTGACATGTCTTTATGGCTAGTGACATAGACACTTATAATCTGGGGGTTCAGTCGTAGGGCCGCGTCGACGACTTTCACCGCGTTGAGCTCTGGAACTGGGGCAAAAGGCTTTCTGAAGAATGGAGATTCATGTGAAGTGTAGAGTCGCGACTCAAAACTGTGGTTAGCGCGTAGACTCGATTGTCCGGGAGCGGCCGAAGTCCAGCCCAAGTTGAGGGTTTTCAGTTGGGGAAACAGCATCTTAGACATGCTGTTCTGCCACAGAGTCTGGTGGTCAATGTTGAGACACGTCACTCTGCGAAACAGAGAATGCAGCTGGTACTCGGGTTTATGTGGTACAACCAAGCATGACGATAGAGTGAGCTCTTCGGCTAGCAACCCGGACTTACCTCCAATTGATAGATCGACTATAACATTGTGCAAGTGGAGGGCCTTGTATGAACCAAACGGCCATAGTAATGTCTGCCGTAGTGTGACATTCCAACCTCTTTCCGAAGACATACAGATTGTATGTAGTTTTGGCAGCTTGGACTTGATGATGTCCTGCCCAGTCTTTGTTGTTGCCAACCGCATTGGAAAATCGAATTTTGGCGAAACATCTTGAAGATCAATCGACTGGACATTTGGTAGTTTGCCGAGAATCTCCAAAATAACCTCGGGCCAAGTCATTTCTGTCTCCATTTGGTTTCGCAAGCTGCTGCAGTATAGTACGTCGTCACTGACTACAAACTCGTGCGATGGGTTGGTAAAACTGATGTGGATGACAGCCTCCCGAATGCATGCGATGTCATCCGAAGATTTTTGCTTGGATGTATGATGTGAATTAATGAGCCTCAGAAACCCCAGAGCGTGTTTCTTTGTAGAGAAGCTCACACAGTTGTAGAGCAGATCAATAGGTAGAATCGCTTGCAGAAATCTTGCCGTCGCAGCCAGTGCTAGCAGGTCTCTCTGTATGTCATGGTACGGCCTGTCTTCTTGTATTAGTTGATCAAAAATAAGGTACAAGATCTCAGGCGGTAGTTTTGTGAGAGGGGAGGTTGTATGGTGCTGCTGCTGCTGCTGTTGGGCAATAGACGTTACAGACTCTGATGGTTTTAAGGATTCGTGGGCTCGAAATTTCCTAAAAAATGAGCCCAACTTCGCCCTCAACGGAGGAGAAGATGAGTGTGTGTGCATGGCATCTGAGAGATGGTCAAAAGGGGTGTTGTCAAGCAGCCCCACTACAGACACAGCCGTTTGCCGATCATCTGATGAGATGATCCTTGCCCTTATATTCGACGGGGGACCTACATCTCCAAGATAAGCAAAATAGTGGGCTTCACTTTCCGCGGATCTAGCGAAATGAGTTTCACTTTACTTATTATTTCAATTTCCGCCTCGTGGGCTCAGCTGCGATAATAATTGCCAATCACCAAGTATGGTTACCGCTAACCATGTCCAAAGAACTAAGGACACCAGGTAATTGCATCTCGTCTAGGGCGGTCAAGGCGTTTCTTCGAGAATCCCGGCGGTATTCAGACGATAGCTTACCCACATTTTCGACCAGATCAACCACATGCGGTGAAGTTGTCAGCCACGTGCTGTTTCCAGCGTGGAGGGAACGAGACGAAATCCTTGACTACTGCGACAAAGTCGCAGATAACATAGTAGCAAGTGAGCAGTCGGAGAGCACTTCACCGGCGACAATGCAGTCAATCGACCCGCGAATTGATGCATACGGCGCCCGCGATCTGGATAAAGTCCCTGAGGGTGTTGGTAGGGGCATCAAGCAATGGGTGGCAAACGAGCAATCGGTGGAGGGCATTATTCGCGACACGTCAGCGGGCATTCTCGCAGAGAAATGTGGATCATTTGCCACCAGGAAAGAGTCATTTCTCAGGGCGTACAGGGAATCATTTCTGTCCCCTGGTGCCAAGTGAAGTTGCTAACCCACTATGTATATATAAACAAAAATTCATCCATGTCATTAGTAGCAGTATGTATCATTACACTTTTATTTAGTACACGAAACCAAGAATCTTTCCGGCAACGTGCTTTCTTCTAGCCTCCTCGTGGTCCATGATTCCAGCAGAGGTGGTGAGGATGATGTAACCAAACTGTCTAGAAGGCAGAAGGTTGGTGACCCACTTCTCAATGTCGTCAATACCAACGTTGAAGCGGGGAGAGATGACACCCACCTTGTTGAGACGTCCGTTAAGGAACACAACAATCTTTCCGGATCTGTGGTCGTCGACAAACTCAAAGTCGTCAATGTATCCTGATGTTAGTTTTGTTTCTTTGGCAAATGCAACCAATCAAATGTCAGACCGGGCCCAAATGTCGGATCTAGTACAGTCCGCTGCATGCAGCAAAACGTAGGCCCAAGCACTTTAAGACCGGGCTGGTTGATATGTGAACGGTTTAAACGACAAAACATATCGAGTCACACTCCATCGGGTTATCCGTTCGTTCGATAGACATCGATCGACAGTTTGGATTGGTTGAGAGAAAGAAAAGGAATAGACTTACCGTGCTTCTGGATGACAGTCAAGAAACGGATAATGACCTTGGAGGCAGGTCTGATAAGAACCTGTCTCTTACCAGCCTTCTCGGCATTGGTAATGGTGTGCAGAGCGTCGGCAAGAACAGAAGAGCGGGTCATCTGGTTAGTTTGTGAACAAAAATAAAAGGAGATTGCTGATTGACTCCACCACAAGAGGATCGAAGGTACCTGTACGGTTGTTGTTGTTATCGTAATCTGCTACGAAGGACCGCTGGCGATATGATGACACCACCCGGTGTATCAAAACGGTTTGCTCAAAAACAATGTCGTGAAGCAAACCAGGTGCTGGACATGGCCAGTCTGGGTTGCCGTCAAGACATCATTCTAGACCAACGTAGAGAGACCGGTGGCACTTCCTTTCGGATCCTGCTAATGGTGTTGCCAGGTCTGCAGTATCTGAGAGCAGATACTTTAGACCAGCAATCAATAACAGGTGCAACTTACATTTCTTGTGCGTCGAGTAGTTGACTGTGGGACGGAGGTTTAGTAAATTTCAATAACAACTGTAGAAGTGGGAGTGGGTTGCAGCCGCACGCATCAGCACGATCGCAGTCACTAGGTTCAGGGAGCTCAGGGAGAGTGGGAGGGTGTTAGGGTTAGGCCTATCTCCTGATAAGGAGCATGCACCCCTGAATGCGAGTTAAAAACGAGCGAGCGAGTAAAACGCGATTCAATCTATTAGTAATTAATAAAGAGATGGATCAAAGACTCATCTCAGTAATGGCCTTGCCAATCATATAGTCCTTTGACTTGAAGTACTTGACCACAAGACTTGGGGTAGTCCAGCCAAACATTAGACCAACGCCGCCGTTACGAGAAATAGGCACGGCAGCAAGAACCTTGGTGTCGGGATTGTAAGCAACATCCTTAATGCTGGAACTGATGAGATCGTGGCCCAGAGCAGCATACAAAGGTTTCAGCTGCTGCATCTTGATATCGGCATACGTCTTGATCTTGACGACGGATGCAACGTCACCAAAAGCGTAGGCATGGTCTTTTCCGGGGATTCTGAAATGGGCATCAGTGCTGATGAACCCATTGGTGGTCAGAAGCGACGAATCGACAAAGTCGGTGTTGGGTTTAACCCCAGTGGCCTGGATGCATACATCCACCACGTGCTTGGATCCATCAGGCAGCGACAGCTGGGTTTTTCCGCCATCGATCTCGGAAATATCGTCGACCAGAACATTGTTGACGATCTTGACTCCGAGCTCCTCGAGCTTGCGAGTAGCGCCAGAAGTTGTCTTGGCACTCTTGTAACACTCAAGCGGTCCGGAGGCACCAGTGTACAGAGTGACCTCCTTGTCCTTGTAGGCGGACGCAATCTCAGCAGTAGTCTCGACACCCGTGGGACCCCCACCAACAACAGCAATCGACGACGCAGCCTTGACCTGCTCACTTAGGGTTGTAAGCGCATCCTTGGTCGTCTCGAACGACCCAGACCCAAGCTTAAACACAGGAGACTTGGTCTGAGCACCCGACGCAATCACAATTGCATCGTAGGAGATAGGCTCTTCATCCGACTCGAATGTCACAGACTTGGTGTCAAAATCCACATGGCTGACCACCGCGTTGATGAACTTGAGATTGGGGTACTTCTCAGCCTCGCTGGCGAGTGACACGGCAGAGGCAGACATCCTGTGTGGCTCCACCAGTAGTCGAGGAGCAGCAAAGTTCCAATAGCTGTGGGTGGAGGAGGAGATCCATACAATGTCAAACTTGGACGGGTGCTGAACGAAGAAGCTCACAGCATAGCGACCGGCATGGCTGCCTCCGATGACAATAACCGTCTTTTTCTGCTCTACCATTCTTATTTGTCGAACTGCTACCTTTGGTATTTGGGAAACGGCTGCTTTTTATGATGGAGCCTCTTGGCCGCGAGGCTGACCCTGCATACCGGAATTTTCAACCCGCTGGGCAGCGGGCCGCCAATACCGCAGCACGGCTTGGAATCCCCCCTGCACGGCTAAAAATGCTGACTAAAACCACCACCATTACTAAAAAAATATGACTAAAACTTACCTAAATCGGAGTCGCAGATCACCTGACAATTCACGTGCCACTGTCCTTCATCCGTGTTCCCACATCTTACGGTCCAAAGATAGACAGACGCATGCATGCAGGACGGCGGGCCTGATGTCGCCAAAAGGCGCCTGTTTGAAACAATCAAGCCAACATGCATAGCCATTTCCAAGCTTGCTATGGTGGATCCCCAGGCGTTTGACCCTAATTCTCGTCCATTGGCCGAGGAACTTGGAAAGTTGGCGTCGTTGCTCGACAATGTTTCTCCTGATGTGAAAAATGCATGCGACAGCAATGTTGGTGATTACATCTTCTTTCCATTGAATCATCTTCTGTCAAA
The DNA here is from genome assembly GCA_023628915.1 of Trichomonascaceae sp. Y4102. Taxonomy (NCBI): domain Eukaryota; kingdom Fungi; phylum Ascomycota; class Dipodascomycetes; order Dipodascales; family Trichomonascaceae; species Trichomonascaceae sp. Y4102. Next base: position 167,067 of record JAMAJT010000008.1, on the reverse strand, counting down.
GGATGCACTCGGCGACCGCTCCACCGAGTATCTACTTAAACTGCTGGGATTCATTCTACGCTACTGCTGGAACACCACCCTCGACTCGGTGCGCGCCAGGAACCTACTGGCTCTCGTGAGCTATCTTTTACAGGGCCCTTCACCCGAATTGAAACCCTCTGATGAGGTCAGGTGTAGTGCCTGTAGTGCATTGAGCGCACTTTCAACAGCAATCGCATCGTCTCACACAGATATACAATCTGCTGCTGTAACGGCCGGGTCAACTGCCCAAACCACGATTATGCTTCTCGACGCCCTTATGGCTGAAAACTACGAGCTACAATTGGCGGCGCTGGATGCCCTGCGATCGCTTGTGTTGGTGATTGGTCCACCTGCAGACGAACTAGCTCTCATGCTGCCTGGAATTACGTCTCGTCTGATCCGGATACTCAACGGCTCGTCTGGGGTTAAAGCGCACTTCCGGGTTCTGGTGGCATGCCTAGACCTGCTAGGTGATGTGCTTTGTGTTGTTTGCAACGACGCGGATTTTAAAGAGGGCAACAAGACGAAGAAGAACAGAACAGACTCGTGGCTGCGGGCAACGTCCGAGCAGCTGAGTGTTGCCTTTGGTAGTATAGTGAAGCTGCGAACACATACAAAAGAGCCCGTGGCTCTTGGGTTGCTTTCCATGTCTATCAAACTGATGCAAACATGCCATCAAGCTCTCAAACCGTGCGTGCCTGTTCTCGTGGATAACATTGTGTACCTAGCTGCACGGGGATACGATGATGCATCAAAAGCGGTTCACAATCTGGTTGGTAGATACCCCGATTTGAGCAAACAGCTTGAGAGCGCGACTTACGACCGTATAGTGTCGCTGCCTCGTGTTATGGTTGCTCATGACGAATCACAGCCTGTGCAGGCAATCAGCATCATTCAACAGTCGATGGACGTGCTGGACATTAGTGAGAACTCGTTTGTCTACAATGCACTCATCAAAACGCTCTGCGACTCACTAGACTTTGATCAAGCAGCTCTGGCTCCATCGAGTTTCGGGGAGCTCGCTGCGCCTGTCGAGTTTCTGGCGCAGCACCACAACAATCTTGATCTAGTGGAAAAGCAGCCGCTCTTGCGTGACTTTGGCATTAAGGCGCCATTTGGCTTACGCGCAGAGCAGGCTCTAACTCACATGCTTGGAACTATCAGAAACCGACCACTTGCCCTTCGGATGGCGGAAACATTTACCGCAAACGCCCAAGAGGGTGTGGGCAGTGGGGGTGCTGGACTTCTGCAATTCTGGATGGCTCAGACAATCTTGAGACAGTTTACGTCATCTCCAGATGAACGACTGTTTGGAATGATGCTCAAAATCTCCAATAACTACCTGCAAGACCTAAGCACGCGGGACATCCCCGCAGCAAAGTGCTTAGCTCTCGAAGGACTCAGTTTGGTGGCAATCAGCCGTCGTGAAGAGATTCGACTGGACCTTATAGAGTGTCTCCACCCGGTGCTGGACTCGCTGGCCGACTCTAACGCTGCTGTTGTCCGTCAAGCTCAGCGCACAATGTACCACTTTGCGCAGTACGGCGGATACGCCAACGTCCGAGACCTTGTTGTGTCGAACGCCGATTATCTTGTGGATGCAATCTCAATTCGGCTCAACACGCTGGATATATCGCCTCGTACTCCTGTGCTACTGAATGTACTTCTGGTCCTAGCTGGCCCGCAGATTGTACCATTCATGGACGACCTGGTGGAGACAATGTTTCTGCTTGTTGATGAGTACCAGGGCTACGATGAGCTGACGTATGGCGTATTTAGCGTTTTCAGCGCGCTTGTCGCCCAGGTGAGGATCAAGTATTTGTCTCAGATACAAAGGTCTCTAGAAGGCAACAACAATCGGAGGTCAGGCAACGGCATGCATTTTAATACTGATGAGGAAGCGCAAGAGTACCTCAATCACAAGTCGAACTACGAGGATATCCTTGACCAGGGTTCTAGCGACGTCGATCCCGAACCTAACCCAGACAACCAGCCAGAGAACAAGCCCCAAACGGACGACGACCAGTGGTTGTCTCCCATTCCGCGATCATCGTACTTTGTTGTGAAGCATATTATGGAGCATGTTGATCGACACCTGACGAATGCGGACGCTGGCTTGACCAACATGCTTCTGGAGCTTTTTGCGGCGTGTGTGCCACTGCTTGCATCTCACGTTGATGAATTTCTGCCAGTTGTGCATCAGACATGGCCGGTTTTGGTCCTAAATTTGGAGAGCGATAATGTCGCCACCATTGAGCGAACGCTGGCTTCTATTGCGGCACTCTGTGAGCACGCGAGAGACTTTATGACCAGCCGAATCACCGAGCTGTGGCCATTGCTAGCGCAGCTGGTGCCCAAACGAGCGACTTTAGGGCCGCGGTTTTCTCGTGAGCAGCGTATTTTCGATGCACTGTGTGCAACCGTTGCCTCAATCGTTGACAATTGCCCGCTGCCGCCGCAGTTTTGGGACGGGGTTCTCAGCGTGTTTGGGCCATATCTCCAGTTGAGCCCAAACCTAAAGAGCTCGCTTGAACGAGTGAATTCTGATGCAGTGTGGCTGGAATGCCTGCGCTACAGTAAACAACAGCAATGCGAGGTTCAGAGTGCTGTTGCTTGCCAATATTTGCATCCCCTAGCAATAGCGTTGCCGGGCTATCCATACCTCAATCGAGACCAAACCCTTGTTTAAACCCCAACCCCAACCCTGCAGGTCGGCGTTACTCTTCTCCCACAAACTATATGTAAAGATCGGCCAAGGCAGATCCTCACCGTTAATTTGTTTCGTCAATTCCAATGGAAGTTCTAAGGCAGTTTCAAAGGACGCAGTTCTACAACCATGAGCCATTCACAAGTACTTTTGCGGAAGAACTTGTACGGAATACAAACAAGACTGGGCTTAGGTTTTTTATGTCAGTAAGGGAGTATCCAGTGCGAACCACACAGATGACAGACCGCAGGGACTTGGCGGACATTACTGTGGTCGAAATTACTCCACCGTTGGGCAATGTGAGAAGAGTGGTCCTCACAATCGAATGCAAACTCAGGGACCAAGCCGCGAGAAGAGCTCTACCCCAACTTACTAGGTATATGCGTCGCAGCGGGCGTATTCATGGGATTACAATGAGTGCGAACATTTGCTCTATTTATAGAGACAACGGCAATGAGTTTCCCGATCAAATTGGTCCCGAATTGGACCTCAACACTGACGAAGGCATGCGCGACCTTATTCATTACATCAACTCCCTTTGAGGCACACTCTGTGGGAGATTCTCGCGACATGGTTCCTTTCCCCATCGACTGTTTCCGACTTTTTTATGACGCTACTGCCCCATACATCCTTCCGAAGGAAATATCATTATTAGGTTTTATATATTAATAACATTTCAAAGTCCCTTACTGAGTACATCAATGCCCTGCGTCCAATCCCTTGCGAGACCAAACCCTTGTAGCCCCACCCCGTAAACCCCCTATAAAAGACGTGTATACGCCGTTTGTCCTCACAGTTACCTAGTCTCGACAAGACGTCAATTCCAAATGAAAGCTATAAGGCTGTATCATGAGACAGCAAAACGCCACAACACTGAAACATGCACATGTGCTTTTGCAGAAGCAATTGTACGGAATACAAACAAGACTGAGAATCGGCGTTTTCTTGTCATACGCGAGTATCCAGTGCGAAATACAGGAATATTCAGGTCGTCGGACAGTGTTGTCGTGTATGTCATGAAACAGACCAGCGATGCAGAAAGAGTGGTTCTCACAATTGATTGCAAAGTCAATGACGACGACGCGAGAAAGGATATTGCTGAACTTACTGGGTGTATGCGTGATACCAAGTGTACTGATGGAATTGCAATGAGTGCGAATATTTGTCGTATTTATAAAGACAACAACGATCCTGCTCGATTTGTCGATCAAATTGGTCGCGAATTAAACCTCAACTCTAAGGATGACATGCTCGACCTCATACGCCACATTAACTCCCTGTAAGGCCTCTGTCTTCGCTGTTGGTTCTTTTGCCCATTGGCTGTTTCCGACTTTTTTTTATCACGTTACTCCCCATACATATCGATTCCATTCCGAAGCAAATCCCCTTATTAGTTTTTATATATGTTAATAACGATTTTAAATCAAGCGATTGGACCCAACGGATTGGTCATATATTATATAACATATTATTCAACCTGTAGAGTTGAAATGATAAAAAAACTGACACTCGACATAAACGGAACATAAAATAAATCTAAAAAATTGCCATATGCTCGCCTTTGGCGAATATGGGGCAGCGGCATGGTAGTAAAAACGCTGGAAACAGTCAATGGGGAAAAGAGCCAACAGCGAAGATGCCGCGAGAATCTCCGACAGAGGGGCCCTTACAGGGAGTTAATGTGGCGTATGAGGTCGAGCATGTCATCCTCAGAGTTGAGGTTTAATTCGCGGCCAATTTGATCGGGAAATCGAGCAGGATCGTTGTTGTCTTTATAAATAAGACAAATATTCGCACTCATTGCAATTCCATCAGTACAGTCGGCTTCACGCATATAACCAGTAAGTTGAGGTAGCGCGTTTCTCGCGTCTTCGTCTTTGACTTTGCAATCAATTGTGAGAACCACTCTTTTCACAAGGCCAGTATGTTCAACAACATAGACTAAAGCAACGTCCGACGACCTAATTATTCCCGAAGCTCGCAGTGGAACCTCGGGTATGACAAAAAACCTCCTATCCACGGTCTTGTTTGTATTCCGTACAATTTCCTCTGCGAAAGCACTTATGGATGCCTCATTGTTGTAGTCTTGTGCCGCCTTTTGAAGCTGCCGTATGCCTCCCATTTGGAATTGACGTCTTGTCGAGACTAGGTAACTGTGAGGACAAACTTTCCGTAGCCCGCCTTTTATATGTGGGGTACGGCAGGTTCAAGGTTTGAGGATGCGCAAGCGATTGGACCAAAGCAATTGGCAAAATGTACTCAGTCAGGGACCATAAAATCGTTGTTGAATATATAGAATTTTCGGAGTTCCGATCCTCACTCTGTCCAATGACACCTACATGTCATCTCTTAGTTAGCATGTATTGATTTGCCCCAAACAGATGCCGGAGGGCCGCATCACAACCCAAGTCCTTTTCAAGATTAGCGGAGGTACATTCACCAGACAACAAAACAGAACAATAATGTCCCGTGGAGCGCTCATTCTCATTGAGGGCTTGGACCGCACAGGTATATCGTCCCAATGCCAGATTCTCAAGGAGCCCATTGAAAAAGAACTCAGCCAAAAGACCAGACCGCACCACCGAAATTGAGCAACTTCTAGACAAACACCTGCGTGTCGCAGGTACAGACCACAAGATCTGCGACCAGGCAATTCATCTGTTGTTTTCCGCCAACAGTTGGGAGCTGGCAAGCTAGATGCTACACCTGCTCAAGAATAACATCACTGTGATTATGGATCGATACGTGTACTCAGGATTGGCATTCAGCGCAGCCAAGGGTATTCCCGGTATGTCTCTACACTGGTGCCGACAGTCTGATGTCGGACTTCCAGCGCCTGATGTAGTGATATACCTGGACATTAGTGAGGATGTGGCACCGGCCCCCTCTGGCTATGGCCAAGAGGTGTACGAAACAAGCCAGTTTCAGCAAAAAGTTCGAGCAATGTTCCAGGAGCTAGGGAATATGGCCACAGAAAAGGATGCATGGGTCACGCTTTCTGCTGACCAGGCCATCGACACCATTTCCGACGACATTTACAACCATGTCAAGCCCTTACTAACGCATCCTCTAGGCCCTGTCTTTACCTAGTGTTGTTTTCTAGCATTAGCGCTGTATACTATTGCATATGATATTGCATATGAGATTTATTGCATATGAGATTGCACTATGAGACTGATGAGCAATTCCCCTGTAGGTCCGTGCGGGTTGCTGAGCGACATGGTTAACCTATGCAGCCGCGCTGGTCCCCATGCAGCATGTGTTCTGTGAAGATTGGCCCACTCACAAGCCAAGCTCAACAGAATAGACATTCGGCTAGAGTAAATGAATTCGCTGAATAGATGATTCGCAGAGATTCGGGTTTAAGGTTGTGGAGGGCCAATCTCCGCAGGTACTTGTCAATTATATAGTTGGGAGGATTTGCGAAGAATGCTCGGGCAAAGTGCAAAGCAAACGACTCGACGGGCGTTTTTCTCGACCAGCCCGCGCAATCTGCGACAGTATGGTGGACTGAAGGACCAGGACCGTATTTTCCAGAACCTATACGGAAACTACGGCCATGACCTCAAGTCTGTCAAGCGAATGGGAGACTGGTACAAGACCAAGGAGATTGTCCTCAAGGGTCACGATTGGATCATCAACGAGATCAAGAAGTCTGGTCTGCGTGGCCGAGGAGGAGCTGGATTTCCGTCTGGACTCAAGTGGTCGTTTATGAATCCTCCCGGATGGGAGAAGAACGAGGGTCCCCGATATCTTGTTGTGAACGCCGACGAGGGAGAGCCTGGAACGTGCAAGGACAGAGAGATCATACGCAAAGACCCTCATAAGCTTGTTGAGGGGTGCCTTGTGGCCGGAAGGGCCATGAACGCGACGGCAGCATACATTTACATTAGAGGAGAGTTCTACAACGAGGCTGCACGCTTCAGACTGCAATCAACGAGGCGTACGCCAACGGCCTTCTTGGAAATAATGCGTATGGATCTGGCTATGACTTTGATGTGTACATTCACCGCGGTATGGGAGCGTACGTCTGCTGTGTGGAGACTTCGCTGATTGAGTCTCTGGAGGGTAAGGCTGGTAAGCCTAGGCTGCAGCCGCCATTCCCTGCTGGAATGGGTCTGTATGGTCGTCAATTAGCGGTGTACCGTCGAGGAGGAGATGTCTACATCACTGAGGAGCTTCTTGAGAAGCACTGCGGAGGAGTGAGGGGAAGATGGGACAGCCTTTTGGGAGTGATTCCTGGAGGAGCGTCTGTTCCTGTTTTGCCCAAGCACATTTGCGATGATTTCTACGCGCTAAAAGATGTGCCATGTCTTTCAGCTCGAACCTGACGCCTCGGAATCGGCTTTTGTGAGGGAACCCACACGTCTTTTCTATTGGGTGCTTACTGGCTAATGATTTGCGGGTGTGTTTTGGCCGACTCGGTAGCAGGGATGGATGCGGTCGAATAACGTATCACCCCGTTGGCAGAAGCGCCTGCTCCTCTGGTCACTGCTCGTAGCATGTCTACAACTTGATTGGGACCCTAACCTTGGAGCTATAAGGTTGTGGTGCTGGCTGGGATCCTTGCATATAGATAAGCTTTGAGACATAGGGGGAACCGTTACTAACATCAGCCATGCCACAAATACACGCCGAGATCGGGGACGTTGAAAAGGAAAAGTACGTGCTACAACATTGTTTGCAGGGCCAACCTATTGTAGGGATTATAGTAAAACCAACGTGTGAGCAGATGCGCACGAATTTGATGCAATTGTACGAAAAGAAACTGGAGAATCCAATCGCACGCATTGGTCGGCACGGCAAAACAGTCTGGATTGAGCTCGTGGGCACTGGATTTGCGCTAGTAGTGGACTTGAGGGCCAATGTCCGATTTGTCATCAAAGACCAGAGCACTGTTTTTGCTGACGGCGTCAGTGGAGAAGTTCGATTTTTTGAGGATCGATACAAAGAGTGGACCCCAGAAAAGTACCGCGCTATACTGATTGCCGCCAATGGAACCGAAATAGCATTGAGGGACCCACTGGAGCTAGCAGACATTGATGTGGTGACAGATTTCAGCCCTTCCGTGTATTTTCAGAACCGGCTCCGCGACGTGACAATTCAAAGCTACGACAATGAAGTGTTTTACCGGCGCATCAAGCGCACCAAAGCCCAGGCTCGAACGATCCTACTTCGACAAAAAGTCTATGTTGGGCTTGGAGGGTGGCTGGTGGACGAAATCCTATACCACGCGAGGGTGCATCCACTGCAGCCGGGGTTCCTTATGACCAGAGAGGACATTTACAGGCTCCACGCGACGATCAAGAGTATAGCGGCGTTTGTGGTTCGGGTACGAGGGAACAAGCTGGCTTTTCCCCATACCTGGATGTCTCCCCAGATCTGGCGTAATGCGCACATTAAAAGCCAGCCCAGCTACACTGTTGACGGGCACCTCATTTCAACAGTGCTAAGCCCGTGTAAGCGGCCAACGTACTATGTACCGGCGCTGCAGCGACTAACAACCAAGGCTAAGACTAGAGTAGAGTGTGTGGTCCTAGAGTAAACAGGAAAATAGATTAAACCTATGATGTAAAAAGTCACATAGGGTTGGGCCGGCTGCCCTGCATAAACGCGAGCGTCACCTAAGTCAAACCCTCACAACGAGCTTGGCTAGCCTTTTTAGTGCGAGGAGCGTACACACCACCACACACCACGAGGTTTCTGCATTGGGCACAATGAAAAATTCTTTGGTTCGGCTGGCCCGGCATGCCACACGATTATCGCGACTACCGACAATTGACTGCCCGTACTCAGGACTGCGATTGTTGAATGAGGCGAGGCTCAACAAAGGATCCGCCTTCACCAAGGCTGAGCGAGAAGAGTTTGATTTGACTGGATTGCTTCCACCTGCTGTGAATTCGCTCGAGGAACAGGTTCAGAGGGCGTACCAGCAGTACCATAACTGTCCTGACCCCCTATCGAAGCATGTGTTCACCGAGAGTATGAAGGTTCAGAACGAGGTGCTGTACTACCGACTCCTCAAGGACCACCTCAAGGAGATGTTTAGCATTATCTACACGCCCACGGCCGGAGATTTTATCGAGAACTACTCGCAGCTATTCAGGAAGCCCGAGGGATGCTTCATGGACATCAACCACCCCGAGCAGATGGAGGAGCGCTTGCGGCAGTACGGAGGCAGCGAGGACATTGACTACATTGTGGTTACCGATAGCGAGGGTATTTTGGGGATTGGAGACCAGGGAGTGGGGGGAGTGGGAATTGCCATTGCCAAACTGGTTCTGATGACTGTGTGTGCTGGAATCGACCCGGGGCGGGCAATCCCCGTGGTGTTGGACGTGGGCACCAACAATGCCGCCAAACTGAACGATCCCATGTATCTGGGCAACCGAATGGAGCGCATTCGAGGCGAGCGCTACGATGAGTTTATCGAGAAATTCGTTTCGACGGTCAAGAAGATCTACCCCAAAGCGATTCTGCACTTTGAGGACTTTGGCACGCGAAACGCATACGATATTCTACGGGCGTACGAGAACAAGTTCAGCTGCTTCAATGACGACATCCAGGGCACAGGCGCCGTGACTACATCTGCGCTCAAGTCTGCAACCAAGTTTTTGGGCCAGAACCTTGTTGATTCGCGGATTATAGTGTTTGGAGCCGGGTCTGCGGGAACGGGTATTGCCGACCAAATTGTCGACTACTGCCGCGTCAATGGCAAGACCAAGGAGGAAGCATGTGCCAATTTGTGGCTCATTGACCGCCAGGGCCTACTGAAGGACTCGATGAAGGAGAGCTTGACCAAGGGACAACAAAAATACACTCATAAAGATGAGGACTGGGAAGGCACCGATACCACCAAGCTCGTAGAGGTGGTCAGAAAAGTCAAGCCCCATGTTCTCATTGGATGTTCTACGCAGCCCGGGTCGTTTACCGAGGAGATAGTCAAAGAGATGGCCAAGCACGTCAAGCACCCCATCATCATGCCGCTGTCCAATCCCACCAGGTTGCATGAAGCGGTGCCGCAAGATCTAATCAAGTGGACCAATGGCCAGGCCATTGTGGCTACAGGCAGCCCGTTTGACCCGGTGGACGGTCATGTTATCTCAGAGTGCAACAACTGCTACATTTTCCCTGGAATTGGACTTGGAGGCGTGCTCGCACGCGCTAACCGCATCACAAAGGGGATGATTGCAGCAGCAATTGACGGTTTGGTGGCGCAGTCCCCCGTGCTGACACAAGGCACACACAAGGAGGGACTTTTACCCGACATTGGCCATATTTTTGATATCTCTGCCAAAGTTGCGGCAGCAGTAGTCCTACAAGCACTCAAAGAGGGTGTTGCCGAGGTCGAGAAGGAGCACCAGGTGTATTCTGACGAGCCGGTGACTGTTCCTCGGGATTATGAAAAGTGTGTTCAGTGGGTCAAGAGTCAGATGTGGGTTCCAGAGTACCGTGTACTCAACAAGGTTGCTGAACAAGACTACTAGGTGTATCAATCAAATTAATGATCGCTCTTCGTTCCTTCTCTGCCTAATCGAGGCGACCCCACAAGTCCCCACAAATGCCTCAGTGGGCGATAGGCTCGCCTGGCCACTGGCTGGGCTAGGGCAGCCCCACGAACCCTTCATCTGGAAGGTAATGTGCGGCATTTTGGGAATGGCTATCGTCGGCAGTCGACTGAGTTCAAGTATATTATACATGCCACATGGAATGAGTTTCAACATATTGCTAGATTGTGCGATACTACAACATATTGCTAGACACTGCGACGACACAACATAAGTCAACGACATTAGTTTATCTGTTGTTTGACGTCCATCATTGCTCAGCCTTACACGCCACAGTTAGGTTTAGCGCCCGCCTATAACGGTAACTCGGAAGATCCCGCGCACTCGCACACGCAACCTGACCTGCCTAGGCATTATCGGCTGACAAAAGCCCACACAACACAAATAAATAGTCAATAGACCGGCAAACAACAACAAAAGTCCAAAAATGCTCGCAGATATCCCTGTGCTGGAGGACTACGGTATTTCGCCGAGAACAGGGTTTTTACCCGAGGAACTACCATTGGAGAAACTACAGGACCCTTACTATGAGCCATGGGAGACCATTGCCAAGGACCTGCCTTCACTGATCATGACCCGCCGACTGCGGGGATTTGTCGACAAAATGCCACTTCTAACCACAGATCGACTCGCCACTGAGGCCGACTGGCGCCGAGCAGTCTCAATTTTGGGATTCGTAGCCCACGGCTACGTCTGGGCAGGAGTCACCCCATCAGACCATCTTCCAGTGCAGCTTGCCGAACCATGGCTAGCAGTCAACAAACACTTTGATCTACCTCCCATTGCAACCTACGCTGGACTCTGTCTATGGAATTTCAGAACTGTATTCCCAACTGAACCCGAGGAATGGGACCTCGAGAGCCTGGCCACGCTCAACACATTTACTGGCTGTGTCGACGAGAGCTGGTTCTATCTTGTCAGCACTGCTATTGAGCGACAGGGAGCGCCGTGCCTGACCACGGGACTGAACGCCATACGCGCAGCCCGCGACGACGACCCCAAAGAGGTCATCCGCAATCTCCAGAAACTCGCAGAGGCCATCTCCGCCATTGCAGATACACTCAGCCGTATGTACGAGATGTGCGACCCGCACATCTTCTACTTCCGGCTGCGTCCATTCTTGGCGGGATGGAAGAACATGGCTGATGCTGGACTTCCCAATGGTGTACGCTACGGCAACGAACCTGAGCCCCGGTTCTATGCAGGTGGCTCCAACGCCCAATCGTCTCTCATCCAGGCACTCGACATTATTCTTTCTGTGCACCACAACCCTCCTGGTGAGCACCGTAAACAAAAGGTTTCTCCTTCTGTACCGCTGCACGAGGACCCGGACAAGCACAGCACTGTCGTGGAGACGCCCAAGAAGAACAACTTTATCGAGCAAATGCGCTTGTACATGCCTGGCCAGCATCGCCAGTTTCTCGAGTCGCTATCTGAAGTAGCCGAGATTCGCGACTACGTGGTTCGCAACAGTGAGCGGGTCCCGGAACTCGTTCTGTCTTACGATGCATGTCTAGCCATGCTAAGAGCGTTCCGCGACCGCCACATTCAGGTTGTGTCACGCTATATTATTCTGCAGGCACAGAAACAGCATACTGGCACGGGTATCCGTCGCCATGGTCTCGCCACTGCAGAGAAGGCCACTCGCGGAACGGGAGGTACCGCGCTTATTCCGTTCCTGAAACAAGCCAGAGATGAAACTGGCGACGCCGCAGCCGGAACTTGGGGCAGACGACTGCTACAGGAAAACCGCAGTATGTACCCAACGGCTGCTCAGGTGCAATCCATCAAACCTGATATGTTTGATGAGCACATTCATGGCCTGGCTGGTGAATGGACAACCGACCAGAGCGATACGTCTGTTCCCCATTGGTAGCGCGCACTTACTCACCATTACTTACTCACACACTGCTGACTAGATCTATCAATAAATATTTGTTACAGTTTCTGGGTGGTGTCATCCTGTCTGGATGCTACCGTTAGTTTGTCGTTGTCCTCGGTGCGTTGTGTAGAGTCATCATCATCATCATCACCAGCCACATAGAGGTGGCGCATCATATCCTTGCAGTCGGTCCAGTGGCGCGCTTGCTTGCCAAAAATGTACATTGGCACTGCCCACAGACACAGAAAGATCTGGATGGAGCCGAAAATCACAAACGAGGTCTTGGACCCGGTTCCCTGGAGCAATTTGGGCACAAACAGCGAAAACAGGAATCCAATCACGTTCTTGGCCAGATTCAGGCACACAAGTGCCTCGGCTGCAAACATCTTGTACGAATCAACAACATATGTGATCGCCGTGGTAGATCCCAATGAGCACCCAAACCCGAGCACTCCCAGAAAAATGGCAGGCACAATCCAGAGATCCTCGGCTTTCGCAGACCAGCCAAAGCCCATCATGCCAATGGTCACCGACAGAAGTACAGGAAAGAGCATGACCAGGCGGAATTCAGGCTCGTATGTTCCATTGTTGCGACGAGACATCAGTCGTACAATCCGATCCGACAGCTTTCCTGCAATGGCTGAACCGAGACATCCTCCGACAAACGTGGCAACGTACAAAAGACCAACCGAAGTCGTCTTAAAGTTGTACGGGGGGTTAGAAAAGATCTTGGATATGGTTTCGGAAATGACAATCAGCCACACCACACTGAATGCATAGATAAAGGTAGAAAACAGCACCGATGGGTACGCATACAGCAAAAATGGCCGCAGTGCCACCATCCACCACTTATCCTTGGTGAAGCGGCCGCTCCATGGGTTGAGTGTCTGCCAGTATGACTTTTTCTCCGGCACCGTCTTGTTACTAGAGAGCATTCGGTCGAGAACGGGTCTCATGTAAAATTGTTGCTGGGCCACAACCTCTGCAGAAGATCTTCTCGATAGTCTTGCTGATTGAGAACTTGCGTTTCGGGACAGACCTGGACGTTTTGGAGGCTTGAGGTCAGCGGACTCTTTTGAAGATGATGAATAGTCGACGTCGGCCATTCTCACGTGGCGGTGACTGATTTGGACGCTGGGGTCTTCTATTTTTGTTTCCTGGGCGGTTATAATCTCCGAGCCATTTGATTCCTCGTTAGACTGGGCAGCCAGCTCTGCATTTGCTCTTTCGAGAATGGCACCGCGCTCATCGACATGGTGACCCTTGAGTCTGGCGAGTCTCGCGAGCTCAGTTTCCTTTAAACTCTGTTTGTTGGGCTTTGGAGTACGATCCCAGAAGGTCTCTGGAACGAAAAGTAGGGTGAGTACCAGGTTCATACCAGAGATGATGGCGAGGATCCAGAACACCCAGTTCCAGCCAATATCGTTGATGATGAACCCAGCAATCATGGGCACAATGTTTTTGCCGCCCAGCATGAGCAGCGTGTAGATTCCCAGTCGGTATGCGCGTTCGTGCATAAAGTAGATTTCTGCAATTGATGCACTAGGAAGCGATTCTGTAGGGGAACCGCCGATACCCATGAGAACACGGGCACCCATGAGTGTTCCAAACGAGTGGCTAGCTCCTCCCCATAGCGCACCTGCGAGGAAAACCGTCAACCCTATAAGATAGACAAACCGCTTTCCGTACAACACTGCAGTCGGAGCAAAGAACACCGAACCAACACCAAGAGCCAACATGAAGCCACCTACAAGATAAGCCAGCTTCGACTGCGTCACGTGAAACTCCTCGGACATTTCTGTGAATGCCGAAGCGAGCAGCGGAGACATGCCTCCAATGATGAACGAGTGGAACCCAATGACTCCGAGGGCCAAATCGCGCCTCCACATGGGCCAGTTGAGCGGATCATTGGGGTCTGCTTGTGGTTGTGGGTGCAGCACTACTCCATCTTTGTTGCGCTTCAATTTGTCTTGCTCCGTCTCATCCCCTGTTGACTTGATCATGGCCACAGTGCCGGTGACTTCACCGTCATAATCCGGCGGCTCACGCACCTTGAAGAAGCTGAAAAACCTCATGTTGCGATTGCGAGGTAGGAGGATATTATGCCTGGCAGGCTGTCGAGGAAGGAAGACGTTTCTCGAGGATCTGCAATATATAGTGGGGTGGTCGTGCTTGTTTGTTTCGGTAAGGGTCTTTTGACTCTAAATGCCCCACGACATGCGGTTCCCAACCCTGTCCCAAAGAAGAAACTGTTGTAGGAGGAGGAGGAGAAGTTCCAGCAAGATGAAGAAGAAGATGATGATCTAGCGGGCTAGCGACGTAGATCAACGAGGTTCCTTTGATTTCCTTTGTAGAATAAAAGAAAACGAAACTCCCAACAGATAAATATAGTCTCGGACGCGAAACATACCGTCTGCATGCACGTGGCCAGTAGACGCACGCTGATGTCAATTTTACTTGATTGCGGTAAAAGGGGGAATGCAAGATAAACAATGCCAACGTAGCGACCCCCCGAACAGAGTAATCGTTACAGAGCAAGACTAATTGATTTTCTTGAGAGTCCTTCAGACGTTCAATGAGACATTCATTGCCCGAGCTGAAAGTGTGTACACCTCCAAAACAGGTGGCTCGGTTCCGGCCACATGTTTCGAACCACGCCTTGGCAAAGGGATGCCACTCCTTATTTGCTGATATCCTGTCGTTCTTTGATAGGAGAATGTGGGTACGGTCAAAGAAACCCCACAGCCGTTATGCACAGCATGCGCGGCTGCCTGATTTCGGTGAAGCGCCCCGTAGAATCTGGATCGACGGTGGTGTTCTTTGTACATTCTATCTCTATTGTATTTCTAGCGTGTGATATTCTAGAGTGCGATATTCTTATAGTGCGCGTGGCCCGCTTCCATCTTTAGTCATTGCTGATGACTACTTGTAGTCATGTGCCAATGCTTGCCACCGACTGCAGACTGCCCACTGTCTGTCCCTGCCATGGATTGACAATATAACGTGAGTCAGGTATTTTGATATTTGATCTCCACTATCACAAATATGGTGGTGACAAAGACAAACAACATGCAATTTGTCCCAATTTCCAGAACTCCACAGCACCTTCTAAACTTAGCCCAAACTTATATCACTACCCTGATTGTTAGGGCATATCCCCAATAAGCTCGGCATCGCCTCTTGTTAGTTAGCAGAGCTCTCCTGCTTATTCACTACTGACAACATCGTCCTAGAAGCATCGTGGTAGACATCATGAGTAGTAGGTACGAGCGGTTAAATGGACAGGCGGGTGACGCTACTGGCCCACGTACCTCGACCGATTCACTGCCTCCCTCTTATGGGCAACACGATTCGAGAGATGGCGAGAGAGACCGATTGGTAGAGGCTTTCCTATCAGATGACGAGGACGATAATCAACTCGACCCACACCTGTACAGAGACGACCGGCAGGTGCTATTCTCTGTAGATTCGTCTGCTCCACCCACACGAAGCCACACTCCATCACACTCTATATCGGCGTCTGCAGTGGCAAGAGGCTCTGACAACACTAGCTATATCAACAACCAACAAGGGAGACCAAGCAATGATAGCACTGCGAGCAACCGTCCATCGACTACGACATCCAACTCAGTTTTCCCATCCTTCTTGACGTCTTTGTTTGGTCGCGGTGGAGCTAGTGGCCGGCATATTGATAACAATGACGGAGTGTTTGCTAATCTCACGGCAAAACCCAGCACCGAGAAACCCGATGACGACTCGGAACACGAATTGCCACCATCCTACGACGTGGCAGCTGCCGATCAGGCTCCTCCGTACTGGGACACCACCATCATTGCGCCTGGCATGACGGACGAGCCGTTCATTGAGGGCCTACCGGTTGGAAGCCTCATGAACTTCTTCTGGAATATGGTAGTGTCTGCTGCGTTCCAGTTTGTCGGGTTCTTCCTCACATATCTGCTACACACGTCACATGCTGCGAAACAGGGGTCTCGGGCTGGTCTTGGGTTTACGTTGATCCAGTGTGGCTTCTACTTACGTCCGGACGGATTCGATGCCGGCGCAGGCTCAGGTGACGACGATGGCCCCACGAATCTTGATAATGCCGGTGGTAAGGTTGTCCCGGACGACCCCAACAACTTTGATGTGGGTTCGCATATCGACGTGCATCTCGCTGATGGTGCGCAGAAAGTTGCGGCGGCAGCAGCTTCTGCTGTTCCCTCGCCGTCGGTATCAGCTTCTTCGTACAACAGCAGCGATGCGACCGGAGCAAGCAGGAGCTGGGTCTCGATCTTCCTCATGGTGCTTGGATTTCTGATCATGCTCAAGGCAATTATAGACTATGTCCAGGCTAGGCGGATGGAGGCGGCCATTCTGCGAGCCAACTCACCTCCAGCAGATGCTGAGTCAGAGAGCAATACCACTTCTCAACCATCTGGCTCCTCGTCATCCTCCACTCCTGCTAACCCTCCTCCTCCTCCTAACTCTGCCGAGAACATGGCGTAACCTAACTACTTCTAACTTTGTTATTACAACTGACTTTCTATAATACATACATTCCGCTTTTTTCTATAATGCATCTAGTTGAGCAGAATCATAATCTTTTCGTAGACGGTGAAAACAATTCCTCCACTGAGAATGAGACGACCCAGTCGAGGAGTAGCACCCTTCCAGTAGGTGAGAACTCCCTCATTCTTGGCTACCTTGACGAAACAGTCAATGGTTCCCTTGTACATAGACTTTGCCTCTAGACTCTGCATGCGGGTCTTGACCGTATCCAGCGGCATAGTTGTGTACACGGTTATGATTCCTGCTATCGCTCCAACACCAAATGTCTCTAGTGAAGATAGAGGCGCTGATGGGTCAGGCTTCCGCTCCTGTATGATGGTTTTCATCGCATTATAGGATCCGAGACGCACCATCTGATTAGCCGCTTGTCTCATGGTAACTGGGACTACTCCACGGTAGATCCCCGCGAGACCCTTGTCCTTGATGAGTTTTCCTGTTCCCTTGACCAATCCCTGGTACTGGGGGTTTTTCGTCTGTTTATCGTCAATCATGGCCGTCTTAATCGTCTCAAACGGCGTCACCGCCACCACCGATTCAAGAACACCGGCGCCGAGTCCAGCAATGGCTCCTCTGGTTTTGGACAGATGCCCATTTTCGTCTCGCAGCATATCCTTGATGGCATCAAACCCAAGAAACCGCACTCCAGCTTTGGCTGTGTTTCCAATAACAAACGCTCCGCATCCTGTGTACAGTGACTTTACGCCTTGTTCTTTGGCAACACTCGCAATGAGTTTTAATGGGTTGCGAGACTGGGTGGAGTTCTTGGGCACAAGCTGTAACCGAGTCTTTGCAAACTCAAATGGATATGTGATGAAACCTTCAATGGCACCGGCAGAAGCGCCGGCAACAAACGACTTCCATGGATCAGCTTTGGCGGTAGCGGCCATCTTTTGAAATAAGTCAGTCAGTCAGTCAGTCAGCACGGCTGAGTGAATAACTCTATCTACAATGTCAAAGACGGAATACAAATGCAGTGTCAATTATTATCTCACACTCTGTTAGTGGCCGCCTCTTCATCGCTAACATCAAACCCATCAGCATCATCCAGCTCAAAATCCTCGGCAGCAGGTTGGGACTCTCGGCTGAACGAAGCCATCCCTCCTAAATGCACATAATTACGGGACCGGCTGAGCCGCCCCTTGAGCGACTCCCAGATTTGCTTGCGGCGCGTCTTGCCCAGAATCAGATACGCTGTGATGGCCAGAATCACAAGAAACGCCAGCGAGCCCCAGAATCGATGCGACTTTTTGTCCAGCTTGTCGCCCCAGTCACCAGCATTGGTGTTTAGCTTGGGCCGCGAGTACCCGGTTGACTCGGATCCATAGAGCCACTCGATTGCAGCATCCTGTTTCTGGATGCCGTTCTTGGTGTTTCCGTTCTTACCCAACTCGCCTGTTGCATACAATAGCGCGGGACCTAGTGTCCACGAGAAATCAGTCTCGTTGATCTTGTCTGCAGTCTGCAGCGGGTTTATAAACTGGTTGAACTTGCTGTCAGTGGCGGTGGTGTTGTCTTTCAGCGTATTATTGTGAGGAAACTTGTAGCCTTCTTCAACCACGGCCAGCAGCCAACTGGACTGGAAACACACGAGCTTAAGCTCTTCAGGATTGACGCCCTTAAACTCCGGTAGCCGCTTGATATCCTTCCACTCCATTGAGCAGAACTGGTCCACCTTGCCTTTGAGCGTATCAAAGTCAAACGCACCTCCTAGATTGAAGCCAGTTTGGGTTGTATCCCAGTACTCACTGACGCCGACAAAATGGTTGATGCTAAAGTCAAACTGCGGCTTGCTTGTTTCGCCCATTTCGCTCAAAAGTGGCTTGATGGACTCGTAGCACTGCGCAAAGTTGCCTGTGCCGGTTAGTGTGGATTTGACTATCCGCTCCTCTATTGTCTTTTTGTTCTTGTCGCCGCCCTTTCCTTTATGATCGTCTGAATCGTCATCATCATCATCATCAGTATCGCCTTCTTCTTCATCTGTGTCGCCATCTTCTTCATCTGTATCTTCTTCATCTGTATCGCCATCTCCATCGTCTGTATCATCCTTTACAGCTTTTGGTTTCGTGCCTGTCTCGCTGGTCTTGGTCTCTGAGAACTCAACCCCTGAGGGCATGCATGGATCCTCCTTACCTTTCAGGCTATTGAGGTACCTGTCTCTGCCCTCGTTAACACCCAGACCCAGAAAACTATGCGA
This sequence comes from Trichomonascaceae sp. Y4102, assembly GCA_023628915.1. Classification (NCBI taxonomy): domain Eukaryota; kingdom Fungi; phylum Ascomycota; class Dipodascomycetes; order Dipodascales; family Trichomonascaceae; species Trichomonascaceae sp. Y4102. The sequence goes on along the minus strand of JAMAJT010000008.1, from coordinate 148,129 downwards.
GTAAGCATCGTAGTACACATCTCCCTTGCCGTCTAGAGAAGCCAGGGCAATACGGTGCAGTTTTGTTTTGTGTTTTTCCCGCTCGGCGGCAACAGGCACAAACGTCACCTGCGTAGACGCTCCTCCCATATCCAGAAACCCATATGTGGTGTGGTCCTGTCCGTGGTCATGCTGGTCAGGGTTTTCTATGGACCCCGCGAGGTAATTGAGAGAGAGCCAGCCAAACAAACCCTCAGTGTCGCCATCAATGACCTGGGCGTGCGACGCACACTCCGGCATGAAAAAGTCTGTCTTTTGGACATAATTGCACACGCGAGTCAGCACCTGATGCTTCTGTGTTGCCGAGACTAGTCGGAGTCCTCCTGTAGCATAAAAATACACAGGGGTACGAGGCATCTGTGCAGCGGGAATGATGGACATGGCATACTCAAACAACGGCTGTAAATGGTCGCTTTCAATTTGGTCCAACTTATCCACGTAATCCGAGATCCCGGGACGCACTTTCTTGGCCCACTTGTTGCCCTGCTTGGTCACCAATGGAAAGTCCACGTCAACGTTGGCCTTGAGTATCTTTCTGTCTGCGGTGCCAGCGTACTGATAAATGTGGAGCCTTGACCCTGAAGATCCAGCGTCTATAATGATAATGTAGTTCCAGGGCGTTTTGGAGTTTATATCAAAGAACACTTCCCCTTTGGCATCACCTTTTTTTTTAGACTTGCCCATCCCCCGTGTTGTCGTTTATTAGATGCGAGGCTATTACACACAAGAGTATATGGGGCATTGTCCGAGCCGCGCGACCTGTCATACTATATATCACCGTTTATCTTATTATTGACAGAGGTAATTCCCACTAGCCCCACGCGAGGCGAGGCTTCTTGGAACAAAATTCCATGTCACCGGCATATCCGCTAACCGAGAAATCTAAATGGCGGTTGGCAACATTGTGCCCTAGATACCTTAGTACTGAACTGTATCGTAGCAAACCTCAAATACTGAAGTGTACTCAAGGTGTAATAGTCAGACAGTCTTGGACGTGCCTAATTGAGCAGAGCATCTATGATGTCACGTGCCGCAGGGTCCCCACACAACCTGTTACCTGTTCGGAACCCTGCGGCAGTGCCAAGCCGTCCGATCCTATTCTAGCCGGCAGGTCGGCTCAGCAATACTTATACGACGTTGAACGTTCATTGGCCTCACCACCCTCTTTACTCTCTTTATCCTTACTTTTGAAATGTTGTGTCGGCGCTTGGCTATTCCAGCTAGGTTACCGGCGATGCATCGACAGTTTGCCAGAGGGCCCAGCCGATCACTTCCAATTGCGTCCCGCGGTCAATTTATCCGATTGCAACACACCGAGCCACCACCCCCTCCTCCTCCAAATGATTCAAAGAAAGGACTCTGGTACAGGGCAAAGCGCGTAGGATACTACACCGTGCGCGGCGTAGGCATCATGGGCGTAGCCCTGGGAGGAACACTTCTAGCATTCTTTGCTTACGATTACACCACGTACAAAGACAACAACCTGGTGATACCCGTACAGGTTCCTGATCGGGCAATCAATCCACGCAGAGGAGGACCCAAGAACCTACCTATCTGCGACGAGTTCCTCGATGGTTTCGAACCCGACAAGAAGATCCTCTGCAACAAACCTCGTCTCGTTATTTTGGGATCCGGATGGGGTGCAGTATCGCTTCTGAAGGACATTGATCCCGATATGTACGACATTACTGTGATCTCCCCCACCAACTACTTTTTGTTTACTCCTATGCTACCGTCTGCAACGGTTGGAACCCTGGACCTGCCTGCACTAGTCGAACCCATTCGCCGCGTGTGCCAACGTACCAAGGCCCACTTTTTGGAAGGGTTTGCGGATGACGTTGTGTTTGACGAGAAGCTCGTGGAGGTGACCACCAAAGACCGCGCTAATAAGCTGCGCTCGTTCTATGTTCCCTATGATAAACTGATTGTTTCTGTTGGCTGTGTGTCCAACACCCACGGTGTACCTGGAGTCGAAAAGTGCAACTTTCTCAAGACCATCCAGGACGCGCGTGCGCTGCGCGGACGCATCATGCGGAACCTGGAGCACGCGTGCCTTCCGTCCACGACCGACGAAGAGCGCAAGCGCCTTCTCTCTTTTGTTGTTTGTGGTGGAGGTCCCACTGGTGTGGAAATTGCTGCCGAGATCTATGATTTGCTGAATGAGGACCTGGGTACGTTTCCGCAGATTTTGCGCAACGAGGTGTCTGTACACATCATCCAGAGCCGATCTCACCTCCTCAATACGTACGACGAGAAGATCTCCGAGTTTGCCGCGGATTGGTTCAAGAAGGACGGCATCAATCTGCTGGTCAACTCGCGAGTTGAGCGCATCGATGACTACTCTGTGTTGTACTCGACAAAGGACGACAAGACTGGCGAGAAACAGTACCATAGCCTTCCCTACGGCACCTGTGTGTGGTCGACTGGTATAGCACTGTCTCCATTGACAAAACGCATCACCCAGAAGCTGGGACCCGAGTTCCAGCGCAACAAAAGAGCCATTGAGACCGATTCCCATCTACGGGTGTTTGGTACCGAGGACGTGTATGCAATTGGAGACTGCTCATCTGTACGAACCAATGTGGCGTGTCATGTTGACAACATGATCCGCGAGCATGTTCTGGGCCAGCGGGGTTACTCGCTCAAGGAGCACGGTGCGCGTGACGATGTTGATATTAGCAAGGTGGATCTCTCATTTGACGATTTTGTCAATCTTGGTGCTGCAATCAGAAAGAGAGAGCCCCAGACCAGCACGCATTTGATGCGCATGAGGGAGCTGTTTGAAGAGTACGACTACGACAAGTCGGGAACGCTATCAATCGACGAGCTCACACAGATGCTCCAGGACGTTGACAAAAAGGTGACCTCGTTGCCCGCCACGGCTCAGCGTGCTTCACAGCAGGGAAAGTATCTCGCCCGCAAGCTGAGCGTGCTCGCCAGCAACCAGGGTAAGGTCAAGTGGAGCGAGGTCAAGCACGGCGACCTTGACCAGCACCTGTACCGGCCGTTCCAGTACCACCATCTGGGATCGCTTGCATATGTCTCCAATGCTGCGGTAGCTGATGTTAATGGTAAGAGCTACTTTGGCGGTCTGATTGCCATGTATCTGTGGAGAGGAGTGTACTTTGCCCAAACGGTGTCGTTCCGGACACGGGCGCTCATGGCCATGGGTTGGCTCAAGCGGGGTTTATTTGGCAGAGACTTGGCCGACATTGTGTCAACCGAGAGTGAAGAACTCAGCAGTATGGAGCGTGAGGCAATTGGCAAAGATAGATAGACATTAGATCCGTTTTATCAACTTGTATTTATTTTTATACCCAAGTGGGAAACGAACCCAACTCTATGAAAGAGCTCAAGCTCCCACGGTTTGGGCCGTCTGTGGAGACACAATGCGCCAAATGGTCAATTGATGGGTCGATTGCCGTTGTTTGCGGATCAGAGATTGTTGTTGCCTCTCCCAGCATGAATTTTGAAGATACCCCGCCGACGTGTGGGTACGAGAATGCGACAACCGTGCCATACATGTCTTTTGGTCACCGGCTCGGCGACCTGGCCACCTTTGAAGACGAGCAGTTCAATTTAAGCAGCACAATATCAGAGAGAAACGCCACGTTCACTGATGTCGCGTGGTCGCCCAGCACCAGCCAACATGGGTGTAAGCTGGCTGGGCTGACCGACACCGGCGAGGTGTTTGTGTTTGAGACAGATGGAAACAACGTCAAGAATAAATGGAGATTTAAACAACAACTAACAGATTTGGTGATACATTCATGGAACGAGAGGGAAGTCGCGGAAATTTTCAGGTACAACACCCTCACACATGCACAGCGGTTGCTGCTAACCGCCCACAGTATAGCGTGGTCGAGTGCTGTTGCTACACAGGGCACGATATCCCTCCTGGCTCTAGGCACTGCATCGGGCCATGTTTATTTGTTTTGCATGAAAGACGACGACATATCGCTCAGCGGCAGCCTGAGTGTTTCACACCGCGAGGTGGCAGTAACTGGACTGAGCTGGTCTAGCGCTGTAGGACCGGATCAATTCCTTCTAGCAGCCATCACCAGCGATAATGCGATCCACCTGGCGCGCATCAGCGCTCTAGAGCCACAACGTCAGTCTATGGCATTCAGCGAGATTGCTCCAAGCACGCCCTACTACATATCTGGGTTCACATGGTCCTCCGGTCGAGAGTTTGCCTATATATCAACAGAGTCATTGGTGGTGATACAATTCGATGAACATGGCGCAATAACCAAATCGGTTAGCACACCAGCACAGTTCGTTGAACCCGCAGCAGGAATCGTAACCGACAAAAGCACTGACACCACGCTGAACGTCACCTGTGTGTCAACCCGAGGAAGCGTGCAGTCTGTTCAAGTTGATACGGCCACAATGTCCGTCAGAAGCGACGAGACCGAACTTGGGTCTGTGTTGGCCTCGCGCCTGAACAAAAAGGTTTCTGCTTACTCCGATAAGATCAATCTCCCCGGCGCAGCAGCCAACTGTCGTGCTCTAATCCAACGCCCGGGCAGCTCTGTAACTGCAGTAGTATACAGCCTACACGTGACGAATCAGCTTAGATTCCCACTTCTGTCTAACCTGGTGACCCGAATAATGTTTGTGGTGAACCAGCCTGACCAGTACGTCATTACGGCTCCACGGTTGGGGTACCAGTCTGCACTTGGTACGTGGTGTGAAATTGCCACGGTCAATGCGTATGCGTCTCAACCAGCTAGATTGCGAATGCTCGAGACGTTTGCCAGCGAGGTCCAACGCGGCGCCCCTGTTGACGAGGATGCCACAACCAGTCTTGGCGCTGTGCTTGCGACCCGAGAAATGGACAATCAGCGACTGATGAACCACCTAGTTGGTTCTCCTGATTTTGACATGGCGGTCCTCAGGCTGATTGCGCTATGCGTTGCTGCGCAGCGCAAATCGGTTTCTACGCTTTCGGATCTGGACCGAGCCATGCTTCTGTCATTTAACAACCAGGTTTCTAAGTTTGACGACAACGAACTCGGCGGAAACACAACAATTACCATTTCGGGAGGATTTCTAAGCGAGGCGTTCGACTTTTGTCAACAGCAACAACAACAACAACCAGGACAAAACACTGATTGCATCACAAGCTTGAGCGGCCACAACTGGAAACGATGTTCCCTCACGCTGCTTCCTCTGACTAGTCCCAACGTCCTAACTTGCTGCGGGTGCCAGAGAAAACGCATGATTACGGCAGACGAGGGCGAGCACCCACTGGTTGCGTTTGTACTCAATCAAATCACCAGTTGTCCATTTTGCGGCTGCCACTATCGAACACGGGCCACGTGAGCCGTACGTCTTGAGAGGAACGCAGCTCGGCGGTTGAGCCGTGTTCTCACGACCCGAGGGTGGTACGGCTGAACTGACTTTGAAGCGCGGCACCTTGCCTGCGACCCATACTTTTTGGCTCTGACGGCAGTTTGCTGAAGCTGGACCATTGTGCGTTGGCCAAGAGTCTGCCGATTCTGCCACTGGACTTGGATGGCCACAAACGCAAAAGCAGCAAGCAGGACTTTGTTGAGGGAGTGCGCACCGTAGACAAACTCATAGTCGCAGCTCTCGTGCGCAAGTTTCTTGGCCCGAGCCACAAACACCGATTCATCTCCTACTGCGTTTTCATGCTGCAGTACCTGCGATTCCTGGTACCAGGTCAAGGTCTGCTGCTTGGTGGTGGTGGTGTTTGTGCACTGGAGGTATGCAAGCCCGTCGGACCGTTTTGGGATAATGATGTAGCTGGACCCGGGTTCGCCCTGTTTCGGTACCAATTCAATTTTAGAAAACAAATGTCGTCTTGTAGTGATACGTGCCAACACGAGGCGTGAATTGTCGAGCAGAATCCACCGGTGGCGGCCGGACCGCTGAACTGAGAATACCATCTTTGTCATGTTCATAATGTTGTACTGTTCGGGTGTGAACCGATCTTTACAGATGCGGAAAGATCTGTCAGCATTATGTACAATGCTGGAATTCGCCAGAACCACTTGCTGCGCATGGGACACTGCCTGCTTCCGCCGGCGTCGTTGAGACCAGTACATGGACCCGGCGCCCAGTCCTGCACCGGTAAGACCAGCTAGGCATGCTGAAGAAATCAACAAGATGCCTGCTACTTCCATCATGTGTTAGGACTACGGAAGCATGTTTTTAATTAAGTAGGTTAAGTGCATCAACATTATGGAATAAATAATCAACGGGCATTCTTCAGTGATAGGTACGTGTTCCAAAACACACCGATTGTAGACGAAAACGGGATCTGGAATGCACGTGGTACCACCATGAAGTTGAAAAACTGCGTTGCCGGCCATATGGCATAGTTGACGGCTAGTGTGGGAAGGTACACCGTCTTGAGTTTGTGTTCGACTGCATGCTTGTCTCCATGCTCCATCACTATAGTCATGTATGAAAGAAAGCATGCTAGTGAGATGGGTGACCAACACAACTGATCGCTCATGACCCGCTTCAGTGTCGACAAAAACAGGGGTTCGTCTGTCCAGCTGCTGTTGAGAAAGGCATACCACGGCGACTGGAAGAACGATATGATGAACCCCCAGCATGAAAACAGTGCCAATCTTCTAAAATGGTACACCTCTGGTGCAGACGGTGGTAACGTTCCTCCTCCGTCATTATAGTAGTCGTCGTGGACAAGCAGATCAGGGTCTATGCCCAGGTCCAGTAGGTCGTCGTCTTCTTCGTCTAGGACCACTCTTCTTGGGCGACCGCGCTCAAGAATGTATTTAACAAACACCTTGGACTGTTTGGGTCTTGCCTCGGGGTTGAATGCGTACATGGTTCGTAGTGTCTGAGCTAGTGTATCTGCTAGTCCATACAGCAGAAGATTGGTCACAATCATGGTTAGCAATGCATGTTTGGCGTATAGAACGGTGAATCGGAAAGTTAATCGAAGAAGCCAGCCAAAATATATGACAATCATGGCCCAATTCAGTAGTGGGATTCGCAGAATCCGATACTCGGTGATAAAGTCCACCACCACGTCCTTGACTGCCAGTGCCCAATCCTTGAGCGTCCAGAAATGCCTATCGTTTCCATCTCTCAGTTCGTTGTTGTCGTTGATCTCTACTTGGTACCGCGACCCCAATAAGTCGGCGCCACCCAAGTTCGGCATGAGAGCAGTCTATTGTGGGGTAATGCTTACTGATATCACGAGGGCGATAAGATATTTGGGTTGCCCAGCTAAAGCTCCCCCTTACAACCCCTGAAAACAGTCACTCAAAAGTGAAATTTGCGCCGCACCCTGAACGCACACCCACGCACACACACGCACAGGTCCCATTCACCACCAAGTTTCAACTGGCCTCCACAGCACGCATCTAATCAGAACGACATGTTAATTCCTACCGAGGACCGCAAGAAGATTCTGACGACACTCTTCCAGGAGGGCGTTGCCGTCGCCAAGAAGGACTTTGAGATCCAGCATGAGGAGATGGGCGTCAAGAACCTGTACGTTATCAAGGCCATGCAGAGCCTGACCTCGCAGGGCTACGTCAAGACCCAGTTCTCGTGGCAATACTACTACTACACCCTCACCAACGAGGGTGTCGAATACCTCCGCAACTGGCTCCACCTTCCTTCCGAGATTGTTCCCGTCACTCACAAGAAGCCCACCCGTGCCCCCACCGGCGGCCGTGGCGACCGTGGAGACAGAAGAGGCCCCAGAAGCGACGAGGGTTACAGAAGACGTACCGACAAGGAGTCTGCCCCCGCTGGATACACCCCCAACTTCTCCTAAGTCTGCCATTAATCAAAAATAGCCCCACGATCAATCAAATCTGTTTATGACGCTGAACAGTCATTCAGTGTTTGCTGTGTTTGCTCTATTGTCACTGAGTTGTCGACGACGTCTTGTTGTTGCATACCAGTTTGAACCTTTCGTCCTTACACTCCGTTTAGCCCAACTTGATTACTTGCTTGATTCTTGACAATTGTCCATTCAATGTCCTATCGTACACAATGTCAAGGAATACAGGATAAAGATGATACTCTATGTCTTGTATCCAAATCATTAGGCAACTTCTAGGCAACTTCTACTTATTAGGCTACTTATTATTGGGCTGTTTGTAAATACAGGGCCAACTTAATCACATGCCGCCAAAATCTGGAGCAGGAACACGATCACAGAAAGGCACATCCACAAGAGGTAGTGGCCGCCAGGCTGCTGCTGCAGACTCAGTAAGACAGATTGCTGAATCCAGTACCAACTCCCAGATGGTGGCTGCTCAAAACCTGATCCCGCAGTACCCAGGGCTCGATGTGTATCCTGGAGTTCGCGTCGATCCACTAGACTTTGAGAGCCTGCCGCTTTCGAGTCTGCGCAAATACATTACGGTCCATAAGCTAAACATTCCATCACCCAAGACAACTTCTGGATTTATGCTGGAGGGAAGCGTCGGAAAGAAGACTCTGTCGTCCAAACACAACATGCGGCTAGCCAAATCGGAGGTGGCCAGCGAGGTGAAGCGCCACTTTTTGAATCAGCCCGTGAGGGATACCGACGTGATTGTCGACTTTATTTATAGCGCCAAGCGCCAGGACAAGGCGTTCAAGATGCAGTTCTAACTCGTGCTTACTACTTCCATAATAATCTATATTCAAGCTACAACTCATGTTGTATGGTAAGTACAGTACCAAGTATATTGTGGCAAACCAATTGTGGTGTCGACAGTACTTAGAGCACATTCTTCTTGGTAAGGTAGTCGAACCGAGAAAACGTGTATCCAATAAACGGTAGATCCTCGCGAATATCCTTACCGCCCTGCTGGTTCTGCTGCGACGCTGCCTGCTGCGCGGCAGCCATCGCAGGAGTATCGGGCACCTGCTCCAGATCCTCAATGGGGAAGTACGATGTATCGGTGACGGACGAAAGGTTGGGGATGAACGGTGCGCTGAACTCGCGGATCGAGTTCCAATCAACCCCTCGGAAGAAAGGGTGAGCCTTGATCTCGTCTGCTCCGTTGCGTCCCAGACGACGCTCGGCAAACGTCAGCAACCGACGAATGAGATCCTCGCTCTCAGCGCTGAGATGGATGTCGTCTGGGAACTGCAGCGTATCCTGCCAGTTGAGGATCTTTCTGTATGTCTCCTGGGGAGTTTCGCTGCAGAATGGAGGCCATCCCACGAGACATTCAAACATGATTGCGCCCAGTGACCACCAGTCGCACTCTTGTCCATAACCCTGATGGATGAAGATCTCAGGGGCAATGTAGTCGGGAGTACCAACGGTTGAGTATGCCATGAGACGGCGCGACTTTCTCCACGTGGAGATCTGTTGGCGGTTCGAGATGGTCAAATGGATCGCGTCGACCATGGACGTGCGGCCGCCGGGGCCACCAATCATCTGGGAGCTCGACGACGGCGCCGGCTTGTCCAAGAGCTTTCGGTAGTAGCTCGAGTCGTGTGTTTTGTGGAACCCGGTACTCAGTCCAAAATCGCTAATCTTGATGTGGCCCTCCTTGTCAATGAGAATATTGTCTGGTTTAATGTCTCTGTGGATGAACCCCAGCTTGTGGATGGCTTCAATCGCCAGCACACACTCGGCAATGTAGAACCGAGTAATGTCCTCCGAAAACACATCGTACTTGATCAGCATTGTCATCAGATCACCTCCCGGTAGAAACTCCATGATAAGATAAAGGTACTGCGTATCCTGGAACGAGTAGTACAGACTGACAACCCATGGACTCTCAGAGCCCGCAAGCACATCACGCTCGGCTTTGACATGCGCAAGCTGATCTTTCTTGTACATCTCACTCTTGAGTAGAGTCTTCATGGCGTAGATCTTTCCTGTATCCTTTTTCTGGACGAGTCTTACCTCACCAAACGCACCCTTTCCAATCACCTTGACGGTCGAAAAGTCGTCGAGGCTGAGGCGGGTGCGCCTCAGCCTCAGAAACGCACTCTCCTTCTTTCCCAGCGACGCCAGCGTGCGCTGTTTACGTTCCTCCGACCCACGGTTCTCCACGCTCTGCTCGGTCGTGACCCGTCGCTGATTTCTCTCTACTGCGTGGGACACATTCAGCTTGAAAAAATGCTCGATACGAAGCTTGACGGCTGCCGCTTTTTCCTGTGTGGCCCGCGAGAACTGCTCGGGGTGGCGAGTGAACTGCACTTCGTACTCCGGTACGGCAGCACCGCCCGCACCCCCCACACCTCCAAGAGATGGGCTGTTGTTGTTACTGATTCCTTGATTACCCATTCCGTTCCCAGTGTAGCTATGTCCGCTGTGGTTGGACGCTAGCGACTGCTGACTATGCTGCTGGCCAGGTTGTCTGTAGAAACTATGTGCGGCCAGGGGGGGTTGCAGCACAGGGCTCATACTGGGACTATATTGCTGTTGCTGCTGCTGCTGCTGCTGCTGTTGTCCAGCTGGCATCTGATATTGCATGGGCATTTGATTCTGCTGCATGGGATTTTGTTGATATTGTTGCTGTTGCATCATCTGGTTCTGCTGGAATTGCTGGTACGAAACGTCCTGTGTGCCATACATGTTGTTACTGTTGCCGTCAAACATGTCAGATCTCAGGTATCAGGTATTGGTGGAGTCAGCCAGGCTTACGTCGTTTGGTGTCTTGTAGCTAAAGACGCGCCAACTGGAATCAACACACAAGGTTACGTACCACTTCTCCTTAAATTGCTCTGAATGGTATGCGGCTTGTCAGGGGTATACTTCATATAATAAAGTATAGTACAGTAATATAAAAGTAATCTCATAATAAATACTACTCAGACAAAAGAGGAGCCCGTTCATCAGAGCGAGGAGCCTGCTCGACGTCAACACGGGCCGTCGGCGCAGGCGTCACAGCTACAATGCTCGAGCCAATAAACAAAATGGCCGCAATAATAAAGGCAAAAATCCACTGCAGAGCAATGATCTTGGTGAAAAACTGGCCCACGCCCAATCCAAACATCAGATAGCTAGTAGCAAACCCAATGGCGTAGTCACGGAAGAGCACGAGGAACAGCGCTGGTGCGAGCAAAAAGTCCCAAATCAAAATGTTGGCCACAATGCGGGCCGCCAGACCCGTGGCATGGAACGCAACGGCTCCGTTCCAGAAAATGGCATACCCAATCCACGCAATAGGCATCGCGGTGGTGGGAACATGCACAAGTGCCCACGACGAAAACGGACGCATGGCGTATGGCCGGTGCGATACATAGAGCGACAGCAAATTCACAAAGTTTGCAATCACAACAATCTCAGCCCAAAAAAAGTGCCCACAGCCAAACAACCATGACCATACCACCTGTAGAAGATTGAACACAGTAAAGTGCCACCCAATGTCCTTGCTCTGCTGCACAACGGTGCTCTCGGGCTTGTAGAACGACACCAGGAACGCCACCTGCCACACATACAGCACCAACCAGAACACACAAACAAAAAAGCCATTGGCAGTAAACGCCGTGTTGTCCACATGGAACGAGTGGCGATTGTCTAGGTGCGGGTGCGTGCCGAGCACATAGTACACATTGAAGATAATGGCTAGCGCCATTGACGCCTCAGACACCAGCTTCTGTGTGAGTGACGGCCGTGCGTGCGCCGAGGATGATGTCGAGTCTCCGTTGTTCATTTTGGTCTTGTTTTCTTAAATCCTTTGGTTGAACAGCGGACGGCGGATGGCGGCGGACTCGCCGCCAGACATATATATATGGTTGCTTGCTGCCTAGTGTGCATCGGCACCCACTACGCCGCATGTGGGGACCAGCGCGGCTGCAGAGGTTAACCATGTCCATCACTAAGTGGTAAACCGCACGTGCAGCGGGTCAAGTTTCCATCGGACACCGTAGACCTACATGTAGGGGAATTGGTCGTCAGTCTCATAGTGCAATCTCATATGCAATATCTTATGCAATAGTATACAGCGCTAATGCTAGAAAACAACACTAGGTAAAGACCTTGACAGGACCTAGAGGATGCGTCAGTAGGGGCTTGACATGGTTGTAAATGTCGTCGGAAATGGTGTCGATGGCCCGGTCAGCAGAAAGCGTGACCCATGCATCCTTTTCTGTGGCCATATTCCCTAGCTCCTGGAACATTGCTCGAACTTTTTGCTGAAACTGGCTTGTTTCGTACACCTCTTGGCCATAGCCAGAGCGGGCTTGTGCCACATCCTCACTAATGTCCAGGTATATCACTACATCAGCCGCTGGAAGTCCGACATCAGACTGTCGGCACCAGTGTAGAGACATACCAGGAATACCCTTGGCTGCGCTGAATGCCAATCCTGAGTACACGTATCGATCCATAATCACTGTGATGTTATTCTTGAGCAGGTGTAGCATCTTGCTTGCCAGCTCCCAACGGTTGGCGGAAAACAACAGATGAATCGCCTGGTCGCAGATCTTGTGGTCTGTACCTGTATCTGAGCCGATACGCAGATGCTTGTCTAGAAGTTGCCCAATTTCGGTGGTGCGGTCGGGAAACTTGAGCAGCTGTACCTTTTGGCTGAGTTCTTTTTCAATGCGCTCCTTGAGAATCTGGCATTGGGACGATTTACCTGCGCGGTCCAAGCCCTCGATGAGAATGAGCGCTCCACGGGACATTACTGTTCTGTTTTGTTGTCTGATGCAGAGATGTGGACCGGTGCTGGATATATTAGATGTATACCTGCGCTAATGTCGAAAAGGGGACTTGGGTTGTGGTGCGGCTCTCCTGGCATCTGTTTGGGGCAAATCAATACACGCGAACGCCGAAGATTAGTTGCATTCCAGAGCAAATGACCTTATTAGATTATATATCTATATCTATACATGTATTAATAACGATTTCAAGATCCCTGACTGAGTACATTTTGCCAATTGCTTTGGTCAATCCTTGCATCCTCAATTGTTCTAAACCCGTTACACCATCCATGACCTATAAAGGATCGGCTCCGGCATAAGTGATCCTCACCGTTAATTTATTTCGACAAGACGTCAATTCCAAATGGAATATCTCAGGTTGCTCCAGAGAAGCGCAATGATTAACACAGATGAAAGTCTCACAAGTGCTTTTGCGCAAGAGATTGTACGGAATACAAACAAGGCGGGTCATGATATCATACGCGAGTATCGAGTGGGGACAAGCCCACAAAACCAGAAGCGGGCGGACGTTGCTGTAGTCCGAGTCAATGAATTGTCGGGCCATGTGGAACAAGTAGTTCTCATAATCGAGTGCAAATTCAGAGACCGACACGCGAGAAGAGCTCTTGATCAACTTTCTGGTTATATGCGTGATTCCCGGTGTATTCATGGAATTGTAATGAGTTCGGAGATTTGTCGTATTTATAGAGACCACGGCGATTATACTCGGCTTCCCGATCAAATTGGTGGCGAACTAGACCTCAGCTCTGATGATGACATGCTCGAACTTATACACCACATTAACTCCCTTTGAGGCACCCCCAGTGGGAGATTCTCGTCGAAATCTTCGCTATTGGTTCCTTTCCCTCATCGACTGTTTCCGACATCACTGCCCCATACCCAATTGATGGCATTCCGAAGCAAGTGCCCTTATTAGATTATCTATCTATATATTAACTTCAGCAACAATCTGTCACGTGACTGAAATTCTAAAGCCGTAACCCATAAACCCCATAACCCCAAAGATATCAAAGATCGGCCAGACAAGACATCAATTCCAAATGAAAGGTATAAGGCATTATCAAACAACAGCAAAACGCCATAACAATGAACAAGCCATATGTGCCTTGGCGGAAGAAATTCTACAGAATACAAACAAGACTCTGGATAAGAATTTTGTTGCCATACGCGAGTATCCAGTGCGAGTTGCACAAAGTTCGTCGGACCTTGTTCTCGTCTATGTTTTTGAGCAGGGCGAAGTGGAAAGAACAGTTCTCACTATTGATTGCAGAGTCAAAGACCGAGAGGCTAGAGGCGTTCCAGTTCAACTTGCTGGTTATATGCGTGGTGTCAAGTGTATTCATGGAATTGCAATGAGTGCGAATATTTGTCTTATTTATAGAGACAACGATCCTGATCGGCTTCCCGATCAAATTGGTCGCGAACTAAACCTCAACTCTGATGATGACATGCTCGAACTTATACACCACATTAACTCACTTTGACCAGTGTGAGATTCTAGTATACATCTTCGCTATTGGTCCCTTTCCCATCGGCTGTTTCCGACATCACAATTGATGGCAAACACCGTTATTATCTATATCTATCTATATATTAATAACGATTTCGAGGTCCCTGACTGAGTACATTTTGCCAATTACTTTGGTCGCATCCGTTCTCAGTCCTGTCAGTGTTCTTGAGCACCAGTATGTCACGTGATGTGTACTAACCGCCATAACCTCCCAGCCCCTATAAAAGATCGTCACTAGACAACACATCAATTCCAAATGAACGGTATAAGGCATTGTCAAGCGACAGCAAAACTCGACAACAATGAACAAGCCACATGTGCCTTGGCGGAAGAAATTATACAGAATACAAACAAGGCTAGGACTCTGAATGGGAGTGTTTTTGTCTTACCCGAGTATCCAGTGCGAGCTGCACGACTTTTCAGGTCGTCAGACGTTGTTATCGTCTATGTTGTTGGCAAAGTGGAAAAAAAAAGAAGAGTACTTCTCACAGTTGATTGCAAAGTCAAAGACCGAGACGCGAGAAACGCTCTAGTTCAACTTGCTGGTTATATGCGTAATGCCCGGTGTACTGATGGAATTGTAATGACTGCGAATATTTGTCTTATTTATAGAGACAACGGCGATCCTACTCGGCTTCCCGATCAAATTGGTCGCGAACTAGACCTCACGTCTGACGATGACATGCTCGAACTTATACGCCACATTAACTCCCTTTGAGGCACCCCCAGTGGGAGATTCTCGTCGACATCTTCGCTATTGGTTCCTTTCCCTCATCGACTGTTTCCGACATCACTGCTCCATACCCAATTGATGGCAAACATATATCTATCTATATATTAATGACGATTTCAAGATCGCTGCCGTTCCAGTGTTCTTCAGCAACAATCTGTTACGTGACTGAAATTCTAAAGCGGGTAACCTGTAACCCATAAACTCCATAACCCCATAACCTCACAAGCCCCACTTATAAAAGATCGGCCAGACAAGACATCAATTCCAAATGAAAGGTATAAGGCATTATCAAACGACAGCAAAACGCCACAACAATGAACAAGCCATATGTGCCTTGGCGGAAGAAATTATACAGAATACAAACAAGACTCTGGATAAGAATTTTGTTGCCATACGCGAGTATCCAGTGCGAGTTATACGAAGTTCTCCGGACCTTGCTGTCATCTATGTTTTTGAGCAGATTGGCGAAGTGGAAAGAGCAGTTTTCACAATTGATTGCAGAGTCAAAGACCGAGACGCCAGAAACGCTCTAGTTCAACTTGCTGGTCATATGCGTGGTGTCGAGTGTATTCATGGAATTGCAATGAGTGCGAATATTTGTCTTATTTATAGAGACAACGGCGATCCTACTCGGCTTCCCGATCAAATTGGTCGCGAACTAAACCTCAACTCTGACGATGACATGCTCGAACTTATGCACCACATTGACTCCATTTAAGGCACCTTCTGCGTACATCTTTGCTATTGGTTCCTTTCCCCATGGACATTTCAGACCTTTTTATTTTTATGTGCCCCCAGTGGCAATTTTAAAATTATTTTTTGAAAACTATTTTGTTCTGTCTAATATGTTATATAATATATGCAGGACAAGATTGGTCGTATGTCCCAGCAGCACCACAACCTTATAGCTCCAAGGTTAGCGTTCCAATCAAGTTGTAGACATGCTACGAGCAGTGACCAGACGAGCAGGTGCTTCTGCTAGCAGGGTGATGCGTTATTCGACCGCATCCACCCCTGCTACCGAGTCGGCCGAAACACGCGCTCAAATCATTAGCCAGCAAGCACCCAATAGAAAAGACGTGTGGGCTCCCTCACAAAAGCCGCGTTCCGAGGCAATGTCCGGCGTCAGGTTCGAGCAGAAAGACATGGCGCTGCAGCCCCGGCCATACGCTGCTATTGAGCTCATTGCCCAAGAGCCCATCAGATATTTACATGCTCACTCTGCTGTTTGCGATGGAGGCAAAGGTTCTCAGCAGGGCCACCCCAAGATTTACATCAACCTCGACAAGCCTGGATCCCATGCATGCCAGTACTGCGGCACCCGATTCGCCAACGAAAAGTTCAAGCAAGAGCTGGAGGACGGCAAGTTGCCCAACCATCTTTAAACTAGTCAACGTAATATATGCTCTCCTACATAGTCTCTTATTGTGTTGATTGTCTAACTCTACATGAAAAATCACCTTGTTCGTGCCGGCAGCTGGACGGCGAGAGCAGCCTACTCCACAAGAATAAAAGCAGGACAACCGCTTTTTGAGACACGACCCCACCTTGTACCCAAAGGCGACCTCACTCCAGGAATCAGCGCTCTAGAGTACTATGCTCGACGACAGAGAATATACGATGAACTGCCGGATCGCAGCATGCTGCTGGTTCCAGGGAACGTGACGCAGTTTGCCACCAACAGTGTATTCTATCCGTTCAGACAGGACCCTAATTTCTTCTATCTCACGGGATTTGTTGAGCCAGACGGCTGCCTGGCCATGTACAAGGAATCGGCCGACAAGTGTCGCACCATCATGTTTGTGCCCGAAAACGATAAGCACTCGGAGCTGTGGGAAGGCGAGCGATGTGGATCCAAGGGAGCCGTCGACATATTCAATGCCGATGAGGCATACCCAATTGAGCAGCTGGCTTCGCACATGGACAAACTGCTTGATTGTACCGACCGGTTGTACTACGACGCGTCGGCCGACCACGTCCACCGCAAACCCAAGTACTTCTTTGATCTCGACTTTTTCCGCAAGGGCAGCGTCAAACAGCTGGGATCTGCCACAGCGCTGATTGAAAAGTTCCGTCTCATCAAGAGCGAGGCCGAGATTGATGTGATGCGCGCGGCAGCCGAGGCTTCGAGTGTCTCGTTCAACACTGCTTTCAGCCGCCCGTTCACTTCAGAGGACCAGCTGCATGCGTTTTTGGACTACCAATTCCGCATCAACGGATGCACCGATCCAGCGTACCTCGCCGTGGTGGCTGGAGGAGCTCACGCCCTCACAATCCACTACGTGCGAAACGATGATATTCTCAACGACGGCGACCTTGTTTTGGTGGATGCCGGTGGCCGCTTGGGAGGATACTGTGCTGATATTTCCCGCACTTGGCCAGTGAACGGTACCTTCTCTCAACCGCAAAAGGACTTGTACCAAGCGGTGCTCAACGTCCAGAAGAGCTGCATTGATCTGTGTGTTTCGTCGCAGGGCTACTCAATGAACGATATACACCGACATTCCGAAAATATGATGCACACAGAGCTCAAGAACGCAGGTCTCGACGTCCCCAAGCACCGCATCCGCGAGGTGTATCCCCACTCTATCGGACATAACCTGGGTATTGATGTGCACGATATTAAGACTGCATCCAATCTCGACGTGCTGCGCTCCAACCAGGTCATTACTATCGAACCCGGTGTCTACGTCCCTCATACTGACAAGTTCCCCAAGGCGTTCCAGGGAATAGGCATCCGCATCGAGGACAATGTGGTCATTGGGGACCAGTTCCCCGAGGTGCTTACTATCGACGCCATGAAGGAGATTGGAGACCTCGAGCAGGCTCGCTCCATGTAAATTAGTAGAAAATGTGAATGACTATTTAGGCAATATATCTTGGTTTTTGTTTTCATTAGTGAGATCCTCCAGGAACCGGGGCTCCAACAACATGGCCGTCCTTGACGCCAGAGTTGGCTGTCCAACCTCCCACAGAGACGGCACCCACCTCGGACTCAAACTTTTGGATCCGCTTGACAATCTCAGGCCGAAAGTGTCGCACAAGTCCCTGGATGGGCCACGCAGCAGCGTCTCCCAGAGCACAAATGGTGTGGCCTTCAATCTCCTTGGTCAGCTCAATCAGCATCTCAATCTCGCGCTCCTTGGCTTGACCGCTCTGGAATCTATCCATAGCCTTTTGTAGCCACGTGGTTCCCTCTCTGCATGGAGTGCACTGTCCGCACGACTCGTGCTTGTAAAAGTGAGCAAATCGCTGAATCGCGCGAACAATGTCGGTCGACTTATCCATTACAATGACGGCAGCGGTACCCAGACCAGACTGCACATCTTTTAGCGCGTCGAAATCCATCAGCACATCGTCACAAATATGCTTGGGCAAAACAGGAACAGACGCCCCTCCAGGAATCACACCCAAAAGGTTGTCCCATCCTCCCCTCACTCCTCCGCAGTGCTTCTCAAGAAGCTCCCGCAGTGATATAGACATCTCCTCCTCGACGGTACACGGCTCATTGACGTGCCCCGAAATGCAAAACAGCTTGGTTCCAGCGTTACGCTCTCGGCCAAAGCTGGCAAACCAGTCTCCTCCTCGGCGACAGATGGTAGGCGCAACTGCCACAGTCTCTACGTTGGTGACTGTGGTGGGGCGACCATACAGACCCACTCCAGCAGGGAATGGCGGCTTCAGCCTAGGCTTACCAGCCTTGCCCTCCAGAGACTCAATCAGCGAGGTCTCCTCTCCGCAGACGTACGCTCCCATACCGCGGTGAATGTACACATCAAAGTCATAGCCAGACCCACACGCATTCTTTCCAAGAAGGCCGTCGGCGTACGCCTCGTTGATTGCAGTCTGAAGCGTCGCAGCCTCGTTGTAGAACTCTCCTCTAATGTAAATGTATGCTGCCGTCGCGTTCATGGCCCTACCGGCCACAAGGCACCCCTCAACAAGCTTATGAGGGTCTTTGCGTATGATCTCTCTGTCCTTGCACGTTCCAGGCTCTCCCTCGTCGGCGTTCACAACAAGATATCGGGGACCCTCGTTCTTCTCCCATCCGGGAGGATTCATAAACGACCACTTGAGTCCAGACGGAAATCCAGCTCCTCCTCGGCCACGCAGACCAGACTTTTTGATCTCGTTGATGATCCAATCGTGACCCTTGAGGACAATCTCCTTGGTCTTGTACCAGTCTCCCATTCGCTTGGCAGACTTGAGGTCATGGCCGTAGTTTCCGTATAGGTTCTGGAAAATACGGTCCTGGTCCTTCAGTCCACCATACTGTCGCAGATTGCGCGTGCTGGTCGAGAAAAACGCCCGTCGCGTCGTTTGCTTTGCACTTTGCCCGAGCATTCTTCCTGCAGGTGTGCGCTGTCGAGCAAATCCTCCCAACTATATAATTGAAAAGCACCTGCGGTGATTGGCCCTCCACAACCTTAAACCCGAACCTCTGCGAATCATCTATTTCATTTACTGTAGCGAAATCGTCTATTCTGTAGAGCTTTGCTTGTGAGTAGGCCAATCTTCACAGAATCCGTCCTGCTTGGCTTTGTTTGTCTACGGCCGGCGTCTCTCGCATGGTGTTCCCCACTTGGATGTGTATCTATTCACAGTTCTATCCCTGGCGCTTTCCTCCAAATTTAAATTCCGCTCTGAGGAGCATCTCATATTACCCACAAAAATCATCTCGGTATACTAAAAGAGGTGGATTTCTATTTACCAGCAAAAAGGAAATGGTCCCTAGCGGGATCGAACCGCTGATCTTGGCGTTATTAGCACCACGCCTTAACCAACTGGGCCAAGGGACCAATTTCTGAACGTTGAATTTTGCAGTTACACATGTGCTGTTTTTCATTTGCCTTACCCAAACCTTGTGCGGCTTAAATTTGTTTCTGTGAAAATTGGCCGACCGTGAGCATTTGGGCACGTAAAAATCACTTTTCCTCCACTTTAAAAGGTATTATTGTTTGACGCTGTTTTACGGATGTTTCTATGAGTGCTTAGAGTGGCTTCCCGTATGGATGATCTATGGCTATGGTGCCACCTAGCGAAACACAAACGTCTTAAGACAAGAGCCTGAATCAGGCCTATATAGATCTCCACAGTCTCTCTTGGTATGACATACGAGACATGAGACTATAATAAATGATATTCAAGTCAGGTTATCTCTGAGTAGGTTCTCGTAGACGGAGGTGACTATAGTAGCTTCAAGTTTGTGCGTTTGAACATGATCAAGTTGGATATACACCCGAATGAATGATATTCAAGTCACTTGACTTGACTTGAATATCATTTATTATAGTCTCATGTATCGTATGTCATACCTAGAGAGACTGTGGAGGTCTATATATGCCTGATTCAGGCTCTTCTCTTAAAACGATTGTCTGTTGTGTCGATTGTGACGATGCTTCGCTAGACTCGACACAACAGACAATCAAGTCATGATCAAGTTGCAAGGTTTATGGTAGATAATGAGCTTGTTGAGAGCCCAATTCAGTTGTCAGAGTGCAATTGGGGGATCTACTGTTGTAGCAATTATTCTTTTCCCATGTTAAAGTGTCTGGTCGCCAGAGAAAAGAGAGGGAAGTATTGATGGTACGATACATGAAATTGGCAGGAGATAGTGGCTATTGGCGGCCAAGCAACTTAATAACCGTTGAACACGGCACCTCATCCAAGTCTCTTGTCAACTGAAATATCAACGGACTCCGATGGGCTCGCTCTCTCCTGCACATTTTCATTGTCCGGCGAAATCCCCACAAAGTCGGGTAAGGGCAAGGACAAGTTCTTAAAGGGTACCACCCATTGCCTGAGTGTGTATTACACGAGTTGCATTGTTAACTTGAAAAAGTATGGCTTCGCAAACAACTACTGACAGGGAGGTTCTGCCCAAGAACATCAAGCCCACGCACTATGATATCAAGATCCGAGACATTGACTTTGAAAAATGGACCTTTAAGGGAACCGCGGTGATCGACTTTGAGGTCAAGGAGGAGACCGAGGAGGTGTGTGTGAACTTCCGCCGCCTGACTGTGACGAGCGCCAGCGTGAAAATTGAGCAGTCCAAGACCGAATCGACTGTTCCTGTTGCACGTATCTCCCACGATGAGAAGACGGAGGTTGTCACGATTGCACTGGGAGAGAAGGTCCCTACTACCGTTTCACGACTGCAGGTGACGCTTGAGTACGACGCCAAGATCTGGGACGATATGGCGGGATTCTACCGATCCATGTACGACGATACAGTATCCGGCACCAAGAAGCCGATGCTGTCGACTCAGTTTGAGAGTACTGATGCACGCCGCGCGTTTCCTTGTTGTGATGAGCCCAACCTCAAGGCGACATTTGACTTTGCCATCCAGGTTCCCAGCGAGCTTGTTGCACTTGGCAACATGCCGGAGAAGTCGACGACGGATCTGGGCAATGGACTTAAGGAGGTTGCGTTTGAGACGTCTCCCACCATGTCGACGTACCTTGTTGCGTGGGCTGTGGGAGACTTTGAGTACATTGAGACCACCACTGAGCGCAGCTATAGCGGCAGAAAGATTCCTGTTCGCCTGTACACCGTCAAGGGTAAGAAGGAGAAGGGACAGCTGGCGCTGGAGAACGCGGCCAAGATTGTTGACCTTTTGTCTGAGACGTTTGACATTGAGTACCCGTTCCCCAAGGCCGACCTTATTGCCATTTCTGGTGATTACCTGATGGGTGCTATGGAGAACATTGGACTCATTACGTTCCGCGAAACGGCACTGCTGTTTGACCCAGAGACCAGTGACTCTGCATACAAGATCCGCGTGGTGTATGTTGTGGCACACGAGCTGGCTCACCAGTGGTTTGGTAACATGGTCACCATGGACTGGTGGAACGAGCTGTGGCTCAATGAGGGGTTCGCCACCTGGGTCGGATGGTACATTGTTGACAAGCTGTACCCTGAGTTTGACGTGTTTACCCGGTTTGTTGTTGAGGCGCTGCAGGGAGCACTCAACCTCGACTGTCTGCGTGGATCGCACCCCATTGAGGTGCCTGTGCGTAACGGAAAGGAGATTGATCAGATCTTTGACCACATTTCCTACCTCAAGGGTGCTTCGACCATCCACATGCTTGCCACCCAGCTGGGGACCGAAACATTCCTAAAGGGCGTTAGCAACTACCTCAAGGCACACATGTACGGCAACGCCAAGACCACTGCTCTGTGGAACGCTCTGAGTGAGGTGAGCGGCGTTAACGTGGCTGAGGCCATGGCCAACTGGACCGGCAAGATTGGGTTCCCCATTGTCTCTGTTGAGGAGAAGGGAGACAATGTTGTGCTGACGCAGAACCGATTTTTGTCGACTGGCGACGTTGCTGCCAATGAGAACGAGACGCTCTGGTGGGTTCCCCTTGTCATTGAGAGCCCCGATGCTGCTGTGACTGAGGCCACCAAGAAGACGATTCTCGACAAGCGTGAGACCACCATCGCAGGTCTTGCCAAAGGCTCGTACAAGCTCAACAAGGAGCAGACCGGAGTGTACCGTGTGTCGTATCCTGCTGAGCGCCTGACCAAGCTTGCCAACGAGGCTGAGACTCTGAGTGCGCGTGACCGCGTTGGACTTGTTGCCGACGCGGCTTCGATTGCCGCTGCAGGACAGGGCTCGACCACTGGTCTTCTGGAGTTTATCAAGATTGTTGGCGCCAACGAGAAGCACTACTTTGTGTGGCAGGAGATCTTTGGCCGTCTTGGCCAGATTCGAGGAGTGTGGGCCAACACTGACGCGTCGGCTGGTCTGGCTGCGTTCACCAAAACGTTGGTTACTCCTCTGTACGAGAAGCTGGGCTGGGAGTTCCCTGCAGACGAGGACTTTCTGACGTCTCAGCTTCGATCGCTTGTGATTGCCACTGCTGGCTCTGTTGGTGTGGAGGACTGTGTTGCGCAGGCCAAGGCTCGTTTTGCCAAGTGGGCGTCGGGCGAGGATAAGTCTGCTATCCATCCATCTCTCAAGCAGCCCATTTTTGCCACAGTTATCCGCAACAGCAGCGGAGAGGAGCTGGCTCAGGCATTCGCAGCTCTGCGTAAGGAGCTCAACCACCCCTCTTCTGTTGACTCCCGCGACGCATGTGCCTACGCTATGGCCCGTGCTCAGGAACCCAAGTACGCAGAGGAGACACTTGAGCTTATCATGAACGGAGAGGTGCTTGCTCAGGACATCCATACGCCTTTTGGCCAGCTTGCTCTGAATCCTGCGTCTCGCCACATTCTGTGGAACTTCTTTGAGACCCGTTGGGACGACTTTTACGGCAAGTTTTCGTCCAACATGGTGCTTGTGGACCGAGTCATCAAGTTGTCCATCAAGCAGTACTCGACCAAGAAGGACTATGATACCATCAGCGCGTTCTTTGCCAACAAGGACAACAAGGGCTATGAACGCTCGCTGGACCAGTCTCTTGACTGCATTCGTAGCCAGTACCAGTGGCTGGAGCGTGACGGCGCGTCTGTTGCCGAGTGGCTCAAGGCCAACTCTTTTTGAGTAAACAGCAAACTCATTTTGAGTAAACAAGCAGAAAACAATGGATAATAAATATTAGTTGCTTAGTCTAACGGATTGCAATTTCCAGGTGAGCGCGGTCGAATTGAGTAGGTGCTCCTTGGCGAGCTTGGTGGCCTGGGTGGCCAAACGCTGTTTAGGGTCCACCGCAATGTGTACCACTTGCTGGTTAGTCCAATCGACGCGGAGCGATTCCAAAGCCGAGTCTGGGTCTGTGATGAGCTCAGCGACCTCGTATGCAATCTCAGTGGGGGATTTGCCAAACGCATGGGCCAGGCTGTCTAGAGAAGTTGTGGCCCGTGGGGCTAGTTCTTGGCGCAGGCAGCGGCGGCGGATTTCCTTGTAGTACATGTCGTACGGCGGGCCAATAATGAGATCAAATTTGTAGCGCGACATGTGTGTCATCCACACGCGAAAGAAGTCTGCGTGTTTGGCGTCGAGGAACTGCGTCAGCAGCGTCACCACCTCGGGGCAACTGTGTGCCATTGCACGGAACACAGGGTCTTTGTGGGTGAGGAAGCGCAGATCGTCTCGGGACAAGTTCTTGAGGCCATGGAACGCCAGAAACACCGCCATGTCATTGAGTAGTCCCGCCGGCTGGTCGGCGTAAAAGTCCGGGTTCTCGTCATCCAGTAGGGTGACAAATGCATCGTCGTACTGCCGGCCCTGGATCTGGGCAATTGCCAGAAGAATCCTCAGTCTTCCCACCGCGAGCATCACCTCTGGAGCCTTGGACTTGATAAAGCTGTCTGGGAGCTCAGCAAGAATGCGCGATGCGTGTCGCTTGGCGAGAAAGTCAGCATCGCGGTACAGCTGGACCTCGCATGTATCAATTGTGATTTGCACCAGCTGCAGTGTAGTGCAGTTTTCCTGCGCTGCAACAAGCACATCAAGTGCCCGTTGGATAGACCCGCCCTTGGCGTGAAGCACACCCAGCTGGTGCCTCCAGCAGCTTTGTTGTTCGCGATCGTCACAATTGGCGATCTTGGCTTCGAGATCAGTGACCTCGCTCTCGTATGTCGACTGGGCTCTGGTCATCCATTCGACGTCCTCAACTATTCTAGTGTCGCTTGTGGCTGTCGTGATGGCTTGATTGAGTTGATCCAGGACGTTGGCGTAGAGCGAGACATCGTATGTGGTGGATTGAACACATTGCAGCGCAGAACGCAATGCCTCTACTGCGATCTCCTCGCAAGTGTCGGCTGCATACCGCAGTCGTTTAATGAAAAAGTGCCCGGGGGTGTACTTGCCCACCAGCTCTTCAACCCATGTCATGGTTTTGTTAGAGTTATCCCACAGTGTCGGGTCACGTTTGCGTTTATAACGATTTCAAGGTCCTGACTGAGTACATTTTGCCAATTACTTTAGTTCAATACTTGCGTCCATCCTCAAGCGAGACCAAGCAGTTGCACTAACTCCCTATTATAGACTTTAAAATATATAATTACAAATATTACAGATTAGAATGACGATAGAACATGTGTTCAATTCGACTTTCCTGAAGTGGAATATGATTCTGACACCCCCTCTCTAGGTATGACACACGATACATGAGACTATAATAAATAATATTCAAGTCACGTCACAAAGTTTGTCCTCACAGTTACTTTGTTTCGACACCCAAATGGAAGGTATCAGGGACTTTCGAACGGTAGCAAAAAAATACCCAATATTTATCAGACAATTGATGTGGCGCGAGAAGTTATACGGAATACAAACAAGACTGAGGGTAGGAATTTTCGTGCCTACCCCGACTTTCCATTGCGTGTTATAGCAAGAACAATACCAGGGAGAACGGTGGACCTTGGTTTAGTCGAAGTTGAGAGAGAGACTGGCCGTATTGTCAGACTACTACTACTATTGTCAGACTACTTCTCATCTTTGTATGCAGAGTCAAAGACGAAGGCGCAAGAAAGTCTCTACCTCAACTTACTCGTGATATGCGTGATACCGGGTGTACTCATGGAATTTTAATGAGTGCTGATATTTGTCTTATTTATAGAGACAACGATCCTGCTCAGCCTCCCAAGCAAATTGGTCGCGAATTAGACCTCAACTCTGACGATGACATACTCGAACTTATACGCCACATTGTTGGAGATTCTCGCGTACATGTTCGCTATTAGTTCCTTTCCCCATCGACTGTTTCCGACTTTTATTTTCATACCACTCCCCCGTATTCGCCATAGGCAAACATGTGCCCCAGTGGCAATTTTTTAAAACTATTTATATCATATCATATCATTACCCCCATATTCACAATTTTTAAAACTATTTTACGTTCCGTTTATGTCGAGGGTACAACTGTTACAAACCCCTGTGTATCTTTCTGGCGATAATTATGAGGAGCATTTTTGCATGCATGTATCAAAGGAGAGAGCTTGACTCTATCTCATGTCTATCTAAGATCTCATTGCGCGGGCGATTACCTCATTGTCTCAATTGTTCTCAGGTCAATTCTAAGAGGCATATCACTAGCTTCAACTGGTTTAAAGTCATCATCTTGCTGTACAGGAAACAATGGGAACGTCAAGATGATCTCTCAACTTACAAATACAACTAGATAGCTAGTTGCTGTGTTAGTATTGACATTGTAGCAGTTTGATGGAACCGTGCTGTGAACACCGCAGTCTGAAAATTACACTCGTATATAAGGTGGGAAATTTCACTTGTACTATCCAAACCGTCTCCACCGTAGAGACCGCAAACATGATGAAAACGTTTACTCAGCTCACTCAGACAATTTGCCATGTTGAGACCGTAATTCCAACGTATTTCTGACTTTGCTGTAGCAATAAAGTAC
The DNA here is from genome assembly GCA_023628915.1 of Trichomonascaceae sp. Y4102. Lineage (NCBI taxonomy): Eukaryota > Fungi > Ascomycota > Dipodascomycetes > Dipodascales > Trichomonascaceae > Trichomonascaceae sp. Y4102. The sequence goes on along the minus strand of JAMAJT010000008.1, from coordinate 121,901 downwards.
CTTTACTCGAATAGTATCACCTGTCATGACGCAATCACTTGGTGGATGGATAGGGTTGACTGAGAAGACCTCCCGAGAAGACTCACACTAACAACACTCTAACAAGATGCTTACCAAAAGATTAATGTCTACTGCCAGGAGCATACCATTTGTGCCCCTGGTATCACAAACTGGATTTCCAGGAGCCGTGGGGAATACCCCACTGCTGCGTCTCAATAAGCTGAGCGAGGAGACGGGCGCCAACATCTACGGTAAGGCGGAGTTTATGAATCCCGGTGGAAGTGTCAAGGACAGAGCAGCTTTGTTCATTGTGGAGGATGCTGAGCGCAAGGGACAAATTAGACCAGGAGGAACCGTAGTGGAGGGAACCGCAGGCAACACGGGAATTGGTCTTGCCCATATGTGCAGAGCAAGAGGATACAAGTGTGTCATCTACATGCCCAACACCCAGAGTCAGGGTAAGATTGATCATCTACGACGACTGGGTGCAGAGGTGCATCCAGTTCCTGCAGTGGCGTTTGATAATCCTGAGAATTACAACCACCAAGCGAAAAGACACGCCGAGCGGCTCGACAATGCGGTGTGGACCAACCAGTTTGACAATGTTGCCAACAGACAGGCTCACGTGGACACCACAGGACCCGAGATCTGGGCGCAGACAAACGGCGAGATTGACGCATTCACCTGCGCCACCGGTACCGGGGGGTCGCTGGCAGGAACCACCCGCTACCTCAAGGACATTTCGAACGGTAAGGTCCAGTGCTACCTGGCAGATCCGCCAGGAAGCGTGCTTTACAGCTACATTACTAGCGGTGGCAAGCTTACAGAGCGCTCAGGATCGTCCATCACCGAGGGTATCGGTCAAGGACGGGTCACCGACAACCTGAGACCCGACATTGATCTACTAGATGGTGCTCTCCAGATTTCGGACGAAAAAACAATCAATATGGTCTATAGACTGCTCGACGAAGAGGGGTTGTACCTGGGTGCGTCGTCGTGCCTGAACGTAGTGGCAGCCTACGAGTTGGCCAAGAAACTCGGACCCGGCAAGACCATTGTCACACTCATGTGCGACAATGCCGATAGATATGCAGACCGCCTGTTTTCGCGCAAGTGGCTGCAGAGCAAGAACCTCGACGTGCTGCCGGAGCACCTGCAAAAGTATATAGTTTTGGAGTAGCACAAGATTGGATTAGACGACCTTGTCCCACAATGTGAACCTGTAGTTTGTACCCTCTTCTTGCTGGGACTCCTCGAGGTCCTTGATGCCGGTAAACGCGACAAGCTCGTCGTGCGACGCGCGCTTCCACTGTCCACCGTCGGCAGACACAGGGCCCTCAGACCACGGAAAGTCGAAGAACGTGTCGCAGTCAAAATCCTGCGCAATCTCGGTTAGTAGAATGTGACGAGCCACATTGCTCTGCAATGCAGCGCTGTATAGCTGGGCTCCACCCATGATAAACACCTTGTTGAGGTCGTGTTCTTTTTCCTTTGCGTGATGTAGAGCGTCCTGTAGTGACTTGACGGCAATCACCGCGGCGTCTGGTTTGCTTTCGTCGGCAATGGTTTCGGGTTTCGACGTTACCACAATGTTTGTTCGTCCAGCAAGGGGACGGAACCGGGCAGGAATCGAGTCCCACGTCTTGCGCCCCATGATCACCACCGCCCCGGAGGTAACCTGCTTGAAAAACTGCATTTCGCGTTTAAGTCGCCACGGAAGCCCTCCAGCTCGGCCAATTCCCATGCGCGGGATCGTCGCCGCCAGAATTAGCGTCACCATTACTAGTAAGTCTAATAGTCCTGATTAATACATTACTGGATATAAACCTTATTGATGATGGCAATCTCCCGGCACAGAATGGGCCAGTCCACCTCGCGCAGCCAGCCCTCGCCAGAACGCCGGTTTCTTTCCTCCCACTTGACAAGCTCGTACATAAACCGTAGATTTGGCTGGATGATCACGTTGAGCCGTCGCACCCGCACAAACAAATATGCGCGAGGTAGCCCCACGCTTAGCCGCTTCATCACCTCTGCTATGCACACAGTCGCAGACCGTGACACTCCTACCCGACAGTGAACAAGCGTGGCCTCATTATTGCGGTAGCCCTCGTCGATGAACTTGAGACACGCCGCAAGTGACTCGGTGAGAGCATCCACTCCATCGTCCAGGATGTTGTTGACGTACATAACCTTGGTGATGCCAGGATGCGGATTGTCATAGACACCGGGTTCGTAGCTGGCGTGATTAGTAGTAGATGCTGTAGTAGTGCCATCACCACCCGATCCATCCTTGCCTGCATATGACATCCACTCGAGAGTCTCGCCAACGCTCAGAATACGGCGGATTCCAAGCCTCACCAGCATCTCCGGGTTCTCTGCATGCACCAAGGCACCTAAATACAAATGGGGAAGGATCTTGGACGGTAGACTACCGTCCAGTTTGCAGAACCACTTGGGCCACTGACTAGCAATCACATGGATCTGTTCAATGGAAGAGATGGGCGGCACACATCCCACGTGCTGCTCAAACTTGGACCCAGGCACGGCCGGAGAATACTCAAGCAGTGCGCGTTCGAGGGTCGTCAGAAAGATCTTGTCGATACAGAAACAGAAAAAGGGCCTCCCATACTTTGTATGTAGGTCGAGCCACGCCTGGCTGGCGGGAACACCCGTTGAGTACACGAGGTACGCCAGGGCCAGAAGCGACGTCTCCGTGTACCCATCATTGCAGTAGATGAGAACACCCGCAGTGTTGCCCTTGTATGGAACCTTGGATCGAATGTACAGTAGCTTACATAGGCTGACGACGGTCTGAGCCAGTCCGGCAGAGAGCTCGCTGACTGGAATCGACCCGGATGAAGGAAACTGGATCGACAGCGGAGTGATGGTTTTTTGGTGGTCTCCTCCTGCTTCTCCGGAAACGGCCAGACTGCACTCGACTGCTTCCTTGATGTACTTGTCAAGAATACTCAGTGCTGGCAGCTGTGGCCCTTCAAAGCACTCGACAAAAGTCGTCCAGTTGCGCGTTGAAGCAACCTCTGCTGGTGTCATGCTGCGTGAGGGACAGTTACCTTGGCCGTCATAACTGTTCTGGGTTTCGGGACTGCGGTACCGATCGCTTGCCGCCCTTCCGTGATGATGGGCAGTGTGCATTTGCGCATGGGCATCAGAATGCGCCTGCGCTTGCACTTGTGCCTCCAGAGGAGGAGACGTTGCAAACGGACCATGCTGGAAGTGGAGACTGGCAAAGTCATGTGCTTTTTGTGCTCTTTCCTCGGCTTCTTGCTTGTTGTGAGCATCATGCATCTCCTCATCACTGTCTCCATGTTGTTGTTGTTGTTGTTGTTGTTGTTGCTGCTGCTGCTGCTTCTGTGGAGCCACAAGCATCTCGAGATAGACCTCAAAGTCCACAGTGTTGCCTAGCCATACGTTGCCTTCACCAATCATAGTAGCAGCCGACATCATGCTCATCTCGACACGCTCATGAAACAGAAAGTTCGAGTCCCAGTTCTTGAGCTGGACCTCGTCCGGGTCATGAATGTGTTCCTTTGGCGGCACGGCCACAACATGGGGTGCTGTTGCTAGTAAATCCACAATCGATGCGTAGCACACATATGTGTGGCACTCGACAATATGGGGGTGTTTTTGGCGGAAGTTTTTCTGCGCTTGTGCAAGCGCAATTGCGGTGGACAGTGCCAGCTTGTGGTCTTGGGGGTTTGGCGCGTACACTATAAAGTCCGAGATCGTGGCCCATTTTGCCACTTGGACTTGGAAGTTCCGCAGCGAGATACCTTTCGGCGGATCAACACACAGAAACTCGGGGAGAAAATGAGTGTTAGGATCGCTGTTGTGATGACGGTGATGTGAGTGTTGGGATGCATCGTGTAGTGGTGTTAGTGTCGACCGCGGCGCCGGCGCCGCGCTCGGGTCCGAAATCACATGGATAGAAGGCTCTGCACTAGGACCTGGGGTGGAATTTCTGGTCTCGTTCTCTTCTACAGCAGACTTGTGCATTAGATCAACCGGGTGGAGGACTGCGTCAATTTCCCGCTGCCTTTGGATTGAGTTCTCCTCCTCCTGTTCAGTCGTACTTGTGTCTTTTTGGGTATCGGATGTCCAGTGATCCACCGATGATGCTTGCGTTTGTTGGATGATGGGTTCGTCAGCGACGTCGTCGTCGTCATCGTCACCATCATCATCATCAGCCCATTCGTCGTCTTCCTCTTCTTCCCTATGCTCTTGGTCTGCGCCCTTGGGGCATAGTAGTTCCTGAGGGGTGACGGTGCCCACCAACGTGCCAAACTCGTTGAGTTCATCTCCAACCTTGACAACAATGAGGTTGCGTACTCCCTTGGGCGGTCCAAAGATGGGATCGGTGGCCAGGGTCTTGCTATCTGCTATGGGATTTTGGAAAAACAGCCCCGTGTCGTCTCTGAACCTCCGTTTGGGGTCCAAAAACGCCCGCTGGTGGATGTTCTGTTCGTGTAACCCGTGGGACCACGGAAACACTCCTTCGAGTTCCGGTACCTTGCTGCTATAGTGACAGTCAATGGCCCGCGCAACCGCCTGGCCAGATATCTGGCCCACCCACGGAGACGTGGACGCAATTGCGTCCACATTCTCCGGATTTAGGTAGGTAGTGACAGGTCTATCATGATGTTGCTTTTGTTCTTCTTTCCCATGCGCCGATCGAGTGTAAGTATCCTGACTTCCAGGAGGGGTGGGTGCCGCCTCATTCTGGACCACCGGAAACCTGCTTTTGGCTGGACTTGGTCGGTCTCCAGGCGATTGAGGCGGCGTCGCAGGTCGGGCCGGCCCAAAAGTGTACTTGGATGGGCTCAAGTCAGGGGTTTGCGGATCGCGCGATAGCGATAAGGCTGGCTCCATCTCGAGCTGGGAGACGTCAGCCATTGCTGTGTTGTATACTTGTGTAGTATAATGGTGAGGAGTTTTTGCTACTGTCTCTGACGCTGGTTCCTTCTTGTGTCCGCGTCGACTTGGTGTAGGCTATCTAGGTGGAGATCGTCGATCGCGCTAAAACTGCAATCGAGCTGGATGCATGTGATGACCCAAATTAGCTAGCTCCACAAGGGTTGGGAGGGGCCCCAGTGTTGAAAAAGTCCGATCTGGTTTAGCGCAAGGCCTGGGATCAGAGCTTGTGCTTGACTTCTTGATGCGAGAACAAGTGCACTTGCCGGCCTGGGGTAACTTCCAACTTTAATGCCAAAGGGTCGTGTGGGGCCGTGGCTGGGCGAGGGTCTAGGGGCACCTGCCTCTGGGGTTCTATATTTGGTGGTGAGTTTTTGTCGACTGGGCTCCAAGTAATGTAGTGGGCTGAATAATATTCTCCAAGCCAGCTGGTTAGTGTTTGTTGACGTTTCCCGCTGTGGGTGGTTGCTGTTCTGGCCCCCATTGTTGGTTTGTGTTTATTACTAATTACCCACAGCGTAGTTTCGCCATATCATGGGCTGAAGTGTACTCTTTGGATTTGGAAGCCAACCGACCGCCTAATAACCGCTTGTTCCAAGTTCTCTGTTCTCACGTTGCAAGTGTCCAGCCACATCGTGGGCGGGCCCAACTGGGACCCCCGCAGCCAAGCCACCCATTCTCGTTTGCCCATGTAACACAATGATTTAATTTGAAAACAAATCAGTCTGCTTCGGGCCAGCGTAGGTTAATACATTAACTGTAGCCCTTGCATAGGCGATGAGCTTGTTTCATTTGGCCAGCCGTGCACGGCTCGTCACCCTGCCTGCTGCTCTAAGTGGAAATTTTCATCCCACTACGCGGCGAGCTTATGTCGACGATAAGCACCCAAATCATAGATTCGACGCAATGGGTTGCACAGCATGCCAGCGACGTCAAAGTGAACCAACACGCGTGCCACGAAGCCGCAGAGTCGGTTAGAAAGCAGATGGCCACCCGCGAGTACTCGACACAATCTTGGAGCAAGCACTTTTTGAACCCATTGGTGGCGAAAGATGGCGTTCCGCTTTCGGTTTCGCCCATAAACAACTCCTGCTGTCTTGGTCAGCTGGAAACTGAACCCGGTAAACTGGTGCTCACCGCGGAACAAGCCGTCAACTGGATTTTCACCGTGGATCTCCTCAACTTTAGCTTTTGGTCCGACAAGAATGAGACGCAACGATTTGCAGTTGCATACTTTGGAAACCAGTACACAGGCTACTGGAGTCTGATTGCGGCAATCAATCGCGCGCTGCTTGAGGGTATACCGATCACCAGCCCGTCTTTTTGGCAATCGCCCGAGTTTGACGTTGGGACCCTCACCCGGGTGTTTCGCAGCGAAACGTCAGAGTGTGTGCCCCTGTTGAACGAGAGATACCGGGTTCTCATCGAAGCAGGCAAGGCATTTTCTGACATAGGTGTCCACTCCTTGAGCACCATCATCGACCAGGCTGATCACTGCGCACAAACATTGCTGCAGCTGGTTTCGACGCACTTTGAGTCATTCAGGGACACCAGCATGTACAATGGGCGCAGGATTTCCATTTACAAGCGCGCGCAGATTTTGGTGGCAGATCTCTGGGCATGTTTCAACAACATGGGCTACGGACACTTTACGGATATCGACTCGCTGACAATGTTTGCCGACTACCGTGTGGCCCAACGCTTATATACGCTTGGGTGCTTGCAGTACTCTGATAACCTTGAGCGAGCAATCAGGCAGGGAGAGGTGCTACCGCACGATGACCCGCGAGAGGTGGAGATTCGAGCCTGTAGTATCTACGCGGTACAGCTAATGGCGCCTGTTTGTGGAGCACCTCCAGTGTTGATTGACTTTTTTTTGTGGGACACGGCCAAAGAGGCTGAGAAGTCTGCACCCATTCCGTGTCATTGCACGAGAAGTATTTACTACTAACTTTGACGTTTCATGTGTGTGTGTGAGTGTGTGTGTGTGTGAAATTACATGAGGCCGCTCGGCCTCGGCCGAACCTAATCTTGTGTTCCCCACACTCGAGATTAGGAGGCTAATTCTAGACCCGGGGAAACAGGAGCGGCTGGCGGCGACAGCAAGCCACTAAGAGGACGCAGCTGGTACTCGGCCTTAAACTAGTGTAATCGTCACCTATTTATTCTCAAGAAGATGCAGTGTCCCATCCAACACATTCTATTCCTTTCCGGGCCAATCGCTTGCCCCCAGATATAATAATAACCTTAGACCCCAGACTCTGCCTCGGCTCGGCTAGGGTGGGGTGGCCAAGAGACCCCTGCCCCGCCCCGGTGGCCTGTCATATAAAGAACGGGTGCCAAACGCAGGACAAGGGACTTATCTCTAGATTTATCCAATAATGTCCAAAATCAGCTGGGAAGAGGTCGCAAAGCACAACACGCCTGACGATCTGTGGATTGTCATCGACAACGAGGTGTTTGATGTCACCGAGTGGAAGAACGACCACCCCGGTGGAAAGAAGATTCTGCAGAAGGTCGGAGGTAAGGATGCCTCGAAGCAGTTCCATACGTACCACGACGCCGCCAAGGTAATGGCTAGGTTTGGCAACAAGTTCAAGATTGGAACCCTCGAGGCCAACCCCACCAACGCCATGGTTCCTGCGCAGTGCTCTGCGGCCGAGAAGAACCCCATGGGCTCCAACCCCCGCATTGGTGTGCAGCATGAGGAGTTTGGTGACATGGTTCCGTTTGGAGATGCCAACTGGTACCAGGGTTACTACACCCCGTTCTACAACGAGACCCACACTGCTCTGCGTAAGGAGGTCCGTGACTGGGTCGACGAGAAGATCATGCCGTTTGTCGACGAGTGGGATGAGACTGGTGAGATCCCTGAGGCCATGTACAAGGAGTTTGCTCAGCGCGGATATCTTGCTTCTCTGACTGGACTCAAGAACTTCCCCACCGAGTACACTGACCGACGCCTTGCCAGCGTGCCCCTCGACAAGTTTGATGTGTTCCACGAGTTTGTCATTCTTGAGGAGCTCTGCCGTGCTGGATCCGGAGGAGTTGTGTGGAACCTCACTGGAGGCTTCACCATTGGTTCTCCCCCCGTGTTCAAGTTTGCCCAGGAGAAGCTGCGCAAGCGCATTCTGCCGCAGATTCTGTCTGGAGAGAAGCGGATCTGTCTGGCCATCACCGAACCCCAGGCCGGTTCGGATGTTGCCAACCTCACCACCACCGCCGAGCTGTCTGAGGATGGAAAGTATTACATTGTCAATGGAGCCAAGAAGTGGATCACCAACTCTGTGTGGGCTGACTACTTTAGCACTGCTGTCCGTACCGGAAAGGAGGGCATGGGAGGTATCTCTATGCTGCTGATTGAGCGCGACATGCCCGGTGTTAATGTGCGCAAGATCCACACCCAGGGTATGCGTGTCAGTGGATCTGGCTACGTCACCTTTGACGACGTCAAGGTTCCTGTGGAGAACCTGATTGGCAAGGAGAACAAGGGTTTCAAGACCATTGTGACCAACTTCAACCATGAGCGCCTTGGAATCATTGGCCAGGCTGTGCGCTTCTCTCGTCTGTTGTACGAAGAGGCCATGAAGTACTCGCAGAAGCGCCGCACCTTTGGCAAGAAGCTGTTTGACCACGATGTTATCCGTAACAAGCTTGGACAGATGGCTTCGCGTATTGAGGCCGGCCAGGCCTGGCTCGAGGTTCTCATCTACCAGTGCCAGCAGATGTCGGACGAGGAAGCTATGCTTCGTCTCGGCGGTGCCATTGCTGGTGCCAAGGCATTCTCCACGCAGACCATGGAGTTCTGTGCCCGTGAGGCATCGCAGATCTTTGGAGGTCTGTCATACACTCGTGGTGGCCAGGGAGCCATTGTCGAGAGATTGTATAGAGAGGTGCGTGCCTATGCCATTCCTGGAGGATCCGAGGAGATTATGTTTGACCTGGCCATGCGCCAGTCGTACAGAGTCCACAAGATGCTGGGCGCTAAGATGTAAGTAGTCTTAGATGTATTTAAATTCTGGTATTCTTTTTCTTTTTGATATTATACATTGCCTTTGTATTCCTAGTGATATAAGGAATAAGATTAGGTGTGTGGGTGACCTACACTAACATTGTAATGGTGTCACAGTCAAATACAAGGACACAAACGGTTGAGCATGGCCGGCTAGTTCTTCGGCCGGGTACCAGTGAGGATACTAACAATAATGATAACAATGGTCAAAGGCCACGGGTAAGTTGGACCGAAGATGTTGTGGACAATGAGCACCTCAACCGCAAGAAGACCAAGATATGTTGCATCTTTACAAAACAGCGGGAGTTTGGCGAGTCAAGCTCCGAATCAGAGTCGGACTCAGGATCCAGCAGCGACTCTAGTAGTAGCGAGAGTGATAGTGATGGCGAGGGCTCCGCTACCGGCGGAGGCGGCGCGAGTACCAGCAGCAGGAAGAGAAAACCGCGGGTAAATGCCTATGAACGCAAGCCAAGGCAGTCTCATACACATAGTTGCACTACACACACACATTCTCACTAGACAATGCATCACCGCCTAGTTAAGGAGAGATTTGATGACGACGGCGGCACCAACTTTTGCGTCGCTATGGCGGATCCTGGAGGTCAATTCGACACTGGAGTCGTCTAAATCCGCAAAGGTAATCAAGATGTTGATTGAAAATACAGACTGTGATTGCCAAGGTCTGCAGCATGGTCCAAACATGGACGTACACATTAGCCACAACAAGAATTGAAACTCTCGATTGCATTGGCTAGCTTGCATCCAACAACTCATACAGATATAGCAGTACATGAAAGTTAGTGCTCAATTGACTAGCTACCACTTAATTAAACCACTCAAGCATTGTTTGAATAATCGTTTGAGATTTACGGCAATTGACGGATTCAGCATCATCAAAATAATCTTTATCATACTATAGCGCCGGCGCTAACTGAACTTTACTTAACTCTAGACAAGCAAGCCAGACTATAAGGTTCGCGCCCCGGGCGGCGGGCAGGCTGAAAGTGGGTTGTATCAAGCCATTAGCGTGCCTTGTTGAATTACCAGGCATGAATCAATCACCAGACGACCGTTCAATGTCAACACAGTTGACTCACGAATTCGATGTGCTATCGAAGGAGGTGGATAGCCATCGTCCCGATGATCTACTACAGTACTGCGCCAATTACTTCAACAAGCGCCTGGAGGAGGAGCGTCGGTATTCTAGGAGCCGATTCGGCCCAAGTGGCCACAACATTTTTTCTGGACGTCAGAGTGTGGATCAACTCCGTCGTGATATAGCACCCGGTCACGCCGGCATAAGTCGAGGCACTAGCCCATCCAGCCCACATCAGCAGCAACACTCACAGCTACCAACAACCGCCAGACAAGGAGGACAACCACAAGCACAGACACAGCAGCAACCAACGGACCAGACCCAACAACAATTGCACCCGCACGTAGCCTATGGACGAGCTGCTGCCCACCGAGCTTCGCACCATGACCAGGATCAGATGGATCCCCATCAGGCAATGGCCCATTCGCCTTCTCCGTCCCAGCAGTCCCACCACAACCACAACCACGGCCATAGCCACAGCCACAGCCAGAGCCATCCAGCCCCAGCCACGCAGCTCTTTGGTGGTTACCTGAACAAGCAACCTGGAGCAGGAGACATTGAGCCGTCTGTAGCGAGTGCCACTGCACCAAGAAACGGCGCCGAGGGAACCAAGGTAGGAGGATCTTTGCGGGACAGCATGCTGCAATTCAATGCTGGCCGGCGCGTAAGTGTTTCGGCAGAAGCAATCAACCCCGACCAGTTTGAGAACTTTACGCAGCGAGAGCGGGCCGCCGGCACCCAGGGGGTGCCGACGGGTGAGCTCCTCCACCATCTCAACAAGAGCGTATCCAAGAACTTTTTGTTTAGCAACCTTGAGGAGGACTCGCTTCGTCTTCTGATTGGAGCCCTCGAGGACACTACGGTTCCGTGTGGGCATGTGATTATCCGCCAGGGAGACGAGGGCGACTACTTTTACATTGTGGAGAACGGCGAAGTGGAATTTTTGCGAGACGGGCAGGCCATCTCCAGAGGTGGTCCAGGCACATCGTTTGGAGAGCTGGCGCTCATGTACAATGCCCCGCGAGCGGCTACGGTGGTTGCTACCGATGACTGCAAGCTATGGAGATTGGATCGCCTGACTTTCAAGAAGATTCTTCTGGACAAAACCACCAAGAAACGCAACAACTACCAGCAGTTCCTGCAGCGGGTGCCGATTCTCAGCAAACTGAGCCCGTATGAACGCACCAAGCTGGCGGATGCACTCAAGACCCGGACGTACGAAGCTGGTGAGACGATCCTACGCCAGGGTGACCCTGGAGATGAGTTCTTTTTGGTTGAGGACGGCCAGGCAGAGGTGTATGTTGCCGACTCTGAGTCTGAGGGTGGGCTGGGCCATAAGGTGAGCACGATTGGCGAGGGCGACTATTTTGGTGAGCTTGCGCTGATGAACGACTCTGCACGTCAGGCGTCGGTGGTAGCCAAGACCAAGCTCAAAGTTGCGTGTCTCTGCCGCCAGGGCTTTGAGAGGTTGATGGGACCAGTGATTGATACTCTTCGCGAACAGGACCCCACACACACGCCTCGGTCTTCTAGTCAGCAGCAGCAAACAAGGACAGCGGTGCATTAGTATTTATCAAGAACTAAAATATATATTATGTTACTTTTATTTTTGGTAACGTTGGTGACCCAATTTGTGTTTACAGTTGCAGGTGTTTACAGGCCACACACAATCCCCTCCCACGAAATGCTGGAAACACTGAGCCAGGGACTGCTACCCAAATGGCTACTGTTTGTGTCTGCCGTGAGTGTTTTCAATTCAGCCCAGTGTTATCTCAGTGGGCCTGAGCTCACCCGTAAAGTCTACACCAGGCAGCCCCAGCAGGTCACCCCCCTTAGTGTCCGGACATTTGGCACCTGGACATTTTTGTCTTGTGTGATCCGGGCGTTTGCAGCACTCAATATCAACAACAAACAGGTATATGATCTGGCTCTAGCGTCGTATCTTCTTGCGGGGTTCCACTTTATATCCGAGTGGCTTGTGTATAAGACGACTGACACCCGCAGAGGCAGTGGGCTTTATGGCCCATTGATTGTTGCGTCTATTTCGACTACATGGATGATTATGCAACGTTCTTTCTACACCATTTAATGCTGTAGAACTCCGTTTTGAAGAGTCTGAACCAGAGTGTGACAGAGTCTGACCACAGTCTGACCAGAGTCTTACTGAACTCCCAGAAACTCTACATAGTATTACCTGCAAACTAAAACAATATCATGCTTTGTTCTATTGATTTCTACATAATCTATTGCGTGCTGGCCATGTTATTATTCACGATATCACAACGCCTAGACCCCAACTCCATAATCCTTAGGGTAACCGATTGCTTTTTTCTGCCCTAGCCCTGCACACGCAGCCCCCCTCCCTCCACCTGGTGGAGGGAGTGGACAGGCAACACATAGCGGCCGTTTTCAAGGTTCATTCATAAGCTAAACCCCTCCTTCACCACACACGCAATCGAGAGAGAACCTAAACAGCGCTCATTCACCAACGGCGACGATCCAGCCGTCCAGCACCATCCAAGCATATTCCATAACCCGCCGCTTCTTCTTCTTTTGCAAAGCTTGCTTGGACTAAAAGCGAGACGGCGTAGGACACATCACGCGCGAGTCGCGCCTCACCCCCTATATTCACCATTTGAACAGACCTGACCATCACTAGCTAATCAACCGATAAGACACTACTACCATCGCATGCTGGGCCTCATGAGTCAGTCGTCTATTTTTTCTGCTCCAGGCTCGCAGCTGGGGTTCAAGGCTCCAACATCGTCGGCGTCGGCTGGTGCCACTCCCCAGGCGTCGTCGTCCCTGGCTACGTCTCCATCAGCTCAGCTCGAAAACCAATACGCATTGCATCCACTAGACCCCAAACGCCACGATGGGCTAGGACTAACCCACTATCCGCATTTGCATTTTCCCACGCCGGCCCACCAGCAGTCGGCATCGTCGTCGGCGGGGACCACGACACCCGGAGGTCCTCCCCAGCCGTCGGGACACTCGTCGGTGTCTACCATGCCACTTGGAGCCAACAGTACTAGCGCAGCAGCAACATTTTTGGGCTCGACCACCGCTTCGACCACTGCATCGTATATGACCCTGCGGGTGCTCAACCTCCCCAAGGATATGACTCCACGTGAGTTCCGGCTGGTGTTTGCATTTGCTGAGGGGTTTGCTGGCTCAGACCTCAAGCCTGTGGAAGGTAATCAGTCTCCTGTAGGACTGGCGCATTTTAGGACATTTGCTTCTGCATCCCATGCCATGGCCGTGCTAGACTCTAGGGTGGAGCTATTTTCGACCCAGGCATCGTCTCAACAACAGCAACAGCAACAACAATCACAACAAACACAACAACAATCACAACAACAACAACAAACACAACAGTCACCGTCAAGTGGCTCGCCCAAAAGCGGGTCTCCTCTGGCTGCAGGATCACCCCCTCTAACGTCATCATCAGCATCAACCGTCAAGTGTGACATTCGTCCATTCACTGGAGGCACACTGATTCCGTCGCTTAACCGAGCGGGCTCTGTGTCTGCAGCGAGCTCGACATCCACTCAGCAACGGTCGAGATTCACCTTTGCCAACGGCGATATGCATCATCCCCCTCCCATCGTCAAGGAAGACGCTTCTCTCACTAACCCTACTAGCAACCCATCTAATTCTCTCATTTCTGACCCTGCATCCACTTCTGCCGCCGTTAACGGCAATATCAACGCGAAAGGACAACAACTCAACGGCACACCCATGGCAGGCATGTCGATCGAGATGCCGTCGATGGGCATGCAGCAAGCTCCCTCGTCTCAAGGCATGCTTTTCTCTCCAACTTCGCCACGATCCATGTTTCCCATGGGACCCCAGCCCCTTAGTGCGCCTGAAACACCAGCAAAGGAACTTGGTGGTCAGTCTCCGTTTGGGCTCCGACAGGGTCCTCCGCCAACTGGATCCCAAGCCCCAGGTGGCCCAAGCACGGGTACTGGCCGCAACTTGTTGCTAGAGTCCCAGGGAAGAGAAGATGAGGAGTTTAGTAGTATTGTCCAGGACCCTGTGCGGTACTTTAACCGGGACCCCACTAACTTTATGGCATACCAGCCACTTTTGCATCCGCATGGACCTTCGCCTCCTTCCACTGGCTCTGTGTCTGGACCAGGATCGGTATCTATGCATGGCCCTCCTGGATCCGTGCCAAACAATATTAATCAGGTTCCAGGATCAGGACCGGGACCAAGCCCTGCACCAGGATCTGTCCAGGGACCTGGTGGACCTGGTGGACCTAACGTGGTTCAGGGTCCGCTCCAGGGTATAGGTGGACCTAATCAGGGACCAGGACCGGGACCGGGACCCGGTGGTCCCGTCCAGGGGCCCCCACCAACGACACAAGCGCATCAAGGCGCTCCCGGGCCAGTTGCTGGTGGACCCGGCTCGATTCCTGGATCCCAGTCTCCTGCTACCCGTCCAGCACCGTGGAGTGACAAACGACGAGCATCCTCGAGTGCGGTGTCTGCCATTGGGTCCACAACTCGACAGTTCCACTCGCTTAGCATTTCGGAACCTCCAGGACAAGCCAACAATGGCATTCCTGGAAGTATCCCCATTGGAGCTGGTGCTACTACAAACAATGGCGGCAACCATGGCCAACAGAATGGACTGGCCAATGCGGCTCCTGGGCCACCGTCGGACCCCAGCAAGCTTGTTGTGGCGTATTCCCCTACCAACAGCACACAGGCAATGCACATTTTGCAGCAGGGAGGGCGGGTGCTTCCTCCCGCAAACCCTGCCGACCAGAACCCTCCATGCAACACTCTGTATGTGGGCAATCTTCCTCCCGATACCCTTGAAGAGGAGCTGAAGGACCTGTTTTCGACGCGTCCCGGCTACAAGCGGCTGTGTTTCCGCACCAAGGCCAATGGCCCCATGTGTTTTGTGGAGTTTGAAGACGTTGCGTATGCAACGCGTGCGCTCGACGAGTTGTATGGACACGGGCTGTCCAACAGTGTCAAGGGAGGCATCCGCCTTTCTTTCTCCAAGAACCCTCTTGGCGTGAGGGGCAGCACGAGTGGTGCCTCTTCTTCGAACAATAGCGGTCAGTCCATGCCTCCTGGAAGCGGCGGTGTTCGAGCCAACAGTGTTGTTGGGGCGATACCTGGACAGCAGCAACAACAGCAGCGATACGGCAAGCCATTTTGACCCTTCTTTTTATTATTATTTTTATTTGTAATGAGCATGAGCATTTGGAATTATAAAGTATTAGTGCTTACTATTAGGTGAATAAATTAGTTAGACCTTGACGCGCTCAAACGACGAGCGGTTGACCGAAGTCTCCTTGTACACTTTCTGTTCGCGCTTACGGCGTGAGGGCATGCAGCAGCCGACAATGGACGTCAAGATGGCCACAATCAGCATAAGAACAGTGCTAGCCCAGGTGAACCCCATGAGTTTGGCTCCCATGTGGGCATCAATGCCATCTCCACTAAAGTCATTACGGGCCAAAGCCGTCCAGGAAGTGGACATAATGGAGCCGAGCAAAACAAAAAAGAAGGCGAGAAACGCAAGCACGGTTCCGCTGATGGCAAACCCGCGGCGCAGGTACATGAGCCAGCAGTTGATGAACGCGACAAACGTGAAAAACAGCCCAATCAGGTAGAACGGGTAGGCAAAGCGCGACAGGTAGTAGTACTGGCTGTGATTATCGTAGATGGCGGACGGAATGCCCTTGTGTGTGTGAAAGGTTTCGGCGGGCTGGAACGCAAAGTCGGCCACATTCTTGGAGCAGTTTGTGCTGCGACCATCCTTCACTTCACAGTAGCCATAGAACGTCCAGCGTGTTTTGGATGGAGCATTCGGGATCCCCGAGGTATCCGCCTCTAACCAGTAGAATTGGTTGAGGGGGCTTGATTCTGTGGCACCAGCAAGGATGATGAAAAACTGAAGAAGCAGGGCCCCGGCTGCAAACAGCAGCCAGATGGCCATAGACAGGGGGCGGAAAAACGACATTACAACTTTGGCGAGAGCGAGAGCAAAGTATTTGTATTTATACCGTCAGATAGATCCATTTAACCCGCAGGGCAGCAGCCACGCCATGCGGCATGGTTGCTTTTGCATGCACGATGTTACGTCGCCGCGCATTCAGATCAAACGTTATTTTGGACCCACTTGAGTTTGATTGACCAACATTTGCGTGGGCGAGCGTTAATATTTGTCGTGGCGGACACTTTGGATGATTCTAGCGAGATTACTGATGAGTTAGTCGAATGGTTTGATTGATTCTGTCCACGGTGTCGCTAGCGTTGCTGACCCGTGTGTGAACCCATGTCATGTGCATCCCTGTAACCGCACCATGCATGAGATGCCGGCCCTTCCTATTGCTGCGGGGTGCGGCTGCTGGAAGAAGTTGTCCTTTTGGTAGGCAACCGCTCAAAAGGGGCGGTGGGATCTGTGTAAATCACAGCCAGATCTGCGTCTCACCCAGAGTCTCAGAACCGTGGCCCAAACAGGTTAGCTGGCCTCGCCACAAGGGACAAACCCAGCCGAGAGTGTCCCAAAGGAACAAAACGAATTATCGTCCTAGTGCGGCTACGAAAACAACAAAGAACCCGCACTATTAAACAACACAAACAAAGCACCGACAACAGGCCATCCGAGAGTGTGGTAGTGTAAGCCTAATTTGGAGGTGGTGTGGACTGGTTTGGTGCTGCCGTGCCTCCCGATGCAGTACGCGCGGCTCAAGACACGGGCCCTGACTGGACAAATGCCTCTTCACCACTTGTAGTAGAGTAGATTAGAGTAGATTTGCCCACCCCACACTTTTGGACTTATTTTGACTTTGACTTTGACTGGCGTCAACGTCATCAAAGGTTGGTGCTATTAGTAACGGCTAGATTCGGTCTAACGGCACTAACCAACATCAACAACTCTGTTGTTCAAATAAAAAACGGGCAATTGGGACAACAAAGGCGCCCTAGCTGTTTATACCAGACTTGGCTGGGGCCAGTGCGGCGCGCTCGTCCACAGACAACAGGTGTCGGGCGTCAGTGGTTAATCCATTTTGGGACAACAAAGATATGACACACACCGTCCAACCAGCGGCACACGAGCCGTCGAGCAAGCTGGCCGAGGAGCCGAGGAGGGGAATCAGCTGTTCATGAATAATGAAAAACGATATTGGCAGAGGGAATTTTCCAACAGGAACGAAACGGGTCGGGCCAATCCCCAGAGGCGGTCCTACCACCGACATTGCCCACCGTCCCAAATCTCCCGCTTGAATCGGAGCCGCGCTTGACAGATGTTACTAGCAGATGTTCCTGTGCGGACTAGCGTCTGGTTTGTTGAGCTAGAGCTAGAGCTAAACCTTGTTTGGCATGCCTCTGCCGGTGGTGGTAGCTGAAATGCGTGGAACACCCGCGCTTGCTGTAGCCTTTGGGCCATAGCAAACGCTACTACCATAGATGCACAAACTGCCACCAAGCTAGTTTGAGAGAGCGTTGTTTAGTAAGTGGTATCTACTAGCTAGCTCGGGGCGGGCCTTATAAATACCTGACGAGTTCATCGGCACTAGCTCTTGATCGGATCTTGATAACGCTCTTTTAAACACCCACGTACGCCGAGACATTTCTAATACCGGTCAACCGGCTACTCTCTGTGGCCCCCTTATCCTCCAACTCCAACCTCCAAATCACCATCCACCAATCTCCATCCACGACCACCACCGGCCATACGCCACCAACGCATGAATCACCACTCGCATATGGTGCTCACACCCAGTGCCCTCCCAGATCAACTGCTGGGAGACTCGTACCACTTTGACCGAGACCGGGATGATCCCACGAGGCAATCGACAGACTCTCAGACACAGTTGTCCAGTGAGTTTAGCATGAACTTGACGTTGATGCCAAAGAAACAGCAGCCGACGACAGACGCATTCGACGGGCCGCAGCTGATGGATCATCATCATCATCATCAGCACCAGACCCACGATGAGTCTGGCTTGTATCTCACCAGGCAGCAGTCGGTATGGCCCATTTCGCCGTCGTACACCAACAGTAGCCAAGTTGAGTCTCGGCCGTCGAGCCATCAGAGCAATAATAATAACAACAATGCCGGGTACAGCAACAATGGAAGTAGTAGCAGCAGCAACAAGCTGTCGTCTACCACTACTACGTCGGGCACGCTGTTTGACATGTCCAGTGACGAGATGGATTTCTCTAGGGAAATGGCCGGCTCTGATCTGTTTGCCGGTGCTGGGTTTTTCATTCCTGAAGGCATGCACCAGTTGGACCCGTTTGATTCGAATGGCGCCATGGCTGCGGCCGCGGCTGATCAGGCACTTTCTCGGCGCGAATCTGGAATTGATCCACTGGACGCTAGTACGCTGGCCACAACAATATCGCACGAGACTGACCATGCACCTGCTGGCACTATCCAGCCTGAACTGACAAACAACACACACGATATGTCACAGTACCTGGATATTCCTCCCGATGACCAGACAGACAACATGATGCATGATGAGTCTTTCGGGCATGATCAGCAGCACCACCACCACGATACCCAGACACACAATCAGTCACACAATCAGGTGCACAATCAGACACACGCTCAAACACAGGGACACAGCCAGAATGGTCTGCACTTTACGTACCATCCACGGGGGAGTCTCTCAAGTGCCAGCAGCAGTGAGAGTCTGAGTCCTCTTGAACTGGCTCTGCCGTTGTCATCGACTTCGTCTTCTACCAGTGCGTTGTCGTCTGTTCCTGCTGCTGGAATGCATTCTTCGTCACTGTCTGTTTTCAAGCCTTCTTCGGCCGCAGCCAGTGCTGCACACATGTCTCAGATGCTGGAGCAGCAACGACGGGCCAGCATGCCTATTTTGCTAGATGGAAACCACCAAGCGATGATGGCAGTGATTGGTGCTGGTCACATTAGTGGCAACGAGATGAATGCCAACGCCAGTGCCAATGCCAACGCCGGCGCCGCCACCACTGCGACCCATCTAGACGCCAATGGTCGCCACTTTAGTGACAATATCAGCAGCCGCGGACAGTCGTTTAACGACCTGGGCCACACTAATACTACTAACCTCGCTGCCCACCATCACAATGCGCAACACCAGCCACTACATCATCCCCCGTCTATTGGCCAGCCTCTTTCAGTGAACCATGCCATGGACACGGGTGATAAGAAGCAGCACTGCAAGATCTGCGGCAAGTACTTCAAGCGGGATCTGCCGCGGCACATGCGTACTCACGAGGAGACGGCGCGGTTTGTGTGTCCTTATCCTCGCGAAAAGTGCCAGCACAAGCGCGGACAGTTTAACCGGCCGTACGATTTCAAGAAGCATTTGCTACACGGGCACTTTGTGTTTGATGATCAGAAGGAAGTGCGGTCTTTCCGGGACCTTCGATCCAAACTCGACAAGCCCGGCACCTGCAACTGCGGGATGCGTTTTCTCGCCAACGATTGGCTCGAGGAGCATGTATTGGCTGGTCCCAACCGGTGTCCTCTGCTGGCCATGATACCAAACGCTAATGGAAACAACGGAAACGGAACTGCCGCCACGTCGGAGAATGGCAGCACAACGTCGTTGCTGTCCATGGGCAGCAGCACCGACGGGCGGGCGTCGGGACTTTACTAACTGCTTTACTAACAACGTTTAATTTTAATTTATTATGCACGTTAGTTGGATCGTAAAGATGATGACGATATGCTACTTTGCGCCGCCACGCCGGCGTCGCTTATGCCCAAGGTCCGAGTCCCACAAGTACCGCCGTTTGCCGGTTTCTGTTTCTTGGTCGTCCGAGTGATCAGAATCTGATGGATCTGCCTGGATCTCACAGGGAAACGCTATGCTGGATTGGAACGTGAATGGCCCCGATGGGACTGTTGTAGGTGTAATGGGTGTAGTGATAATGGGAGGCTGTGAGTCTGCTTGCTTTGGGGGCTGGCCAAGCTCGCGGAGTTTCTGTAGGGCCCACTTGCGAGCATCTGCTGTGGGAGTCTCGTCGAGAGCACTCAATAGATCCTGGAGGGCGTCGGTGTATCCTTTATCTCGGGCAAGAGCAGCTTTTGCGCTTGACAGCTTGAACAGCTTTGTGACTGCGGACGCTGCTGTCTTGAATTCCTGAACAATGGCGGCGTCGATTTCTCTGAGTTCCTGCTCGGCCTGTTTTTTGTTGGGCAACTGGCTTTCCAGCGACGACATGCTGTCCATGGTGTCAATTTTTGTGGTCACTGATTTAGTGGTGGGCTTGGAGAGCATAAAAGAGTGTGTAGACCCTTAAACCTAGCCCACATGCGCATGCCTGCTTCTACTTGGGTTAACCCTTTTAATAACAAGGAAACTGTAAATAACGAAGTAGCGCTTTTGTGGTTGGCTGAAGGGAGACAAGATGGACGCACTCAAGGGCACCAAGAAGGCCATTGTGCGGGCTCCGCACCGACTCCTGGGTAGCAAATCCATTGAGGACAGAGTGGTGATCGAGTGGACCCGCGACTTTACGACAGCCGAAGCAGCTCTCGATGAGATTCGAGACGAAACCAAGGCCCTCGTCAAGCACTGGACCAATGTGTTGGAGCATCAGGAAACCATTGCGCGCACGTTTGTGGAGCTGTACGAGCCCATTCAAGAGGAAAACCTGTACCGTGCCACACAGGAGACCCCGGAAAGCTCGACCCGGGCAGTCAAGGGTCTGTGCACGACGGTGGAGGAGGCGCGGGCAGAGATCGAAACCCTTTTAAAGATGCAGGAGCGGTCAGTGACCAACAAGATTAAGGCAGCCAAGGAAACTGTGGACGGTATCCAAAAGACAATCCGTAAGCGAGAGCACAAGAAGGTGGATTGGGACCGCGCCAACAATGCCGTTGAGAAGCAGGCCAAGAAGGGAGCGGCTACCGAAAAGGACCAGCAGCATATGGCCAAGCTCGAGATGGACCTGGACCAGGCGTTGGAACTGTTCCAGACATACGACGAGAAGCTGAAGCGCACGGTTCCGTTCTACCTCAACTCGTTTAGTGAGTTTCTCAATGGGCTCACTGCATCTCTGTACATGACGCAGCAGCGTGCAATTGACATTATGCGCGAGAAGCTGCACGACTATTGCCGTGACCAGGGTTTTCTGGGCAAATCGTCGTCCAATGGTGGCGGCGGTGGCGCCGAATACGTGACCATTGTTGAGGAGTGGGAGGAGCGATTCATCAACATCCAGCCGCGGTGTGAACAGGGAATCGCCACGCTTCGTCAAGGCAAGGTTGCGGGCACTCCGCTCACGCTGCCGTCCAAGAAGGCGTACGAGCAGGTGTTTTACAAGTCGGCGGCATCGGCAGAGAACCTGGCGCAAAAGGTGGCCAAGCGCGTGCGTCACCCTACACGCAAGTCGAAGATCCAGTTTTCGTCGCCAGCAAATGGATTGTTCAGTAGTGAGGCCGAGGGCGGCCTTGATCTGCGGGGACGCAGTAGCCCCACAGCATACAGAGCCCCCAGCAGCCCTCTATCGCCTCGTCGCGCCACAGGCAGCAGTATTAGCAGCATGGGCTACAATGCGCCGCCGGCGTACAGATTTGCATCGAGTGGCAGCAGCCTTGATGCGTTTGTAACGTCGAGCTCAACTGCGCGCGTCCGCGCGCTGTCGAGCTCCAGCGCCCAGGCGCTCTCGCTGAACCGCGAGCTCGTTCCTCCTCGCTCCGATGCTGACGAGTACGCAACAGCCATTTTCACTTTTGTAGGATCCGAGCCAGGCGATGTGGCATTTCGCCGTGGCGACCGGATAAGAGTTCTTGACCACGGCGATGAGACAGATGACATGTGGTGGTTTGGCGAGACAGACGATGGTCGCATTGGCCTGTTTCCTTGTAACTACGTCGAGGTCAATTAACTATTTAATACAGTGCACATACAATTCCTAGCCGTAGTTGAATATATACATTGGATACAGATTAGAATAAATAGATGATTAATTGACCGCCGCCTCCAGGTCGCCAAGAATGCGGTCGCGGTACTGCTGCATGTCCTCATCCTCACTCCACTCGTCATTGTCCCCTCCGTACTCAGGCGAATGGGCGTTCACCTGTTGGTCAAAATGCGCATCGCTGTACGCTCCTCCCTCGTCGTCATCCTCCATATACTCGTGGCCAGTGTAGTAGTCACCTTCGCGCATATCTCCTACAGTGGTGCCCGGAACACTGGGAATACCTCTGTGGGCTGGGGCCGAGGTATCAAACAGGTGTTCGTGCTCCTCCTCGTCGAGGTCTTCATCCGGGTACTCGTTTTTGTAAAAATCTTCTGCGTTCGAGTCCTCGTCATCATCCATCATCACGTCAGAGTCGGCTCCAGCAATGTCGTCCAGATCAGACTCGGTGAACACAATGAGCCCTGCCCCGGTCAAAGGTTTGTCCTGGGTAGTGTACAGGTGCCGGTAGTAAATGTCGTAGACGTAATCCTCGGTTTCTGCGTCTGCTGCAGCTGCCGACGGGCTCGTGCTCGTGCCCGTTCCAACCCTACCACGCGGTGAGCTCGAAATTGGTGATCTGTTCTGCGGATGCAGGTACGACTCGACCATGTCATTGAGCGACGATTGATCCTGATCCTGATCTGGTACTAGCGAGGGTCCACCATGGCTTCTGCTATACGCTCGTTCTCGCGGGGTTGTTTGGTGCAGCTCCTGTAGCTCTTTCTTTTGACGTTTGGCGACTCGGTACACAGTACTTTGGCCGTCGTCCTGCTGGAGCAGCACGTCTGTGGGGTCGCCTGGTTCCTGGTCAAAAGTGCCGGCTAATTTGAACACAAATGATCCATTGCTTCGTGTGTCTTGATCCACAAGCAATGCATCGAGCGGGTCTTGGTTACGTTTCCGCTTGATGCGGACGGTCTGGGGGATTTGTGGGGCCATGACTAGTATGGTTTCCCACCACACGGGCTTACATTTAATTTGCCAACGGTGTTAATGCAATTGATTGACGACAAGCAATTGATTTATAAACTAATACTAATGACTTACGATGAATTATAATGACTTTTAATGACCTCTAATGACAAGTCCTCGTTTCGCAGACTGACCCTAGTAGCATTTTGTGGCCATATTGTTTGTCAGGGCGGGGGTTACCCCGGACATAATGGCCATGCACTGATGAACTGTGGCTCTTCTCTGGAGCGTGTCAAGTAAATGTCATTGACATGGCATCAAACACGGCGCACGCCAATTGATGTGCGCTATGACGTGATTGTAGTCACCGGTGGCACCTCTGGACTAGGTCGTGAACTGGCCATTCTGTTTGCTACAAGACAGTACACCACAATCGTCCTTGATATCAGCGTGCCCAAACCCGACGACCAAATCGCAGGGGTGGTCTATTATGAGTGCAATGTCGGTGATGCCGCTGAAATACGCCGCGTGAACCAACAAATCCGCGAGACCTACGGCATTCCCACTGTACTCATCAACAACGCAGGCGTCTTGAGAGGGGCAGGCAAAACAGTGATTGAACTGACGCAGCGAGAACTAGCAGAATGTCTGCAGATCAACCTCGTTGCCTCATTCATCACCACCAAGGAGTTTGTACCGGCCATGATTGCCCGCAAGCGCGGGTACGTGGTGACGGTGGCCAGTGTGCTTGGGTACGCAGCACCTGCACGCCTATCGGCGTACTCTGTTACTAAGGCTGGGCT
The DNA here is from genome assembly GCA_023628915.1 of Trichomonascaceae sp. Y4102. Classification (NCBI taxonomy): domain Eukaryota; kingdom Fungi; phylum Ascomycota; class Dipodascomycetes; order Dipodascales; family Trichomonascaceae; species Trichomonascaceae sp. Y4102. The sequence goes on along the minus strand of JAMAJT010000008.1, from coordinate 98,213 downwards.
CATTGCATTGCATGAGAGCCTAACATATGAGCTGGGTCCTCCATCTCACCCGCGAACCGGAGTTCACACGCTTCTCGTGTGTCCCGGCCAGCTGGGAAGCCAGATGTTCCGGAGTGTGCGTACACCATCCACACTGATTGCTCCCATCCTGGACCCCAAGTTCGTGGCCGGCACCATTGTCAGCAACCTTGAGCGCGGCAAAACCGGTCAGATCATGACGCCCATATACGTCATTCTGATGCCTCTGATGCGTGTTCTGCCCTGGCAACTCGTTGAGGTGCTCAGAACAGTCTCTGGCATGGACGTGGCTACGGAGGGCATTCGTCTGGCGAAGTAGTGACTCAGACGGCACTCAAAAGGCTACGCCTTCTGAGTGTTGGACTGAGGGCTACGGTGAGCCGACTACTGTGTTTAGTAAATCCTATAGTTAGGTCTAACTTGCTCTGTTCAAGCCAATGACAGGACATTGACATTGATATTACTGGACTTTCAAGTGTAGAGCTGAGGCCCTAGAACTCACAGTACTCACCAAGTCCATTTTCCGTTAGTGTTGGACAACCAACGAGCTCGAAATAGCAACATAATCGTCCAATTTCTTAAAATATGACTCTCCTTCGCGGCAACGTGTCACAGAAGTAGTGGCCATGTTCAGAAGAGGACAGGAGCCGCCTCATCGCCTTGCTAGATGAAAAAAGAAATACCAAACATTTCTTAACGCCGCATCAGCGAGATATCTTGTAGTACTCGATACTATATGTGAGCTTCATCGTTGACTCTGTATCTCTCGCATTCAATCTGAACGTGGATGAAGGTAAGAATAAAACTTCATCTGATTGAGCCCAGTCTACTTGGCTCTATCCAAACCTGCAGCCCATGTTACAATGGGTAATGATGTCAAGATATCTGATGATGAAGTTGTATAGTACCCTGCTCTCAACATAGAATCTTAACTTCGGATCTTGCTTCCGACGCCGAAGATCAGATAATGCCCAGTACAAATGCCATTTATAGAAAGAAAAAAAAAAAAAAAAAAGAAAACAGGCAGATCAGATATGTAAACAGTACGATCTCCTCTTCCCTTGACCGTCCTTCAAGAATAACACCGAGATGACCCACTCGGTTCACTCTCTTGAGAAGACTCCCTCTGTGGACAATGGCACCAAGACGACCATTGGAGTCCGAAAAGTTGAACTGGTCTCCCAACAGTATGGTTTCTTAGGAAAGACAATGATCTATTTCTTCATCTTCCTGATATCCTACTGCTTTGTTCTCGATGGGCAAACCAGATCTATTTATCAGGCCACTGCAACTAGCGGATACGGACAACATTCGCTTCTGTCTACGATCAACGTTGTCAACGGAATTGTTTCTATTGCCGCCCAGCCCTTTATTGCTCGTGTCGCTGATATCTATGGCCGTGTGTGCGTTCTTGTTCTTTCTGTTTTCTTTTATGCCATTGGAACCATCATTGAGTCCCAGGCTCACAACGTTCAGACTTTTGCCGGAGGCGCGGTTGTTTATCGGATAGGACACACAGGACTGTTGCTCATCCTTCAGGTGATTTCGGCTGATCTGTCGCTGCTCAACTGGAGACTGGTGTGCCTTTTTGTGCCCGCTCTTCCTTATCTCATTAACACCTGGATCAGTGGCAACATCACTTCTCAGATGACCACTCACTGGTCGTGGGGGATTGGCATGTGGGCCATTATTGTCCCTGTTGCATCCATCCCTCTGGCGGTCGCCTTGCTTCACATGACATGGTGCGCTCGCCAGAGCCCTGAATGGAAGACGTTCCCTCCGGAGGAGAAGCGTGGAGGCGCCACCCTGTTCTGGGAACTCGACGTGATTGGGGTTCTATTGCTCGGAGCGCTTTTTGCCATGATCCTCATACCTCTCACACTAGCTGGTGGCCATTCTTCTACCACTGAGCAATGGAAGCGGGCCAGAATCATTGCTCCTCTGACCATAGGAGTCTGCCTCATTCCCATATTTTTCGTGTGGGAGAGCAAGTGTAAGTTCCCCATTATTCCCTGGCCATTGCTGCGCGAACGTCAGGTATACTGTGCGCTTATAATTGGAATGCTTCTCAACTTCATCTGGTACATGCAGGGAGACTTTATGTACACTGTTTTGCGGGTTGCCGTTGATCAAAGCGTGAAGTCGGCCACTCGCATCATTTCCCTCTACAGTTTCGTCAGCGTAATCACTGGATCACTTTTGGGACTTGTGATTGTCAAGGTTCGTCGGATCAAACCTTTTATTGTCTTTGGTGCTCTCATGTGGCTGCTCGCTATGGGTCTGCTCATCAAATATAGAGGAGGCAGCGAGTCTCGGTCGGGTATTATAGGATCCCTGTGTCTACTAGGTTTCGGTGCTGGCTTCCTCATATACCCCACTGAGGTTGGTATCCAAGCCTGCACTAAGCACGAAAATATGGCCGTTGTCACTGCCCTCTATATTGCCAGTCACAATGTTGGAGTCGGATTCGGCGGGGCTTTGTCTGGAGCCATTTGGACCCAGGTTCTCCCCAAGAAACTCGAGCAGCAGCTTGGAAACTCCACTTTGGCCAAGTATGCTTATAGCAATCCCTTTGGAACAGGGGCCCAGCCAGGTTTCATTATGACGTACGGCTGGGGAACTCCCGAGAGGGACGCCGTTGTCCGGGCCTACAAGCAGATTCAGCGCATTCTCCTTATCATTGGCACGAGCTTGTGTGTTCCTTTGCTTTTGTGCGCAATCTTTCTTCGTGATCCGAAGCTTGAATCCAAGCAGTCTCTTGATGCTGAAATTGAGTCCCAGTACTTTGGCGAAACTATCAAAACAGCCCTCAAGACAGATGTTTAATACTTTTTCGCCACTGCAATTGTCATCATCCCACCGGCAACCTCCAAAAATTTCCAGACGAACAGGGTCGGGCAATTCAAGGTCGCCACTGATAGACCATGTACTGATATACTATATTTATTCTTACATGAATAAGTGGATTGTTTCGCATAGTGACGGCGTAGATCTTGCTGATGGATATCGTGTGACACTATGGTACTAAATGCCGGTTTTAGGCTAGCGCGGTAAGTAACTTTGAGGCTATTCTAAAAGTGGCACAGCCCACTTTGGTCCCAAGATGTCGATTCAGATTCGGCAAGCAAGTAGACTAATAACAGGCACCTGATACAGGTGCCGACGGATGACGCGGCGCCGAGAGGCTGTAGAACTTGTAGAATTCCAAAGACACATGGCGGTGTGAGACATGATGGACTGCAACCTGGTGCCTCACTCGGAGATGAGTAATGACGTGTGTGTTCCAGCCGGGCACCCTAGCCCTGCTCCCGTCCCGCACACACCGTATGCGTATGCACGCACCGCACTCCCAAAGAGGCGGCTGGCCGTTATGGGGATGAAAAAGGGGACAAGCGAGGCAGGGCTAGGTTGGTCCGAGGTTGGCTGTATTTAAACTACGTTGGCTTTTGAGTATATGGACAGAACCGAACCCGCACGTTTTTGATTGATTCATAACACTATCATCACCATGTCAGCGACAATGGTGACGAGCGCGGGTACTAGCGAGGCCACGCGGGTGGCCATGGACGACGGATTGCAGATCTACATTCGGCGCTGGGCCGTTGCCGACCCCACACAGCGCAAGGGTGTGATTGTATTCAACCACGGCTTCTCGGAGCACATTGACGCCTATGACAAGTTTTTCCAGCAGGTCAATGGCTATGGCTTTGACGTTGTTGGCTATGACCAGCGCGGCGCCGGTAAGACATCACCCACCAAGAAGACGTTTGGCAACACCAACGAGTACCATGTGTTCAATGACCTCGAGACTATTCTTAACGAAGTGGTCAAGCAGTATCCTGCCGGGGAGCCCATTATCATCTGGGGCCACTCGATGGGTGGTGCCATTACCCTCAACTACGGAGTGTTTGGCAAGCGCCGCGCCGACATGGCTGCATATATGGCCGACGCACCCCTTGTTGAGGTGCACCCCTCGACCCAGCCGCCCAAATTGCTCGCTGCGTTGATTCCCATCATTGCCAAGATCTACCCCAAGTACAAGTCCAAGGTTGCGATCAATGACGACGCGCTCACCGACGACAAGGAAAAGATTGAGGAGTACAAGAAGGACCCTCTGCGTCTCAAGCTGACCACCGCCGAGATGGTCCGTGACTTTCTGGCGCGTGGCAAGCGTCTGACAACTTCCTCGTTTGTACGCAAGTTTGTCGACAAGCCTGTGTTGGTTTCTCACGGAACTGGCGATTTTATCAATGACTACGAAGGCAGCAAGAAGTTCTACGAGGCATTGCGCGTCAAGGATAAGCAATTCAACACTTATGAGGGCTGGCCCCATGAACTTGCCCATATGACTGAGCCCAAGCGGAATGAGCATTGCCAGAGGATCATGGACTGGCTGGTTCCTAGAGTGAAGAGATCTGAGGCTGGTGCTAATGGTACGGCCACGGCCACGACCACGGCCAACGGAGCTCCTCAGATTCCTGCGTCTGCCATTGATACTTCTACTATGGCTGCTGCTGCTGGTGGTGCTGTTGCTGGTGGTGCGGCTGTTGCTGCTGCTGCTACTAGTGAGCCTACCAAAGAGGCTGCTCCCATCTCGGTTGTTCCTGAGACTCCCAAGACTGCTGATGTGGCCCCTGCTCTGACTTCCAAACCCAGTAAAGAGTCCATCAAGCGGGACTTACCTGCTGAGCCTGTTGCGCCTGTCGATACCATCCAGGTGAAGGATTCTCAGAATGAGGAGAACGTTGGTACCATCAACGCTCCTGCTGATATCAAGCCCGAGCCTGTTGTTCCTGAGCCTGTTTTGGCCAAGCCTGTTGAGCCTGAGCCTGTTGAGTCCAAGGTTGAGACCGTTCCTGAGCCTGTTCCTGAGCCAAAGGTTGAGACCGTTCCTGAGCCTATCCCTGAGCCCAAGGCTGAGACCGTTCCCGAGCCTGAGATCAAGGAGCCTGAAATCACCAAGGATGAAATTAAAAAGGAAGTTGAGCCTGAAACCAAACCAGAGGAACCCACTGCCGACAAGCCTGTCGAGGAAGATGACAATAATGAGGAGGCAGAGGGTGAGGGTGAGGGAGAGGGTGAAGGCGACCAGAGCGCCACCTCTAAAACACAAGGCACACCCACCAAGAAAAAGAACAAGAAGAAGAAGAAGAAGGCTAAGCGTTAAGCGTGGCCCGGACTTTACCTGGACTTGTTTATATTGTGTAATTAATGCTAATTGTTTTAGTTTTGGTGCGATTAGTCAGCTCGAAGAGGGTAGTATGGATCTTTTCGACAAGGCTTATGAAGAGGACCAGCGAGGCGAGCGATGGCTGAACGGCGGCGATCTACCTAAAGCCGCGAGATTTTACTCACGGGCCATTGATCTGTATGAGCAAGAGGTGCAGTCGGGAAAGAATCCCGAGCAGGTGGCTGATGCTCTATTCAACATTGTCAACATCAAGAGTGTAATGCTGGGGCGGGTGCTCAAGTTTGGCGAGCTCATTGGAACCCCTGAAAACGACTTGGGCTGGGTGTTCACATACCGTGATCTGGTTGGCGAGTACGAACGGGCAATCAACGTGGTTGGTACTACGGCTGGCAATATGGTTGATCTACTGTACAACTACTGTCTTGCTCTGGTGGATGCTGCGACTGACGCCGATAGTGGGCAAGAGACACTGACGTTGCTTGAAAAGGCATGCGATGTTGCGAGGAGCACGACTGCAGCCCACGCGGACCTGCCTCTTCAGGACAAGATGGAGTGGTTGATTCTCTTTGTGAATGCTCTGACTGAACAGCTGGATGTGATTTTGGGAGATCCTTCATATGGTCCAGATGTACGGAATAGGGCCATCCACACCGGCGAGGAGGCTGTGTCTGAGCTCAGGACAATGGTGTCCTCTGGGTCTACGGACATCAAAAAAGAGACTATACAAGAAGCCATGCTAGTGCTGGCGCAGTTCCACAGTGTTCTGGCCACTACTGTGGAGCAGATCAGCGCAGTATGGGAGGACCCCGTACTGGTAGAGTCACTTTCCGGTGACGATTTCCACCGCAACGAGGAATATGCTAAAGATCTTCAGCAGCTCGCTCACCGGATGGAGTCGTCCTTGTCGGCTAACGGCGGTGGCAGTAGCACTCTAGCATGGACAGCCCATGCCAAGGCGGCGCAGGTACTATCCAAGGCTCAAGTTACCACCGCCGCAGATAAGATTAAACGGTATATCGCCTGGGGAGACGTTGAGTGGGCTCGATCGCTTATCGCATGCGAGGCTGCCACTGCCAACAAACCCAAGTTGCTGGCCAATGCTAAGCAGTTGTACGTCAATGCCCAGCGGGTGCCTACTATTAGCCCGGGTTTGAATATAGTTCAACTTTTACGAGAGGCCAAGGTCAAGCAGACTATACTGGAGAGTGGTGGACAAGTGGACGTGTCTGCGCTTGAGAAACTTGTTGGGCCACAAGCGACCGTTATCCTCGAAGGCATTGTTGACCAAGGGCTCATGAGCACATGGAAAAAGCATCAATAGTATTCATCTAGTATTATGGGTATTCATGCAGATACATTTATTTTTTTGGGTTGCTGTGGGGGCGGAGTGATGAACGTTGCACCCCTGGCCGGGACGGCACGTGAGCGTTAACCGTCTGTGAGACACTTCCCGATCTGGATGGTATCAAGGTGGGGACTAGCGCGTCGGCTAGTCCCTGACTCGACAAGCTCTAACGGTACTAAATGCTTATTCAGTAGTGTGGAGTGATTCCACAATCTGTGGCGTGTTGCCTGATGCTGCAGATATAGACCCGGTCCAGACTTTTAGTTGGAGGAGGGGCAGCGCCTTGCGTGGGGTTCCTTGTCTACTTGTTTGTGGGTCGTGGTTGTGTATATGCAAAAGTATTGCTCAACGCGGCAACCGAGTCAGGGTACGGGCCTCTCCGCGGGGGCCTAGCCCAACAAGGAACAGGTGAGATATAGATAGACTAACAACGGTGGATGCCAGACGTATAGATAATCGCATCGACGTAACAACCAACCAACAACCAGCCTATCAGCCAACCAAAGCAACCAACCTTGAGCAAAGACAAACTGCGCTTCTCGACGCGGATTTAGCTTTAGACTTTGCGTCCGCGTCAATATGAGTACGCTTGTGGCTCCAAGCCGGGGTCAGCATGGGCTTCTGCTCACACAACAACAGCAGAGCTATGCCGGCGACACCTCCAGCAACCCCAGCATTAACACCAAAGCCAACACCAAAACAAAGACTGGCAGCGGTCTATCACGGGCATTAAATTACATGGGTAAACGGATGGTAGCCGAACTGGTCCGACCCTCACCATCGTCATCGCCATCCCCGTTTGGATTATCCGTGTCCTTGGCAACGAGCTCAACAGCATCTTTGGGTTCGACTGCACCCGGTAGCCCGGTTACGCCGCTCTCATCCCGGTCTAATAATTCCATCATCCACAAAACCCGACTCAGCGATAGCGTCCAGGCCATGTGTTTGCTTGAAGACAGCCTAGGCCCGCCACCGGACGATGGAATGAAGAAGCGTGCGCGATCCAAAACAAAGCACAAGCATTCTAAACGTGACCGGTGGTCCTCGGATCCACGGGTCAGAGCACGATCTCTGTCGTCGCCTCTCGCGTTGACATCAACATCATCATCATCATCATCATCATCGTCTGCATACACCCCCACAAGACAATTGGTTGGCGACTTCCATGCCAAGTCAATCTTCAATGCCATCACGCCCGAAACTAGAATTCCTCCTCCCGGATACGACTACCTTGCTCCAATAGCACCACGTTACGCCATTCGACCCCGTGAAGAAGAGGGTAGAGAAACACTGCCGGACTACTCGAGCAGCATCACCCACTCTGGATTTGTATGGAAAAAGCAGGAGCAAATGAGCCCCCACCAGACATCCACTAGCCGCAGCTGGACCCCTACCTACGCCGTTATCAACAACACTCGACTTGACCTGTATCTTGCAGTGAACTGTCACTACACACCGGTACCGCAGCAAACCAGCAGCAGTGGTGGTGTTAGTGGCGGTAATGACGGTAGTAGTGACACTAAGCACAACGAAAAGGATCTGGACTACTGTGTCAGTTGCGACCGTGGTGTTCATCTAGCCTCATATACCCTTCAGTACGCTGAGACCGGGCTAGCAACAGACTACCACAAGCGGCAGTTTGTTGTTCGTGTCCGAGCCGAGTGCGAACAGTTTCTCTTTGCATGTGCAGACGAGCGAGACTGTGTGGAGTGGGCCAACGCTTTACAGATGGGCATAGACATATCTCTTCCTTTGGAAGAACGCGGCCTCACATATTACCGATCGATTCCTCGGTCCCGTCAGAGAGTTCACGCTGACAACTCTTCTTCGTCCAATAGGCAGCGTAGAAACACAACAGGAAGTGTCACAGTTCCACCTTCCCCTGCGACCTCCTCAACAACAACACTATGTTCGGTGTCAAATAAAACAGACAGCAACCCAAAATCACGCAAACGAGACCGCATCAGCCAGCTTATTAGCTCAGTGTTTGGCAGTGGAGGGGATGACAACTTACGGCGTCGATCACTGCCTGCACCCACTACCACCACCAAGAAAGCGGAAGAACCTTGTGGCAACAGCAGCAGTGAGGAGAGTGGACCGTCAGAGTCAGATAATGAGTCACAAGAGTCTTGTTCTAGCGATGGCTCAACAGCCATTCCCATCACCACTACCAGAGCTCGGTCGGACTCTGCTGCAACGATGGCCACGATGACTCCAGTCGATACCTCTGATAGTGTTGACGAATCTGATGCAGAAAACGAAAACGAGTACGACGAAGAGGACCGCGTATACTACCAGCAGCAGGAGCAGCAGCAGCAAGAAGTGGCCACCTCTGATGAAAAATGGGCTCCTGCAACCAAGGTACAGTCTGCACGATCGCGCATGCGGTATGCCCAGCGATGCCTTGTGTCACTCCCTTCTAACACTCCGTGGGTGGACAAATTCGCAATTCGAGGCGGCAGACAATATTTTATCAAGGGAACTACTATGGTTCCCGTGCGCAACATGGCGTCGTCCCTTGATTCACACAGCATGTACTAACTAACGAATTATGACTGCATTCCAAATGTTTCTAAGCTGATTCCCAAACCGTCACGTAGTTCAGGCCCAGGTGCCCAGCGTAAAGACTTGTTCTACTCGACCAACGGCCAGCCTGTACACGTAGTCACAGGTCGGAATTGACGTCTTGTCGAGACGAATTAACTGTGAGGACAAATTTTGCGTGGGCGGTCTTTATATAGGTGGTCGATGGGTGGGGTTAGGGGGGGTTAGGGAACAAGTGTTTCGTCTTGTCTCGAGGACGCACGTGATTGGATCAAATAATTGGCAAAATATACTCAGTCAGGGGCCTTGGTTAATATTAAAAGATCTAACAAGGGCTGTTGCTTTGGAATGCTGTCAACTATGTATGCATGGTAAAAAAATAAGTCGGAAACAGTCGATGGGGAAAGGAACCAATAGCGAAGATGTACGCGCGACACTCCCACGTTAATGTGGCATATAAGGTCGAGTATGACATCGTCAGAGTTGAGGTTTAATTCGCGACCAATTTGATCCGGAGACGGATCAGGATCGTTGTTGTCTCTATAAATAAGACAAACATTCGCACTCATTGCAATTCCATGAATGCACTCGGTTTCACGCATATAACTAATAAGTTCAAGTATCGCGTCTTCGTCTCTGACTTTGCATTCAACTGCGAGAATTACTCTTTCCACAGTGCCAACTTGTTCAATAACTTCGACTAAAGCAGCGCTTGTTAATCCTGCAGCTCACATGGGATACTCGCGTATGACATGAAAATTCCTGTCCACAGTCTTGTTTGTATTCCGTGCAATTTCTTCTGCAAAAGCACTTGTGTATGGTTCACAGTAGTAGAGTTGTGCCTTGTCTTGATACAGCTTTATACCATCCAATTGGATTTTTGGCCCCTTCGAGACCATGGATATGTGTATCTTAAAATCCATCTATCTTTATTCTAATCTTTGTAACTATACTGTAAGGTCTGTAATAGGGGGTTAGTACAAGTGTTGTGTCTCGCTTGAAGGTGGACACAAGTGATTGGACCAAAATAATTGGCAAAATGTACTCCCTCAGTGCCTTGAAATCGTTGTTATATATGAACTCTAATATACACCCAAACAACTATACATGCGGAAAGTAACTGTGTTTCAGCACAACGTAATCCTATTCTGGGGTTTCTAATGAAAAAGGTGGAGAGGGATGCACGGGTCGCGCCTTCTACCGTACCGGCTCGCACTATTATAACAGTTAATCCAGGTGCGAGAGACCGCAACTGCTCCTTGAGTCTCGTTAGCTTATAGAGCCGCACACCCATGGTCAAGCACCAAGTGAGGGTACAATCAATTTGAAGTGGTTGAAGCCGGCCGCGTGGGTAGCATGCCACTTCGTTATTCAGATTTACTGTAATTAGCTGTAGCGATGGCGATATCGTTGGTGGTGGCAGATGGATTGCTTACATAAATGTTATAATGGGTGCCAGAATTGTTTAAACAGGTGGAATTAACACCCAACAGACAATCATTCCTCTATAATACATGGTAATATCTTCATTCAATACGTAATATCATTTACAGTACTTACTGACCCTTGGCAGTAAACCACTCAGACACAACCTTGCCATCTCTCTCGTACCAGTTGAGGCGAGACGTGATGTTGTCACGCACAATGGCAACAGCCTTGTCGTAACCCTTGGTGTCCTTCTTGGCAAAAAACTCCTCAAACTCCTCGAGGAACTCGCGGGTGTACATACCCGAAAATACAACCTTGATGACCGACGAAAGCATGCCCAAAGCAGGAGGGAACTTGCTGACCACAGCATCCCAGTTGGCCTTGAGCCACTCGAGACGGATCTTCATTCCATCAACATCGGCACCGTAACCACCAAGGAGATAGAAGATATCCTGGGGCTTGACGGTGTCGTCAAAGGCATGGGCAAGCTGGGCCTTGCGCAGCTCGGGATCCTGGACCCGTCCAAGAGCGCTGAGCGCAGCAATTCCCTCGGCCGACTTGTTGTTGAGGTAAATCTCGAGTAGCTTGTCAAGCGTGGCAGCGTCGGCGTGCTTGGCCGCATGGCCAAACACGGCGCCGCGCAGATTGGGATGGATCGCAGACTTGTCGCCGGCAATGTACTTGGCCCACATCTCCGTGGCGGCCTGCATTTGCTCGGGGCTCTCGTTTTTGACGCCGGTGGCAAACAGCTGGGCCTTGAGCTGCTGGGTCAGAATATCCTGGTCATTCTCCTGGAACGTGAAGCCGAGCTTCTGGCTGGTAGGAGCCACAAACTCACGCATAAACTTCTGGTAGCTCTGGAGGAAATGCTCGCCCTCAAACTGCCACACGTCACGGATGGCACCAATACGAGTGAGCATCTCAAACCACACGTTGGGCTCGGTCTCGGTGCTCCACTGCGACACAAGCTTAAGCAGAGCCGCAGTGCTCTGATAACCAGCCACACCAAGAGCACCAGTATCGGCAACAAGACCAATCTTGTCCTCGGGGGTCAGCAGGTTGGAGCTCTTGGAAGATCCAAGCTTCTCGAGACGAGACTCAGGGTACTTCACACGGTACAGACCGGCCTGCTGGGCATTGAGCTTGTAAAAGGCCATATCGTTGATCTGGACCTGGGCATCGCGCGTCAGCATCATGGTGTGATCGACGGCCTTGGCTCCATCGCGGATCTCAAGTGCAACGGGGTAAATGGTCTGGTCGTCGGCCTCCTTGACATCACCGGTGGTCAAGAAGCGGCTCTGCTTAATGGTGAGGGTCGAGTCGTCGTTCTCAGTAACCTTAAGCACGGGGTATCCCACCTTGGTGGTCCAAATGTCCATGAGTCCCGCAACGTCCTTGCCCGAGACCTCGGACAGAACGGCCCACAGATCTTTGGTCTGGGCGTTGGAGAAGGCGTACTTCTTGAGGTAAGCAGAGATTCCGCGGATAAACACATCCTCGCCAAGGTAGTTGGCCACCATCTTGACACAGCATGAGCCCTTGGAGTAGGAGATGGCGTCAAAGATCTGGTTGATCTCATCGGCGCGAGCAACAGGAACCTCAACGGGATGACTGCTGCGTAGTCCATCCAGAGCAAGACAGCTCTGGAGCGTGTCCTCGACATAAGTCTCCCAGACCTTCCAGCCAGGGTAGAACTCGTTACACGAGTACCACGACATCCAAGTGGCGAATCCCTCGTTCAGCCATAGACCCTCCCACCAGTCCATGGTGACGAGGTTTCCGAACCATTGGTGCGCGAGCTCGTGCTGCACAACCTCGGCCACGCGCTGCTTTGTGGCAGCACTGTCGGTCTTTTCGTCAAACAGCAAGTCAACGACACGGTACGTCACGAGACCCCAGTTCTCCATGGCGCCGGCGCTGAAATCGTGAATGGCAATCATGTCCATCTTGGGAAGCGGGTACTCGATACCAAACTTCTTCTCAAAGAACTCGAGGGTGCGGGATCCCAGCTCGGCACTAAACACACCCTTGTGCTCAAGGCCAGGAGTGGCCCACACCTTGACGGGAACACGGAAATCGTACTTGCTCTCAACGCACTTGAACTCACCAACACTGAACGCAACAAGATACGTCGACATGATGGGAGTGGTGTTGAACACCGTCTGGGTCTTGCCATTGGCAAGGGTGGTCTGGGCCTTGACGTCCATGTTGGAGAGCGCAGTCAGGTGCGACTCGTGTTCAATAGTAATGTCAAACGTGGCCTTGAGTGAAGGCTCGTCAAAACAGGGAAACGCTCGGCGGCAGTCGGTGGGCTCCATCTGAGTGGTGGCCACGGTCCAGGTCTTGCCCGACTCATCCTTGTACACACTGCGGTAGAAACCCGCCATCTTGTCGTTGAGGATTCCCTCGTAGTCCAGTCTGATGGTAGCCTTGGTGTTGGGGAGAAGCGCCTCGCCAGTCTCAAGCGTGAGTGCCTGCGAATCGTCATCATAGCTCTGATTCGTCACCTGGGTCTCCTTGGCAGCAGCAAACACCTTGGCGGCAGTGATCTTGAGCTCGTTGCTGTTCACCGACACACTCTTTGTCTCCTGAACCACATCAACATCAATCTCAACGTGGCCGGTATAGGTAAGGGCAGCCAGATCAGGCACCATGGTCACTCTGTAGTGCACGGGCTTGACGTGAGCCGGCAGCAATTGCCGCTGGACGGTGGTCACGCCAGATTCGGTATGGCGACACATGGAGCAGTAACTTTTTGGGTATGTTCTGGACGAGTGTTTTGCAATACTAGCCAGTGGAGAAAACAGCTGACGGCGCACCCAATTCATGCAATTTAAAGTCGTTGCTCTGTTGGGTTTTTGGCTGGTGCCCCGCGCGGCACCAACTTAATAGGAAAGAGTTGGCTGCAGACTCTGGGGTTGAACGGCACCACAATTGCTTTTATTTTGAGCCGATTCGCTCATTGTGCCGTCATCGTTTTCGGAGTTCGGCGGACGGCGTGTTTACAAGGATTGTGGCGACGGAAACAATGCAATTGTGGCGTTCCACACGGCACTGACTTGAGAACCGCGCACTTACAACCACGGTATGACTGTGTTTCAAGTAACCAAATCGTCTCACTAAATCTGAAAGACATTGCACTGTTATTGCTGGTGACTTCAACCTGCGCCACCAAGAAACTTATTTCAAACCTACCCCTGGATTAAGGGTCGAGCCTGACCATCTTATCCTGGCATACAAAGCCCAATGTCAACGTCATTGATTAGTTTGGGCAATCTGCGACATAGCCGGCGTTGTTGTCCCCGAGCCGACCACCAACACCCGTTTTGGGCTATTCCAGACCTTAGGACGCCGTCGTCAGGTAATAATCACCATCTCTACCGTTCTAACTTTGGCGAGACCAAGTGGACGGAGCTGGAAACATATAGTGCTAAACACAGATGCTCTGTACCAGCAAGATGGTGCGTTGGTCACCGCGTTTGAACATAAGGCAGCAGTTCTCAAAAACAATTCTTGGCCAGTCGTCGGCATAAGTCTTCGTGGATCTTTGAATATGTGACTCACTCCCCTTTCCCCGCCGGGTCTAACAGTGATTGCAATATGACTTCAGGTTTTCCTGACCATCTGAGGATACTATTATGTATATGACTGCAGATAGCCGGATAGCACCCTCGGACAACACACAGCTAAAGCGCGGATCTGTTTGGACGCTACTGTCCTTGAATTACAGAGCGTGCAGTGCCTTAACCGGCTCAGGATAGTCGTCAGGATAAAACCCTTACTCAGCTATCTGATGGAATGGGCTGACTGCGTGCCTTGCGTCAGATACAACCGAGGCTGGACATGAAAGGAGCTTTGACCGTGTGGGTCATGATATCCTGATTCTAATCCTGGGTGAGTGCAGGGTTCCCACGACATGCATGGCATGAGTGTATTATTTCTTGATTGACAGCCGATCGACGAAAGGCTACGGTCATAGCAATGCAACGACAGGAAGACGCATGAACCAATACCACAGCAGTTGAGTGTGCTCTGATGTTGTCGGCTTTATACTAACGAAACAAAACCAAAAGAGAGTAAATTAATTGAGAATAACTAACTACCGAGCCTTAGTGTGCGAACCATGATGTCCCTCGAGGTGTGTGTGTGCGTGCGCGGAAGGACGGAGTTTGGGCAGACTTCTTGGAACACGTGGGTAAGGTTTAGTAGCAGTAAACAACATAAATGGTCTTATTGCACTACAAGGCTGCCAATTTAAAATACGCGTTAAGGTCATCCTAAAGGTGAAGCATGTGGGGATACCATATAGACCAAGAATTGCCACAAATTCAAAGATGCAGTGAAAACATGAAAGCAAACTGAATCTTAGAAATGCCTCGAATTGATTCTCTCTCTGACGACCTGCTCCAGAAGGTCCTCCTATATGCAGCGCCAGCGCCTCGGTCGGGTGAGTTCAAAGCGATTCGCCCGGTCATGCGACTGCGCAGCGTATGCAAAGGGTGGCAGGCTGTGGTAGACAACGCGTGTCTGTTCTGGTCAGACTGGGTGGCATTCTGGGACTATTCTTATACCAGGATATACATGTCTGCGACGGACATGAGGGCTACAACTAGGTGGAGGACTGCACCTACGTGTATTTGGCGGCGACTACCAATGATGATTATTTTCGACCGCGGCAACAACGTAGGTGATAATCGGCCGATTGACGACATGTACGACTTTATAATAGACGTAGCGATCAAACAGCACGACCTCAAGGGTCTTAGACTAGTCTCCCCCACGTTGCACAACCTGCGCAAGATTGTATTTGGCGACGTGCGGCATAAGCTCGAGACGCTTGCACTCGAAGAACTTGATCCGTCTTTCTTTACCTCGGAATTGCCGATACTCGAATGCGAAGGACGAACACAATTTACAGGCGAACCAGAACCGCCGCACCCTACAACTGTTGGCCAGATGCTGCGTGAAAGATTACCGGAAACTCGGGATAGATTTTCACGGGACAAACTACAAGTTGGAGCTTAAACCGTGGAAGCTGGACCTGTCGAGGTGTGTAAACCTGCGTGATCTATTAATCTGGGGATGCAGCTGCCGACGGGGAGAACCGGCAGACCATACAACCCAGGTACAATTGGTTCTACCCAAAGTCCCCACGCTCCACACGCTCGAACTCGACAGCCCATATGTTGCACTCCACCTGGATAAACCTATGGAAGTCAATCCGCCCGTACTCCAATGCGTTGAAGATGCCGCAGACCATTACCTTCGGGCAACAACATGCCGACAGCTGCTGGCGCTGGGAATGATAAATGTCCAACGGATCAGTTTGCGCTCGGAGTACTCGCATGTAGCCGACGAGGAGACACTGGCTCTCAATGAGCTTATTTTAGCTCAACGGGCTGGACGGATCCTTGACGTCTACGTCGTTCAGGATGCGAAGCGCCAACTTAAGGAAAGGAGTGAACAGTCTCGTGCGATAAGAAAAGACCTTAAAGCTGCTAGCAAAGACGCTGAAGTCCGCGGTGGGGATACTATTCGTCTGCTGGAGCGCCAGAACATTGGACTCAGAGTGCGCTGGAAGTGGGACAAGGATATATTCACGGGCTGTGAGGCGTCTAGACATACTTTCTGACGTTGGACGAACCCAGATATGTGCATAGCACCGCAAGGACCGTCTCGGAGGTCATCTGCAAAAGAAGTTCGATAGCTAGAGGAAAAAGGTAAACGAGAGCTTTGAAAACTAGTATTCGTATATGAAACTATGCGCGACATGACAAAGGAAAGAATAGCGCAACAGAAATAAGGATGTTCTTCTTGCGTCTGCGAGTGGACACTCCCGATGAGGAGAAGCACGGTCTTCAGGCTGCACCTCATCCTGGATACCAGCGTCGCCATTGGTCTCGGCGGCGATTGCGTTCGCAACCGCCTTCCCCAGTCGAGGGAAAAACAGAAGCAGCAACCCCAAAGAAACAAGCGAATCAAAGAAAACCTTTAGGACAACAATCGTTTCATGAAGAACTCTGGCTGGAATGGAGTCGGTGATGGGAATGGGGTTGGTGACAGGCTGCAGCAAGGAGGTATCAACGCTCAGACAGTAGAGGCCCAATTTCACATACACGGTGAAGTACATCAGTGCGATAGTGGTAAGAAACGCGTCGCAGGGCTGCCTTATATGCATTGGCAGGCTTGTTGTGCCCAAATAGGATAGATTGAACGCGGCTCTGACGGTGTTTGGTTTTAGCTGGCCAATTTTAATGCGTGGATAGAACGATCCGGTCTTGAAATCAACCGGTATATATCTACTACCCATCTTGGTACCATGCATAACGGCCAACTATTCACACACGGCACTATGTACTGTTCTATAGATTGCAGCTTGACATTGTATATATAACGGCTGAGAAAACAGCAAAAAAGGGTAATCGTCATGGCACACACGCAATATAACCGTTTATCTCGAGCTCTGATGCCTTCACGTGACAGCAAATTATGGGCCAAAATTCTGGTGACAAATCGTTGCTCGTAACGGGACGGCATTGTACCTCCATAGAAGGAGAGTTTGCAACTCCATCAACACTACCTGTTTGTGGCCCATTAGGCTGGAGTGGTCCAATTGTTATATTTTCCTGACTATGTATAATATAGTTTCCCACTAGAGGCAACGCCAATGTAGCTGAGATACCAATCATTGTCAGTCTGATGGTGGAGGTAATCTGAAATATAATATAATTAATGGCAAGTCAAGGTGCGACACGACAGACATATCCTTAGCAGAGATTGTGTATGTGGCAGTAGTCAATTGACGTTGAAGTATCTGTAAACATGATATATTCAATGAGAAGTGTACCGCACCACAAAAAGCAGCTCCACCACACCCACCGTCTCTGCTATCGCAGAGACGGTGTTAGTGGTGGAGGGCTTTCTGTGTGGAGTGGTCCCCTGAAAAGGTTACCCCCACTAATTGATACCCAACAGCATGCCATCGGTGACGGCGGAGCTGCCGCCGTATGTAGCGGGCATGTTTGCCAAATTACAATCCAAGTCGCCGGACGACAGAGAAGAGGCGGCGGTGGAGATCCGTAACCACGTGGTGAGCCTCTCACAGGAGATGGACCAGGCCGAGTTTCAAAAGGTCAACAACGATATGAACAAGGCCATTTTTGGATTGCTACATGGAGATCAGGCCGCCAAGCTGGGAGGTATCTGTGTAGTGGACAAATTGATCGATGCCGACACTGGAGAGGAAATGTCGACCAAGATGACGCGGTTCGCCAATTATCTGCGTGGAGTGGTGATTACATCGGATACGCTGATCCAGAGGAGAGCAGCACAGACGATTGGCCGATTGAGCAGCATGGGCGGCAGTCTGGTGGGAGAACTTGTTGATTTTGAGGTCAAGCGCAGTATAGAGTGGCTGCAGAGTGATAGGCAGGAAACAAGGCGGCATGCGGCCATTCTTCAGATTCGAGCCATTGGAGAAAACAACCCAACCCTGCTGTACGCCTATGTGGGCCAGATTCTCGACAGCGCGATCTGGGCAGGGCTACGGGACCCGAAACTGATGATTCGCGACGACGCAGCAGATGCGCTGCATGTGCTGCTGGACATTATCAACAAGCGCGAGTCGTCGCAGAAAGAGCAGTGGCATCGGGGGCTGTACGAGGAGGCGCAAGCCGGATTTAGATCGGTGGTTGCGGTGGATATGGTCCACGCCAGTTTACTAGTATACAGAGAGCTGCTGTCTTGCGCAGGCATGTTTATGCAGCCCAAGTACGGCGTGGTGTGCGAAACAGTGCTTCGGCTAAAGGACCACAAGGACGCGCTCATCCGGCGGACAGTCATCACAATGCTGCCTGAACTGGCCAAGTACAACCCAACCGAGTTCACCAAGCGATTTCTAGTTGACTGTACCGCGCATCTGATTGGACAACTGAAGAAGGAAAAAGAAAAGGAGCGAGGACTCATATTTGTGAGCATTGGTAAGATAGCGCTGAGCGTGCGCAGCAACATGACATTCTACCTCGAGCCTATACTAGAAAACGTCCGCGAGGGCCTGTGTGCCAAAGGCCGCACCAAGCGGGAGCAGGAGGGTGCCATCTTCCAGTGCCTAGGGATGCTTGCGAGCGCCGTGGGACAGGCACTTGCCAAACACATTTCGCGCGAGATTCTAGACCTGATTTTTTCGTGTGGCCTGTCGGAGCCGCTGTACCGGTGTTTGTCTGACCTGGTTACGTATATCCCACCACTACAGGAGACAACCAAAGACCGGCTGCTGGACATGCTGTCGCTAACGCTGAATGGAAGTGCGTTCCATGCACCGGGATCACCCATGGGACCTCAGTACCAGATGAATGAAGCAGCAGCACACGAGTTCAGGGAGGTGATGATTCGCGAGTCGCCAGGAGACATGAGCGAGACCCGGCTGATTGCGCTGGCACTGCAGATTCTTGGGCACTTTAACTTCCGTGGCAGAAGCCTGGCCGAGTTTGTGCGGGATACCGTGGTGGTCTACATGGGCCACGATGACGCCAAGGTGCGCAAGTCGGCGGCACTGACTGCATGCAAGATCTACACGGCAGACCCTATTTGTAGCCATGTGAGTGAAAACTCGCTCAAGAGCGTGGGGCTGGTTATATCCAAGCTGCTGACACTGGCGGTGACGGACCCGAGCCCGGATATTCGCGCCGAGATCCTCAATGCCCTGGACCCAAAGCTGGACCCACACCTGGCACAGCCGGCCAATGTGAGATTACTGTTTGTGGCTTTGAACGACGAGGTGTTCAATATCCGGCTACCTGCGATCCGCGTAATTGGGCGGCTAACACGAAGCAATCCTGCGTATGTTATCCCGCCACTCCGGAAAACGCTGATGCAGCTGCTAACCGAGCTGGAGTACTCGCGAGGGTCTAGAGCGCGCGAGGAGAGCGCTGCTACGCTGGGAGCACTGATCCAGTCGTCTAGAGGGTTGGTCAAGCCGTATGCTGGGCCCATGGTACGGGTTTTGAATTTGCGTGCCACCGACCGCGTTCCCACTGTTGCAGCAGCAGCTATTTCTGCTCTTGGCGAGCTGGGACGCGCGGCTGGCTCCGAGGTCATGGACAGCCCGTACTTCCGGGAGATGATGGAGACGATCATTGCGTGTTTCGGCGAGAGCTCCAACGCGTCTGTGGGCAAGCGGTACGCCGCCCTGCAGACGCTGGGCAAAGTGGCGTCGGCATCGGGCTACGTTGTGGACCCATACCTCGACTACCCGCAGCTACTGGGCACTCTCATTTCCATCCTAAAGGCTGGTGACCAGCTGCCACAACCCATTCGGCGCGAGGCGGTGCGGTTATTTGGCATCTTGGGAGCACTGGACCCGTACAAGTACCGGGAGGTTGTGCGGCAGACGGAGGAAGAAGGCGGCGGCGGGTCCGAGTCGGACCGCGAGAGCGAGATCCCCATTGATGTGAAGTTGCTCATGAAGAATGTTAGCCCCATGTCGGACGAGTACTATCCCACCGTGGTGATTACCACGCTTATGGGGCTTCTGCAGGACAAGGATGTGAGCATGCACCACACGAAGATTGCGCAGGCGATATTGTTTATTTTCCGGTCGCTGGGTCTCAAGTGTGTTCCGTACCTGAGCCAGGTGATTCCTGGGTTGGTTAGGGTGATGCGCGAGTCTGCAGACGATATGGTGGGCTTTTTCTTCCGGCAGCTGGCGCTGCTTGTGGGCGTGGTGAAGCAGCACATTCGCAACTACCTTGACGACATTTTTGGCGTCATCAAGGAATACTTTGGCGTGGTTGTTTCTGTCCAGGGAGCCATTCTGACTCTGATTGATGCCATTTGCGACGCGCTCAATGGCGAGTTCAAGGTGTACATTCCCCAGCTATTACCCCAGCTACTGCCTGCGCTCGACAGAATTGTGAGTGGGGGTGGGACCCCGACCAGCAGTGCGGATGCCGACATTGCCATCAAGGTGTTGAGCACGTTTGTGGAGTTTGGCGCCAATTTGGAGGAGTACGTGCACCTGGTGATTCCCACAATGGCAGCAATGTTTGAAAACGGTCCCCAAAGTGTCCGGGTCGCGGCCATCAACGCGGTGGGCGACATGTGCCAGAGCGTCAACCTATCAGACATGGTGTCTCGGATAGTGCACCCGTTACTTCGAGTGATTGTTCACGCGCAAAAGACCATCAACCAGTCGTCGTCTTCATCGTCATCGGTGACTGGATCCGAGGAGGCGCGGCGTGACGCAGCTCTCGACACTCTCTCAGCCCTGTGTTTCCAGATGGGCCAGGAGTACTGTGTGTTTGCCGAGGTTGTGCGGCACGAGCTAGCGCGCGTCAAGGTCACCGGCTCCCACTATAGCCAATATGACCGGTTGGTAACAAAGCTACTGAGTGGAGAACCACTCCCTCAGAACCTGACACGACGGTCTGCGTTTAGTCGCCGCAAGGATACACTGCCCAATGAGGCGATCCCCGAGACGCCGACAAAGCTACCGGTCAACCAGAACCAGCTCAAGGCGTCATGGGACGTGAGCCAGCGGTCAACCAAAGATGACTGGGTGGAGTGGGGCCGGCGGTTTGGAGTGGAGCTGTTGCGTGAGAGTCCGTCGCATGCGATTCGCGCATGTGCATCAATTGCAGTTGTGTATACGCCACTGGCCAAGGAGCTGTTCAATGCTGCGTTTTTCAGTTGCTGGACCGAGCTATACGACCAGTACAAGGAGGATCTTGTGCGGTCACTTGAAACGGCGCTGGACTCTGCCAACATTCCTCCCGAGACGCTGCAATCACTTTTGAATCTTGCTGAGTTTATGGAGCGGGGCGACCGGCGGCTGCCTGTGGATATACGTTCGTTCAGCCACTATGCCATCAAGTGCCACGCGTACGCCAAGGCGCTCCACTACAAGGAGCTGGAGTTTATCGAGGATCCGACAACGCCGACGATTGAGGCACTTATTGGCATCAACAACTCTTTGCAGCAGAGTGACGCAGCCATTGGAATCCTCAAACACGCGCAGATCCACCACTCGTTGCAGCTCAAGGAGACGTGGTATGAGAAGCTGCAGCGGTGGGACGATGCGCTGGACGGGTACATTGAGCGCGAGCGCACGGACGGTGAAACACTGGACACCACGCTGGGTAAGATGCGGTGTCTGCATGCTCTCGGCGAGTGGGAGGCGCTGTCGCGACTAGCAGACGACAAGTGGAAGTCGGCGTCCAACGATGTGCGCCGGCAGCTTGCGCCGCTAGCGGCAGCAGCTGCGTGGGGTCTTGCTGAATGGGAGAAGATGGACAGCTACATCTGCGTCATGAAGAGCGAGAGCCCCGACCGCTCGTACTTTTCGTCGATCCTGAATATTCACCGCAACATGTTTGACGAGGCTGCGAAACAGATTGCCAAGGCG
Organism: Trichomonascaceae sp. Y4102; assembly: GCA_023628915.1. Taxonomy (NCBI): domain Eukaryota; kingdom Fungi; phylum Ascomycota; class Dipodascomycetes; order Dipodascales; family Trichomonascaceae; species Trichomonascaceae sp. Y4102. The sequence goes on along the minus strand of JAMAJT010000008.1, from coordinate 76,286 downwards.
CGCGACCAGCTTGTGACCGAGTTGACGGCGCTGGTATCTGAGTCGTACAACCGTGCGTATGGTGTTGTGGTGCGGGTACAGATGCTTGCCGAGCTCGAGGAGATTATCCAGTACAAGAGGATTCCTGACAATGGCAGCGCCGAGAGCGCCAGCCAACGGCTGGCACTTCGTCGGACGTGGATGAGGCGTCTCGACGGGTGCCAGCGCAACGTGGATATCTGGCAGCGGATGCTCAAGGTGAGGGCGTTGGTTGTGCAACCACAGCAAGACGTGACAATGTGGATCAAGTTTGCCAATCTGTGTCGCAAGAGTGGTAGGCTGGGTCTTGCCGAGAAGGCACTCGACATTCTGGAGCCAAGTGCTCCACAGGTTGTGTATGCGCAGCTCAAGTACATGTGGGCCACTGGAGCCCACAAGGAGGCACTGGCGCGACTGGTTGAGTTTACTGGTGCCTTATGTAAAGACCTTGGACTGGATATGGGTGATCTCATTTCATCGCAGCCTGCTTCGGATGCTAGTGTTGCCGACACCAAGCTGCTTGCACGCTGCTTCCTCAAGCAGGGAGAATGGAATGTGGCGCTGGCCGCAGACTGGAAGCAGACCAACAAAGACGAGGTGTTGGGCGCGTATTTGCTGGCGACCAACTTTGACAAGACGTGGTACAAGGCATGGCATAACTGGGCCCTGGCGAACTTTGAGGTTGTGTCATCGGTTGATGGCAGCAGTGGTGGAAGCAATGGACGGGCTGACCGGTCGAATAGTGCCTCCAATGTTGCCAATGTTGCCAATGTTGGCAATGGTGGTGGTGGTGCTGCTGCTGCTGTCAATGGTAGTACGGCCACGGCCGCCAATGTAGCAGTCCGCCCTGGAGTATCACCATCGCCTGCGCCTGTTCCTGTGTCTCAGGAGCAGGCGGCGGCTCGCGCAGAGCTGGTTCACGACAATGTTACCCCTGCTCTCGAAGGATTCTTCCACAGTATTGCTCTCTGCGAAAGCAAAGCCCTGCAGGATACTCTGCGGCTGCTGACGCTGTGGTTCAAGTACGGAGGTGCTCCTGAGGCGCAGGCGGCCATGGCTGAGGGAATTGCGATGATTCGAGTCGAGGTGTGGCTGGAGGTCACACCGCAGCTGATTTCGCGCATCCACCAGCCCAACCCTGCAGTTGCGAAAACACTGTTTGCGCTCCTGTCTGAGATGGGCCGCAAGCACCCCCAGGCCCTCATGTACCCTCTACAGGTAGCCATCAAGTCTGGTAGTGTAAGCCGGCAGAAGGCTGCAGCTGGCATTCTCGACAAGATGCGCGCACACAGCGCGCAGCTTGTCAGTCAGGCAGAGCTGGTGTCGTACGAGCTCATTCGGGTGGCAGTGCTCTGGCACGAGCAGTGGCACGAGGGACTCGAGGATGCATCTCGCTATTACTTTGGCGAGCACAACACGGACAAGATGTTTGCAACCCTTGAGCCTCTCCATGCCGCGCTGGAGCGCGGCCCGGAGACGCTACGCGAGGTGTCGTTTGAAACAGCGTACGGCAGGGATTTGCACGACGCGTACGAGTGGTCGCTCAGTTTCCGCCGCACCGGTGACCAGGCCCATTTGCATCAAGCCTGGGAGATCTACTATAGTGTGTTCCGGCGGATTTCTCGCCAGTTGCCACAGCTCATGACTCTCGATTTACAGTACGTGAGTCCCAAGCTTCTGGCAGCTCGTGACCTTGAGCTCGCGGTCCCAGGAACATACATACCAGGCAAGCCTGTGATTGGAATCTCCAGCTTTGAGCCGCTGTTTTCTGTTATTACATCCAAGCAACGGCCCCGCAAGTGCACGTTCCGCGGCTCGGATGGTAAGCGCCACACGTTCCTACTCAAGGGTCACGAGGATCTCCGTCAGGACAATCTGGTCATGCAGCTATTTGGACTAGTCAATACTCTGCTTGCTGACGATCCCGAGTGTTTCAAGCGGCATTTGTCCATTCAGCGGTACTCTGCAACTCCCCTAGCCCCCAAGTCTGGTCTTTTGGGATGGGTGCCCCACTCGGATACCCTCCACAGCTTGATCCGCGAGTACAGAGAAGGAAAGCTGCTGCTCAACATTGAGCACCGCATCATGCTGCAGATGGCCCCTGACTATGAGAGTCTCTCCCATCTGCACAAGATTGAAGTATTTACGTTTGCACTCGACAACACACGCGGTCAGGACCTGTACCGGGTGCTGTGGCTCAAATCCAAGAGTTCCGAGTCGTGGCTCGACCGACGCACGCAGTTCACCCGCTCTCTTGCTGTCATGTCCATGGTTGGCTACATTCTGGGTCTGGGTGATCGCCATCCTTCCAATCTCATGCTCGACCGGTACACTGGTAAGATCATCCACATTGACTTCGGTGACTGTTTCGAGGCAGCCATTTTGCGCGACAAGTTCCCAGAAAAGGTACCGTTCCGTCTGACCCGTATGCTTACCTACGCCATGGAGGTGTCAGGTATCGAGGGCTCGTTCCGTATTACCTGTGAGCACGTAATGGAGCTTCTGCGGGACAACTCGGAGTCTCTGATGGCGATTCTCGAGGCGTTTGCCCATGATCCTCTCATCAACTGGGGTTTTGACTTGCCTGGTGGTGGTAGGTCCAATGCGTTATCTAACAACGCAACTGGTGCTGCTTCGGGAGTTACAACTCCTTCGATTGCTGCTGCCATCACTACTACTGCCAACATTGTGCCTCCGATGAATATGCCAGAGGCTGCTCTCCCCAACGGTAAGGCGGAGGACGTGGAGCATCGCCGGCAGGCCGACATTCGTGCTGCCCGTGCTACATTGGTTCTTCGTCGCATCACTGAGAAACTCACCGGTAATGACTTTAAGCGCCACCACAACCTCACCGTGTCCCAGCAGGTGGACAAGCTGATCCAGCAGGCCACCAACATTGAGAACTTGTGTATGCACTTTGTGGGTTGGTGCTCGTTCTGGTAACCTATGATTATTTATAATACCATGCATTAACTATCTATCTGACTGACTATCTCTATATATGTACATTATCAGTAGATTTAATAAGCGCGCGACGCCTCCTGGCATGCCTTGAGTTGCTGCAGGTACCACTCGCAGATTTGCATGTTGCCGTTGTTATCATCAAGGCACTTGGTGAAGTTGCGGGCATCAACGTCGCATGGTCTCTGCTGCTGCTGTGTCTGTTGAGTGGCCTGGGCCTGATCAATCTGAGCAGGAGGGGCACTTGATCCTCCTCCAAAAATAGACGACACTCCGTTGGCAAGAGTGTGTCCAACAGCAGATCCCACTGCAACACCAGCAGCCGTCGAAGCCATGTTGGCAAACAGTCCAGGCTGTCTGGGCTGCTCTACACGGCCGGCCTGGGCAGCAGCAGCAGGAGGAGGAGGGGGAGGAGGGGCATGATGCTGAGCAGGAGCAGCCATGCTATGAGATGATCGGGTTTGCTGTCTAGGAGCAGGGGCGCTTCTTCCTCTTGATCTGGGCATTTTGCTGTGTGTGTGTGTGTAGGTGGGTGTTGTTTGTCTGATTGTGTCTATGACTTTGCCACAAGAGTGATTGGGTTAATATATCTGCCCAACGGTGGCGGGCCCTAGCCCTGCCGAGTCGGCCATGCCAAAGCCTGTGTGGGCAGTGTGGAGAAGCTTCTCGATGAATTTGCTTTACATTTGGTACAATTATTCTAGGATTCGGTGGCAAATAAATAGGATTCGGGGAATAGCCCTCGAAAAACATTAGGAATACACTCCAGGCAATAGCTGGTGGCGACAGATGGGGACTCGGCTCGAGAGTTCACCCCACATGTCTCGGCCCACTTGGGTTACCACCGACCGGGGCCGTAGCCGGTGATACTTTGCGTCCTGGACGTGGCCACAGTCAGCAATATCCCAATTGCTGGGCTCTGACTCTGGTTCCGACTCAGCTTGCGATTTGGTGGCAATGGAGTACCTGCGGTACAGCGCATAGTTATCCGACTCTGACGCATACTGAAACTCGGTAAGAAAGCTGGTGTTGCTAATAAACCGGACAGACCGCGGTACCCCATGGTGCTTGTCATCCCGGACAACAACCACCGGTGATATAGGAAGATGGTGGTCAAACGCAACATCCAGTGCCCGAACGTCAAGGTGGTACACATACAGCGTGTGTTGCTGAGTCCGGGCGTCGACAATTACCACGTATTTGTTGTCATGAGAGAATGATACCGTCGTGGGAGAAGTTGACTGTAGGTACAGAATCTGGATCCCATTAGAGCCGGTGCGACACACTACCGGTTGGTTCAAGGTTTCATTGCGAGACGAGAGCCCAAAGTATAGGTCGTTTCCAAGCGGCTGGACCCCACGCATTGGTAGCTCAACGTAGTCCTGTGATTCCAGAAGCTCGCGGTACCGGTAGAATGGAAACAGCGTCTCCTCTTCGTTGAGGTCGCCTTTCCTGCACTTTTGATTGGATGTTGTGTGGCCATAGACAAAAGTCGAATTGAACGGATGCAGGCTAACAGCCAGCATATCATCGCTGTACATGGAAATCTCTATTGGAAGGGTGCTGTGCGATGGAAAGTACGAGTTGACTAGCAGAAACTCGCCCGTCATTACGTCAATCAGCTTGCATGCGAACCGGTCTCCCGTCACCATAAGCACGTCTTTATGAAATGCAATTTGTTTGATCCACTGCTGCGTGTCGAAAAATACACTGGTGCTGCTGTACACCACATCTCCAAGCACATTACCGGGGTAGTAGTTATGTACTAGGATGCGGCCACCGCGGTAGAATACGGCATACTGATTAAGCGGATCCAGTCCAAACGAGTACTGTGCGTGGGAGTACAGGTCAGGTGCAATACTGCTTGCCGCAAACACCGACACAAGGGACACCTGGAACCGGCCCTCTAGCTTGGGTGGGGAGCTTGATAAATTGTATACACGGAACGTATCGGATGATTTGATACCCCCACCACCATGTCCTGTATCTTTCTTGACCAGTCTTCCCTGTTTGGAGATGCGAGCTTGCAGCAGTGGGCTGTCGTTGGTACGTGCCGATAGGACGTTGGACTCGACTCGCACTTGTTTATTGAGCATCATGAGGGGAATGAGGGCTAAAAACGCTTCTCCCTCGACGGGATCAAACTCAAGGGGTACCTCCTTTTCTATATTTGGCTCTCCGTCGTGCTCGTCGTCGGCGATCATCTCGTCGTCGGAGCAATAGTCGTAGTAGGACGCCTGGCTGGAAGGAAACTGCCTTGTTGCAACCACCTTCTCAACGTGTCTACGCAGTCCTACTCCTCTCCAAAGTCGGCATGTCTGCCTTGCTCGTACTAAGGAGACCACATCTAGTTGCTGGAACACCAGATCTAGCACGTCCCGAGGGATGTCCATCGATGGTTACCTCTCTGACTTCCGCACCCTAAAAAAAAAAGCGTTGTGCGGAGTGGGGTTCGGAACCCTGCATGCTTGTTGAAATTCTGGGGTTGTCCCCCTTCAGTAGCAAAACGACACAGGCTTTTTATATATAATTTTGTGTGCATATCTTTGTGTGAATATCTTTGCGTATATACCTATTCAATAGTTCAACACATATTTTTGATAAATATGGACCATCTGGCGGTCCGTATCAATGAAGTTCTTGTGCAATCTCAAAACTGTGCTTCACAAACCATTCGAGAAACCATTTGAGCGGACCACACTAGATTCTTCCTTTACTATCGCAAAACATCCGAAACATTGCAGAATACACAGAATAAGCCCATCTTTAACTCCTATGGTTTTGTGCTCTACCACAGCCTAAGGTTAGCCCCAACCCCCGTGAAAAATACAGGCACCTCAAATTGTCGCCTCTCAGTCACGTCCTCATCTCGACTTCATCTAACCACCGGTCTTCACCCGACTCAAAACAACTCACACACTTTTAATACACAACAGTCATTATGGCCTGGTGGGGTAGCTCAAAAGATAAAGAATCCGTCAAGGAGGAGACCTTCTCCATGGATCCCCGAGCCGATCCCGCAGCCAGCGGGAGCGATTTCTCCGCCTCTTCTCCAGGATCGGCCCTCAACCCTTCTGTTCCTCAGCAGCAGTCTGCATTTGCTGATACCACTGGTGTAGGGTCGTTCCTCTCCAGCCCCGGTCTCGATGTGTCCAAACTGCATCCTCTCGCCAACCTCAACCCGTCTCAGCTTGAGTACCTGCAGCTTGAGGACGAAGGCGTCATGGCTGGCTCGCATGGCCCCATCCCCATCAAGGACTGGACCGACGATCTCTGTTACGGAACTGGTGCCGTATACCTCACGGGACTCGGAGTCGGAGGCCTGTATGGTCTTTCCGAGGGTATGAGGAAGACGGCTGACGCCAAGTCCGCCAAACTCAGACTCAACGGTGTGCTCAACGCCGTCACCAGAAGAGGTCCCTTCTTGGGAAACACCGCCGGTGTTATTGCTCTCACATACAACCTCATCAACTCCTCTATTGGATACTTCCGCGGCAAGCATGACGCCGCAAACAGCCTGGCCGCCGGTGCCCTTGCTGGCGCGGTTTTTAGAGCAACAAAGGGCCCCCGCGCCATGCTCATGTCTTCATCCATGGTTGCCGGTGTCGCCGGAGTGTGGTGCCTCATCAAGTCGGCCGTCTTTTAAGAACGCTGCCGTTAATTACTTACTTTACGTCATTACCCCTGTTCCCCCTCCCGCCACCTCATTCATCTATTTCTCCCGTTGACGAGCTTTCATGTTCGTCTACTTCCCTCAAAGTCACTCACATGTATGTACATAGCCAATGTAGTCAATCTATGCTATTCTATCTATGCAGTTGTCAGTATTAGTAGTTACGCCTGTACCATAATTTGGCCAGCTTCAATTCTGGCCCGTTTGGCGGTGGGTTCGTTGCCTGTTTCCTCCTCAGACTTACGAACATGCTCTTTTGTTTGGGGCTCTTGGGTTGTTGTTGCCTCACCCCGCAAAACACTCAAAATCTCGTCAACGCTCTTGCTGCGGCTGATCTGCTGGTACTCTTTGGCTTTGCCAGGAACAAGTCGCAGAAGGCAATATTTAACATTGGAAGGGTGATTGTCGTACTCCTTGGAGAGCTCAGTGTACTGAGTACTCACCGTCTTCCAATCCAGCAGGTTTCCTGCAGCAAAACAGCTGGGGTTCGACTCGGCTGCACGGGCAATCATGGCTCCGCTCACCCCATATTGCTCCATAAGTGGAGCAAGCTCGTCGCGGCAGTGCACATCTCCGTTGACATAGCATGCGACGCCAGCGTCGCGGCAGATCTGGGCTATTCCGGCCAAATCGTCTCGAATGGCTCGTTCGCGAGGTCGCATGGGTGTGGTCCTGCAATGGACGGTCAGAAGCGAGATCCCTGTCTTGACCAGCCGTCGCACTAGAGCAAAGGTCTCCTCTTGAGTCTCAAGTAAACGGATCTTGACGCTGATGCTCATGTTGCGCGGTTCTCCTACTTCTGTAACGAGTGCTCGCAGAATCGCCTCCAGCTTATCGGGAGTTCGGAGAAGCGCAGCACCCATTCCGCTGTGGATGCTAAAGTGTTTGGGGCAGCCCGAGTTCACGTCAATAGCAGCAACGTCGTCTGCGACGACTTTTGCTGCCTGGACGGCTAGTTCGGGGTCGGCAGTGCCCATCTGAAACACGATCCTGTTCTTCTCCAGCTTGGGGCATGTTCTAAATGCCACTCTCGAGGGTCTGTCGCCGCCCTTTGTGTTGTTTGCTGCTCCGTCAGGCTCAACAAAGTCCACACACTGCAACTTTTCGTTCCATTGCCTGGTGCAGGTGATAATCTTCTTGTCGATGATCTCGGGGCTCCACACAAGATCTGCACCATGCTGGAGACTCAAAATCCTCGTGGGAAGCTCGCCTATGCGCACCATAGGAGCCAAGACGAGCTTGTTGTGGTAGTCGAGTTTTGTCATGGATAGTGGTTTGTTGTCGTTGGTTGATGCTGTATGGGCTCCTTTTACTTGAAGCCGACTTTTAAACTGGTTTAAGAGTACTGGTGAGGTTGCTTCAGCCCACTTTACTCGCGAGACCGCCGGTCTACCAAGTCTCAGAATTTTGTCGACTATGTGATAAGATTAGCCTCACAACTGGGCTTTTACCGGCACTAACTGTTTTTGACCAGCCATACTCCTACCATCTGCCAACAACATACAGAAACTACATCATATAATACAGTCATTAGTCGTAAATAAATTAGGCTAGATGGTCCAGGTCGAGAGAGACGGAGTAGCCTGGTGCTGCTGACCAGAATCCTCCATCAGACTCGGTTCCAGATGTCGCCGATTTTCACCCTCATAAAGGGGCTCAGCTGCAGTCTTACCTGGCATCTCATCTAGCGGAACAATTGTCGTCATGGTGTTGGGAGTGTTGGACATCTCCGCAGCATCAGGTCCACTACTAATATGAGCAGCGGAACTCGTGCTGAGGGCCAGACAATTGACCTTTTCCAGAATGTCCATAGCCATTTGGTCTGCCTGCGCTTCTTCGTCGTCATCCGGCAGCGAGTTGCTGCTGAGACTGGATAGTCGACTCATGTGTCGCGAGTTGGACAGTGAGCTCGACCCCACACTGAAACTGGTGTTGGTGGGCGACGACGTAGCCGTGGTGGACTTGAGGCTCGGGTTAGTAGTAAGAACGGTGGTGGTCGTGGTGGTGTTATGGTGGTTGACAGCACAAGAAGAACCGGAGGCGGAACTGGTCACGGTACTAACTGGGGCGAATCCGCCGTTAACACTGTTAGAAAGGCTGCTAACACCAGTGTTGGTTTTGAAAGAAGACGTCGAGGCCGACAGGTTGTTAGGAACGTTCCCACCTGTCGCTGGCGAATGGACTCCAATGCTGCTTGGGGCAGGGTTGTCCACAGTGTACAGCGTGTTACCGCTGGCAGTTCTCTCGAGTTTGGGGAGAAGATCAACCTCACGCAGAATACTTGTTGCTGGGTTGAGAGCCGCCAAATTCACCGAGGTGCCATTTGGCGAGGCTCGAAGTGACGCAGATAAGCTGGGGCCTCCTGTTCCGTCTTGGCTGCTGCTCCGACTGCTTGGGGGAGCGGGGGCCTGCTGACCCACCAGCTCAGCAACAGACGCTGATCCAGTGCTTTGTCTCAGGACAAACTCGTCATTTGTGGCCATGGAGTTGCTTGATGCTCCTCCTCCTCCTAAACTTTTGACAAACATCGAAAGCGAGTTGGAGCTTGTCGCCGGGTTCAGTCCCGGCATCGATGTCGACGTCGAAGTCGACATGGATGTCGTCGCACTGTGAAGGTTACTGTAGCTATTGTTACTGTTGTTGCTGTTGCTATGTGCGTGCCCATTTATTGGCAGGTGGATCGCCGAGTTGAGATCGCTTAGAAATGAGGTGCTCGCATTTGACGACTTGCGCACCGCACTGCCGGCTTCTTCACAATCATCAAAGCTGATGGACAAAAACTGGTCTGTATCCGAGCTTTCAAGCCCATCGTCGTTGTCGTATCGACCACCAACTTCATCCAGGCTGCTCTCCTCGCCTCCGGCTTTGCTAGCTATCGCCGCTTTGAGCCGGTGTAGTTTCCTACTCAGTGTTTTGCTGACCGTCATGGCCTTGAAAAACTGGTTGCCTTAAGCTGTCGATCGGGGGGTTTTTTTTTAAAAGCGGTGGATGATCGAGGTTGTCGTTATTTGTTGGTAAGTTATCGATAATGTAGTTTCGGTGGCCAATATTCTCTCTGATGGGTAGATAGATATCTCTGCCCACTATTACCAATGTGATGTCAGCCAACGGCTACCCTTGTCAATCTCTGTCGGCTACTTTCCGTGGCTTTTCAGAATCAGTAGGTGTTCTAGCTATCTCGGGACTAGCTTAAGCCCGCCGTTGCACTTTAAAATCCGGGGCTAAATCCAGGTCCGACTGTTTGGTGCTGTGGGTGGCTGGCTTGGATGCTGATCTTTTGGCACTCACGGTTTCGCCTAGTAGTAGTCGCTGTCAAGTGAATGTGACAAACAATCTGATATAATGAAGATGACGGCCCACGGCTGTTGTAGATAATATACCTAGCGCGCGCGCTGTTGCCTTGCCTTTGCCCTACCTCGTCTTTCTCCCTTGGTTTTGTTCGCTTTCTGAGCAAGCGGTTCCTTACCTCTCGGCTCACTTACGCCCCACACACCGCACAGACCTTGCGCTTCTCTAGTCTTCTGCTGCACTGTGCGCTGCAGTCCCAATGTGAAGACCAAAGAGGTGGCCACCGCCCCTAACCCTGCGGCACAAAAAGAAACGCGCACACAAGAAAAAAAATAAACCCCAGCCCACTCCCGCTGAGTTGCTCATCTAGGCCACTCCCGCGCCCACTCAATTTGAGCATACTATCTTGGGTATCATGTACTGCACGACTATTCAACAAGCATGGAATCCGGCAATCCCCGACTCTCAACTCAATTTAGTCTCTTTGTCTTGATGGGTCTTAAGATTTACTTGTTTGTTTATCCGTCCATCCATCCAGATCCAAATACAAGACAAAATTGCACCCTGCCAAGCAATGACATTTAACCGTTAGCCGTTGGGCAATGAAACCCCCTCATGTCAATGTGCTGCTTAATTCTAACCACACACAATACCTTTAGCAGCCAGAGACTGGCCCAATCGTCGAGCACAGATCCGGGGCTAGGGCCGGCCGGGCCTTGTCCACCCACCACCAATCTCTTGTGGCCCAATACAATAGAATAGGCTAAGCCCTGTGATGGGCATGCGCTGCACTACTGCAATGCCATGCCATGCATACTGCCAAGCGCCTTTTACTTGTGGCGCTCGCATCGCAGTACGCCGTGTTACGGCGACATCATCATGTACATGATCTTATCCACGGCGCAACCGGCTCGTGATTTTTCCAAGCGCCTGTGCACATGTGCCCCACTTGGGCCACCTTTTGTCGCTGTCTGGCTTGTCCGTACAGACAACGACCCACCAGTGGATCGGCTATATTTAGCGTCGAAACCCACTTCGGACATGTGCTAGCTCCGAAATGCCAAACCCTTGTCTCGGAGGTGACTTGTCTTGTCTCATCCCTTACTTTCTTTGCTAGTATCATATCTTTCAAAGTATTGTATTAGTCAAACTTCCAACACGATGCAGGAAGCTCACTCACGTTTAGGTACTTGGACTGTATGGCCCGTGAGTGCATGGTTCCGGCCAACACAACAAGGGGACTAAAATGATCAGTGGCTCCCGCAGGTTGGACAACAGACGCTTGTGGCCATGATTCCCAATTGGCTAGTCGAGAAAGCGCCTCTTCTTTGCTTGTGCTGGACTCTAGTTGTGTCTTCATGTAATCCTCAAACTCTTTTGCCGCTGCCGCATACTGGCTCTTGGCATTAGGAGGAGCACGGAACCCGCCGAAATTATGAAACGTTGTGCCGCTCCCGAGAATTGCGTAGCCCTCGTCTCGTAGTGGAGCCAGCGCTTGGCCAAGCTCAATCAAGTCCTTGGCGTTTTGGCTCGCTAGCACGCTCACCATGATCAGTGGGATATCCAGCCCCTCGGGTTGGATGAGCTTCATTGGCACAAATACTCCATGGTCCCAGCCTCGCTTGGCGTCGGTGTCCACCCTTTTACCCAGACCCTGTCGTATAGTGTCGGCAACGTGCTGACCCAGTTCTTTGCTGCCATGGGCGTTATAGGTGTAGTTGTATGTTTCAGGAGGGAAATTGTAGTAGTCAAAGTAAAGCTCGGAGCTCGTTCTTGTGGAAACGGTTGGCACCGGTGTTTCCCAGTGTGCCGTAACAATAATCAGTGCTTTAGGTTTGTTTTGGTCGCTGAGCCCCAAAAGTTTCGGTGCCTCATTTGTCATGTATCTTGCCAACTCCGCGTGATCTGCCGTGCCCAAAAGTGGCTTTGGGCCACCGCCATGACTTACAAACAGTGCGTTGCCTCTCATTGTTGGCAAGCAGTAAGATCGCTGGTTGCACTTATATACGTTGGCGGAACAATGACGGAATCGCCCCACTCAGGGGGCCATGGCGCGGCTGATTCCGCCTTCATTTGTCAGCAGCCGTGTGTCCTCAACGTCCGTTGGTAGCCTTTCAGCCTTTCACTGCTATTTCACTTTAAAAGTTAAAACCCGGTTTATGGATTGAGAAAGATCTTTGGAAAGATTGCAGGTCTATTCAAAAAGCGACTTTTTGTCCGCACACTCTGAGCGTAATTTTTGTCCGCCATTCTGTCTACTAAGTAACAGGACAATGTTATCCCAACCTGAGTCTGGACACAACGATTGATACATATCGAATTATGAGTTTCATAATTTCAGCCTTTGTTTACTCTACATTCCTTCAAACCTTGTTCCTGAGCATTTGATACTTATTCCAGCAAGTTACCTTGCAGGTAAACCTAGGGCCCGTCGTATCAGGGTAAGGCGTCACCGTAACCGGAAAACCCGCCCGCCTCCCCAGACTCTAACCGTCGACGGCACGGCATAGCCGATACATCGGCCCCTTTGTATTTGCCATAAATCTCTTAGCCTGTTTTGTTTCTACGACACGTCAGTAATAGTATCACCACCAAAGAAACCATGGGACAGAAGTTTCAGCTCCATATTAAGGTGTTCGTCATAGGAATGGCCCTTACACTACTGTTCTTGGGCATGGTCAGCTACCTCTATGGTAGTGTATTTCGCTCAGGAGACAGGACGCAACACCTGGCAGTAGCACTCGTAAACTACGACGACGGGATAGTTGCACAAAGTGTGCTCGGCGCAACTCAAATGCTGAAAGGACCCGCATTTTGGAAGGTGCTCGTACATAACGCCTCAGAGCCAGGGTACCAAACTCCTCAAGACCTGCTTCAGCGGGTGAGAGCCACAGATTACTGGGCAGTCGTGTATACTGGACATAATGTCAGCAACGAGCTGACTGCAGCCATCCAGAATGGGACCCCCTACAACTCCTCGGAGGCAGTAACGCTTATTTGGAACGAAGTCCGGTACCCGGCGCTGCAAGACAGCCTGATCCTCGCAAACGCTCAGAAGTTGGTCCAAGTTTCCCGTGCAGTGTTCAACATGAAAGCGGGTCCATCGCTATTCTCAAAAGTTAACCATACCAACCAAAACAGTCTCAGCGCCTACCTTGACCCCATTGGCATGTCGCAGTACAACATCCAGCCAACAATCTTTGGAGCGCGCGTGTTTACCAACACGGCGACAACCGCCATGGTTATTCTGCAGCAGTTTTTCTTCAATCTTGTCTGCGGATTTCTGCTGCGCACCAGTCCGTGGTTTGTTGGGTACCCGTGGTTGATCACCTACGGCATCCGGTATTTGTATACCACTATTTTTTCGTTCTGCACCAGTCTGACGACGGCCGGATACGTCTGGGCTTTTCGCGAGGGGTGGAACGTCACCGGAGGGCAGTTTATGCTCACGTGGATGGTCTACTGGCTTACGCAGCAGATCAACGCTTTGATATTCTGGGCGTTTTTGGCTGCAGCACCCCCTGTGTTTACTCCGTTTTTTGTCATGCCCTGGATCTTTGTAAATATCACGTCGACTGCGTACCCATTCGACCTCAGCCCAGGCTTCTACCGGTGGGGCTACGTGCTCCCCTCGTACAATGCATACCAAACATTCTACGACATTTGGTCCCGTGGTGCCAATCCTGCTCTGTACCGCACGCTTCCCATTTTGTTTGCGTGGTTAGTGATTGTGTCAGTTGTATGCGTGCCTGCCCACCGCAGGTACATCAATGCTGCTAGAAAGGCCAATAATGAAACTGGAGGTCCCGGAGAGAACGCTGGGATTCCAGTTACTGACAGAACTTCTTCTGAGGACTCTCCTGCGTTTGAGCAGATCCAACCACGGCAGCGAACGGCCGAAGAGGAGCCCAAGTCTGGTTTTTCTTCGTCCCTCGAGGGTAGGCAAGTTTCTGCATAACACTCCTCCTTCTCCTCCTCCTCCGTTGTTAGTTCATTCCCGCATCAAGTTCGGCAGATAATAATAGACATAATGAAATGCAACGGTTAATATACAAGGTTAATCTACAACATGACTGCACCTAACAGCAGTCCTGCGGCCACAGCCCCTGGAGTCGCCCGCGGTAGACCACGGGCATTGTTAGACGAGCTAGTGGTGGTGGCCTCTGCTCGAGGAGAGTCTGGACCGGTTGGAGCCGTTCGCACTCCTTTGATGGGCGTCACTGTCGACGCCGACACGCTTGTCTGGGGCTTTGTACTGGAGTAACTCTTTGCTTTTGTTGCCCTGGGCACACCACTGGAACCAATAGACTCAATCTTGGAATCAGACGAATTGAACACCGTGTTGGCGATTGAAATCTCAAACTTGTCGAGGTTGTAAACAACGTACGCGCTGCGCAGAAATGAGTCTCCCAAAACTATTCCGTTGGCGGGCAGAATACCCAGGGCACACGCGTTGCTTCCGTCGTTGAACTGAGCCGGGTTGCCCGAACTGTCGGCAAGTTCAAATAGGACCTGACCCAGCGGAACGTTGATCACAGCCCCAGAAAAATCAAAGTACAGCGCTCCGCCGTCGTTTCCCACATCACATGAGCACACATAGTACCCAAGTTGGCTGGCATACTGTGCCCCTAGACCCCGGGCAATCTGGCGCACCACGGCAAGCGGCATGTATGTGAAAGTGGTGCCCGAGTCCAAGAGCGCCGGGAGGCGTGCGTTGGCGAAAATGGGCTGTTTCTTGGAATTGCCTCCACCTCCAACGCTCAGGCCACTCAACATGACAATCATCTCTGAGGGCTTTGAGCTGTCGCCACTTATGAGCGGAACTGTAGACAGAGTGCCCTGGTACTTTTCGTGGTCGACTCCGCCAAACAGAATGCGACCACTCGAGGCCATCACATCGTTGAGCCACAGTGAGTACGCAGCAGCATGAATGATGCCCTGGCTCTTCATGAGCTGAGGAACGTTCTGGTACGTGAAAGCCTGTTGCTTGGCGACAGTGGATGATTTGGACGCTTTGGCCACACCGACTTGGTCTGGAACAATGCCTTCGTTGTTGGTCTTACTGGGATCATGATGCATGAAGCCAACCGCACTGCTATCGATGGTGTCAATGTTGCTTGCATCAATGACAATGTTTTTGTTGGTTTCTTTGCGTTGATCACGTTCAGCATCGTCCTCCACGGGGTTTGGAAGTCCGGGACCTTCGTTTCCACCATCACTATTCAGCGATGGGTTGCTTCCATGACCTGGAGGAGTCAGATCGGTATTGGTGGACTCAAGAGCAGGCAAACCAATACCAAACACACCCTGTGACGAGTTGGCCTCGAGCCCGAGCCCTATAGAGCAGTTTTTCAACTCAATGTCGTTTCCAAACCTTACAGTGTCGGTTCCCCAGATCCCTCGAGCAAAGGTGCTGTCCGAGTAGAAGATGAGAAACGTCACGTTTGCTTT
This sequence comes from Trichomonascaceae sp. Y4102, assembly GCA_023628915.1. Classification (NCBI taxonomy): domain Eukaryota; kingdom Fungi; phylum Ascomycota; class Dipodascomycetes; order Dipodascales; family Trichomonascaceae; species Trichomonascaceae sp. Y4102. The sequence goes on along the minus strand of JAMAJT010000008.1, from coordinate 60,895 downwards.
GGCTGGGTCTGTGGTGGTTGACGACTTGGACGAATTGTACAGCCACGTGCTGGACTTGTTGTAGTCGAAGACGCCCGAGTCACAGTAGACCTGGTTGTCAAGCATATCGTGTCGATTGGTGGCACAGTACGGGTTGTTGGCGCTGTTGATCCATAGGTCACTAGAGCCCGTGTCGATTACTTGACCAAACTTTCGCGGTGGAGTGCCGACCTCAATCACAATTTCGTAGTAGGTAAACTGGTTGTTGATGGTGACTTCTTCGTATCCGTCACCCGACTCATCACGCTTGACCTTCATGAGCTGGCGAGCAGTATCAGGCAACTTGTACGGGGCGTAGCGAGGATTGGGGTGTTCGTTGGTTCTATACGCATTGAAGTCCAATTGCAGTATTCTCTTTGCAGTATCATCTCTGGCTTGTAACTTGTTGCCTTCATGTCCATGAAACTGAGACTCCAAAAGCTCGGTTATGCTGAACCCAGTGACACTGACCAAGCACGCAGATGCAAACAGCAGCCAAATTGACAGAACCGTCGAGCCAATCATTGTACCTTTCAATAAATAGATGGATGGTGATCTAAATCACTCCAGATCTACTACTAGATATAGTGCTCGGTGGCCAAGGCGCCCTCGAATTTAGAGGATCTCAAAACAGCATCGCCTAGGGGCTCGGAAGCGGCAGCAAGAGTCCCAGACTCTTGGCCCTCGGGCACCCACTAAGGCTGTGCAGGTCACGCTTGCTGTACTAGCCATATTACGTAGGTGACGCCCGAATCTGGCGCTAGTTGAGAATCGACGTCTCGGTTCATGCGGCGCCCCAGATAGGCAGGTACTTGGTTGTAGCAATGTACATATAGGTTCGAACTATTTTCAGACTTCAGATATGCTGATGCCCCCTTTCATGCTGCTGCTGTTGTTGTGGTGGTTCAACAATATCCTCGATTCAACAGAGGCAGCTCTACTGCAGGGGCGTCTGTTCCTTGTCTTGTCAGGGTATGGTACAGGGTGTAATGCAGGTTCATGTACCCTTGACAGCCTGGCAGCGAGTTGGGCAAATGCACTAAGAGACAAGTATGATATTGTGGTAAATATGATATCTATGATATCATATTTGATGAAACTTGTATGTCAATAGACTCTTCTAATGTAATCGCTTCTGAAGTTACCAAGTGTTATTAAGTGATTTCTAAGTGAAACCAATGTCAGTATCCTAAGTCACCCAGTTCAACTCCGCTTCTGCGGAGTTGAACTCAGTAAAACATTGATATTGCCTATGTGTAACACGTCCGCCAAACTGCAGATCCATATAGTGGGCTCCACATTCCAAAACAATAATCAGATCATGCCTGCGTAAACTTCAAACAAAGGTTAGAGTTTCTCCGGCCGCCCGCGCCGCCAATTGCCCCATGCGGGACCAATCCAAATCGGGCTCCCCCACACTTTGCCAAAGGATATATACGCTGCAGGGCCCACCTCGCAGTAGCTATACTGTAGACGGCATGTCAGTGCGAGTTTGGGGAGTTATGCGTCCCAACAGCGGGGCTATAAAAGGGGCCGGCGTAGTTGCGGGGCAACGCTACCTGCAATTGCCAGTTTTCAGTAACACTAGTATTATCAGGAGAAACCGATTCAGCACCTCGAGAATGACCCAATCCATGTTTGTGGACCTGACCACGCCCAACGGCAAAAAGTACAAGCAACCCATCGGGCTGTTTATCAACAATGAGTTTGTTGCCGGCCATGCTGGCAAGAAACTCAAGGTGGAAAACCCGGCCACCGAGGAGCACATTGTTGACGTGTGCGAGGCTGATGGATCGGACGTGGACACAGCTGTGGACGCCGCCCAGGCGGCGTTTGAGACGTGGAGCACCACCGACCCCAAGATCAGAGGCCAGCTGCTGCTCAAGTATGCCGACAAGATCGAGGAGCACAAGGAGACGCTTGCCGCAATTGAGAGCATGGACAATGGAAAAACTCTAGCCATGGCCATGGGCGACATGGGCTTGGTGGTAGACGTGTTGCGCAACTATGGTGGATGGGCAGACAAGATCTACGGTGACGTCATTGAGAGCGACACGGACCACTTTTCCTACACGCGGCGCGAGCCCTTGGGGGTTGTGGGCCAGATTGTGGCTTGGAACTTTCCTCTGCTGCTGTGGTCGTGGAAGATTGGACCTGCTCTTGCTACTGGTAACACTGTGGTGATTAAGAGTGCCGAGTCCACTCCTCTTTCTGTTCTGTATGCGGCCCAGCTTGCCAAGGAGGTGGGACTCCCCGCGGGTGTGATGAACGTGCTGAGTGGAGCCGGCCAGACTGGAGCTGCCATCTCCAACCACATGAAGATCAAGAAGGTTGCGTTTACTGGATCCACAGCTACTGGCCGCCACATTATGAAGTCGGCGGCCATGAGCAACCTCAAGAAGGTTACGCTGGAACTGGGCGGCAAGTCGCCGCACATTATCTTTGAGGATGCCGATCTCGACACTGCCGTCGATGCCGTGCAGTTTGGAATTTTCTTCAACTCTGGTGAGGTCTGCTGCGCCGGATCCCGTATCTATGTCCATGAGTCTGTCTACGACAAGGTGATTGAGCTGTTCAAGAAGAAGATTGCCAAAACCCAGCCTGGAGACCCCTTCAAGGCAGAGAGCTACTACGGACCCCAGGTCAACAAGATGCAGCTGGACCGCATTCTCTCGTACATTGATCACGGAGTCAAGGACGGCGCCAAGCTGCTGTCTGGTGGTAAGCGTATGGACCGCAAGGGTTACTTTGTGGAGCCCACGATCTTCACTGATGTGCGTGAGGATATGCGTATTGTGAGAGAAGAGATCTTTGGACCTGTTGTGACCATTACCAAATTCAAGACCGTCGAGGACGTGCTGCGCATGGCCCACGACACGGAGTATGGACTTGCTGCCGGAATCCACACCAAAAATCTGTCCAAGGCTCTGAATGTTGCCAACTCTCTGCGGGCTGGTACCGTCTGGGTCAACACGTACAACGATTTCCACCACCAGGTGCCATTTGGTGGATACGGCCAGTCGGGTATGGGCCGCGAGATGGGCAAGGAGGCACTTGATGCCTACACTCAAGTCAAGGCTGTGAGAATCGGAGGACTTACCACCAAGTATTAACTTGTCTATCTATCTATCTATCTATTATGAATCTATTATGAATCTATTGACCATGTGTGAGCAGTTCCAACACCTGCCCTACTAGATACAGACTACCACAAACAACCTTGGGCCCGGATGGAAGATTGTTCATCAGCCCGGCCAAGTTATCCTCAACAGTTACTGATCGACATAGGTCTGCGGCCTGAGACTGAATATAGTCAGGGTCGCATGATTCAACCCATGGCATGGAGTCCACAGGGCCAAATGCGGTAGCCACCAGTGTGTCCTGTGGTCGCAACAAAGTCTTGAGGATCTGACTCGTGTCTTTGCCCTTTGAAAACGCCATGATAAATGTAAGCGCATCAGACTGTTTACGCAGATTTCCATCAATGTACTCTGCTAATGTGTGGGCTGCGTCGGCATTGTGGGCGCCGTCCAGTAGCATCTCGTGCTGCGGCAGCCACTGGACCCGGCCTGGCCACCGTGTGGCCTGGATGCCTGTTTCAATGATGGACGGCGTAATCTGTGAATATGTGTGCGACACAATGTCAAGTGCCCGTAGCGCACACGACACATTACACTCCTGGAACGAGCCCAGCAATGGGGTGTGTTTGTTCTTGACGGGATCAGCCCAAACCAGGGGGGCATGTTTCTCTTTGGCAGCGAGTTCAATCGCAGTAATGGCTTGGGGATCATTGGTATGGTCTACTACACAAGGAACTCCTTCTTTGATGATGCCCGCCTTTTGCGTAGCAATCTCACCAATTGTGTTGCCCAGAAACCCCTGGTGGTCCAGCCCGATCTTGGTGATGACGCTACAGAGTACTTTGTCTGAGTTCTGCAGCACATTGGTTGCGTCCAGGGCCCCGCCCAACCCCACCTCGATGACGGCGAGCTGGACCTGTTTCCGCCTGAAAATTTCAAACGCCGTTGCAGTCAGTAGCTCAAACTCGGTTGCGCCCACCTTGTGCTGCTCGTTGGCGGTTTTAATATGTGTTTCTGCGCTCAAAAACTCGGTTTCATCCACAACCCGGTCATCCACGCTGATACAATCCCACCGCTTAATGAGGTGTGGGCTGGTGAACCTACCGGTTCTGATCTTGGCAGCTGTGCACACGCTAGATACATATGCACACACAGATCCCTTGCCATTGGTGCCCGCTACATGCACGGCATGCCACGTAAGATGAGGACTGCCCACAACACTCAGCAGCCTCGCCACTCTGACCAGTCCCAAGTCGATCATTAACCCCACATTTTCTTGAAAGTTTATTTATCTCACTCTACACGATGCTATCAAACGACCAGATTGAACAATTCCACCGCGACGGGTGCCTCGTGCTACCAAATGACCTCACGCCCAGCCAAATCTCACAGGCTCTCGAAGAGTGCAGGGTCCTATTGGACGCGTTCGACCCAGACACCCACCCAAAAACAACCTTTTCCACTACAGGTGCACAGACAAACGACCAGTACTTTATTGACTCGTCAGATAAGATAAGCTACTTCTTTGAGGAAGACGCGTTCAGCCCACAAGGCAAACTCACGCGGCCAACAAACGCCGCCATCAACAAAATCGGCCACTACCTGCACCAGCTGGACCCGATATTCAAGTCCATCACCCTCACCCAACGGAACCACGACATTGCCACCCAATTGGGCTTAAAATCACCCCAGGTGCTGCAAAGCATGGTCATCTTCAAACAGCCCCACATTGGCGGCCAGGTGGTAACCCACCAGGACGCCACGTTTCTGTACACCTCTCCCCAGTCGGCCCTCGGGTTCTGGTACGCTCTTGAGGACTGCACTCCCACCAACGGGTGTCTCGAGTATGTGCCAGGGTCCCATACACGCAGCCCAGTATACCAGAGAATGGTCCGTGTGGAATCGGGAACCAAATTCGAGCGCACTGGCCTTGATCCCTGGACCGAGCCCGCAGACCACGAGTTTGTGCCCATCAATTGCAAGGCAGGATCCCTGGTGTTGATCCACAACTCGGTGCTGCATCGATCCAAGCGAAATACGTCGCCAAACTCAAGATACGCATACACATTCCACGCAATCGACGCTACTGCCCAGTACGACCACAAGAACTGGTTGCAGATTCCTCCCTCTGGAGGAACAAACTTTACGCCGCTGTAGTTAATCAGCATCCAGAATTCCCTTGCCGCTAAGGTATACCACAAAGTCCAGGACCCGCTCGTTCTCAGCCAGCATGTCTTTTTGTGCTAGCCGTTTGAACAAAGAGACGTTTTTCTGCGGAGCCTCGAAGCGCTTGTAGCTCTTGACGTGGGCAAATGTGCAATTGTCGCCCCGTTTGCAGCTACCCTGAGCAAAGTACTTGCACGGCCGTTTCTTTGCAGATTCGGAAACAGCGTTGGTGGGAGGCGGAGCTGGTTTCGCGTTCAGCAGTTCCAGTTGGGCTTTTTCTGCAACGCGTTTGTTGGAGGGCCAATTTTTGCGCCGTTGGGCAATCCACTCGTCAATATCTTTAGCAGCAGAAATAACATGGGCAGGGACTTTAGTAATGTCGCCGTCCTTTTTTGCACCCAGGTTCGTTAGTTGTTTGTTGATGCTTGCAGTACTATTCGTAGTTGCAACAGAGGAGTTCGTAGTGTACGGTCGGACTGCTGGTCGAGAGTATGGTGTTGGTAGAGGTCGGCCAAGACTTGGTAGCTTTGATAGACTTAGCGTGGGACGTTTCGGGAGGTTTAATATTGGCTTGTTGTTGCCATTGCTGCTATTTACAATGCTAGAGCTGGGCTCGCTCCCATTTTTCGTTGAGGAAGAAGGAGGAGGAGGCGGTGGCCCATAGATGTATTGATTCATGGGAGACGACAAAATATGGCAAATAACTTTATATATATTCTACTTCTTCTCGGTGGTCTCGACGGCTGTCTCGATGGCGGCCTTGGCATGGTCCTTACCACCCAAATACCAGTAGTTAACAAAACGGGCACCTTGTCCAAGCTGAGCACACTCGTTAACAAAGTGGCATCCAAAGAGCAGAGGGTTCCATGGGGTGACGGCAGTACTGGTTAGGTTTCCGTGATGTTGGTGTGGGTTGGTGAGTCTTATCACTTACGCATATTTCATAAAGACCAGCGAGTACACAATCAATGAGCCCGTCATGGGGCCACTGATGAGCTCAGGGTCTTTCTTAAGATCCATCACAGCGGCAAATGGGATTCCAAAGTTGGATACTGGGCCCCAGAAGTGAGTGGAGCAGATATCTTGTTAGGGGTGGTTGTTGGTCGAAAATCGCGAGTAAAATAACATACATCTGGTTAGTTTCGCATTCTCTGTAGAAAAGAAGATGGACAACGACTTACTTGACGAAATCCTTGCTAAACACAAAGTCGCGCGCGCGCGACATGGCCGATGATCCAGTGCTCATGGGTGCGGAATATAGATGCGGTCCAGCCGTTAGCTCAGTGTTGTACCCCCGCTGCTGACACATGGATGACTAAGAATCTCGATCGGGATCAGGCATGCGGTACTAATGTATCCTGGTTCTTTGGTGTGAATTTCAAGAGAGGGCTATGAGTATCTGGAATAAGTCAGCCAGCAGCAACGCATGTTACGAGAGTTTCAAGTCTAGACTGCTCGCAGCCTATATGTTGCTTCCCCCCATAAGTTGCTGCCTCCAGCCTATAAGTTGCCGGTTCAGGACAAATATAAAGGCTTTGTGATAAACCAGATGTGTAACGACTAGATAAACATGTTGCTCGTCCAATTGTTCAGCAAACTCCTACTGTGAGTGCAAAGCTAACTAGTTGGGTTGGGACTTATAGTGACAACCTTTGCAGTAAAGTGGCTCATGTCCAACACACACGACCCTGTGGCTTATGCTACAGACAAAGTGCGTGAATGGAGTGCAGATCTAGCTCAAAGCAGACTCGCTCAGATCATTGATGACAATGTGGTCAAACCTATCAGTCAAGCAGCGAATGCAATCGGTGGCCAAGGGACCATAGTAAGGGCACCACCGCCACCTCCACCAGCACCACCTGTACCCAGGGGATTTGGAATCTCGTCGATTCTGGGATGGACCAGCAGACACAAGTACGCTACGTTCATCGGAGCGTCCAGCATTGGCGTGGGGATCGGTGTGCTCCTGTACACCAATGGTCATCTGACCACTCCGCAGAAGAAACGAGCGATCCGGGCGCCTTCTGGAGCTCGGAGCCAGGTTGTTTTGATGGTCGGCTCGCCAATGGAAGCGATTGTACGACATATGGTTAGCGATCTGCACAGAAGAGGGTTCATTGTGTACTGGGCGTGCAATTCAGTCGAGGAAGCAGCAATGGTCGACAGAGAGCGCCAGAACCACCCTGATATCAGAAAGCTTCCTCTCAACCCCGAGGACTGTGCTGCAAGCATCCAGAGCCTGAGCCAGATTTTGGCGTCTCCCGCAAGAGACCACCCCAGCACTCCATCTCACCGACTGAGTCTGGCGGGTGTGGTGCTTGTCCCTGATATGTACTATCCCTCTGGGCCCGTCGAGACCATCCGGCCCGATGTGTGGAGCGACTGTGCATACTCCAAGCTGCTGGGACCGGTCTTTCTGCTGTGCCAGGGCCAGGGTGGACTGATTGATCTTGTGAGAGAATACCACTCGCGGCTGGTGTTTGTTACCCCGTCCATCATTTCGAGCCTCAACCCGGCGTTCCACGCCCCAGAGTCCATGGCTATTGCCGCCATCAACAGTCTTGCGCTGTGTCTTCATCGTGAACTGAAGCCCCAGGGAATCCCGGTGGTGCAGGTGCGACTAGGCTCGTTTGCAGGAATGGGCAGGAGGCTGCACAGCCGGGACCGGAGATCTCAATCGCACTCTCCTGAGCCTGCGCGTCCGGCACAGGCAAAGTCTGTTCTCAACAAGGTACGGGCAGACATTTTGTCGTGGCCGCCATCTCTACGCGAAGCATATGCAGGACCATACCAAGCTCAAGCATACTTGGAGAAGTCGCCACGGGGAGCATCTCTCAAGACTCTCGACCACACGCTTTTCGACTGCCTCACCAACAAGCGGCCCTCGAGGCTGTACCAGGTGGGTAGTGGTGTGTCCATCTACAATTGGATAGCCAACTGGGTGCCTGAATGGCTTATTACCTGGCTTCTGCAGCCCAAGACGGCCTATATTGAAGCGGACTGGGAGACTGTGTGAGGACTGAATTGTCTGGTCATCTATAGTACTCTACCTATTTATTATCTTATGTTATCTTATGTTATCTTATGGCATCTGATGCTTTTACCGACGGATTGTTGACGAAAAGTCCAAGCGCTAGGGTAAGGCGGGTCCAACCGATTGCTTTACCGGGCCGGGCCAGGGCTAGGTCAAATTTTTCAGCCGAGTCATAGCCGTTGAAATATTCCTGGTTAGATCCGGGTTGATTTTGCTTTGTCACAACGTCCGTCTTTGCCGTTTGAATCATGTTCCGCGCCCAAGTCAGAGGATCCGCCAAGTTTGCCCGCAGGGCCTTCCAGAACAAACGCTTCAACTCTTCTGGAGGTTCTCCCGGGTCAAAGCCAAATTTGGCTTTGCCTGTTGCCCTTTTTGTCATCCCCATGGCTGCTTACACAGTTTATGAGTTTAGCAATGGATTGGGTTTGCGTGGCACCGAGTGGTATGAAAAGGCTCGCAAAATCAAAAAGGTTAAAGACGTTCCTCAGGTTGACCGGTTAGAAGAAGTCATGTCCCGCCCCAACGAGCCCAAGGAGGAGGAGGAGGAGGAGGAGGAGGAGAATGTAGAGGAGGAGACTCAGGAGGAGGAGCAGGAGCAGGACGAGTCCAAGGACGAGGAAAAGTCCGACGAGAAGGAGGAATCTGTAGACTCCAAGAAGATTGATGGATCCGCAGCTCTTAGGGACCCCGCCGAGGCTGAGAAGCAGGGAGCCTTCAACGCCGAGACCGGAGAGATCAACTGGGATTGCCCCTGCCTCGGAGGAATGGCCGACGGTCCTTGTGGAGAGCAGTTCAAGGACGCTTTCAGCTGCTTTGTCTACTCCAAGGAGGAGCCCAAGGGAGTTGAGTGCATTGAGAAGTTCAAGGTCATGCAGGACTGCTTCCGTGAGCACCCTGATGTCTACGCTGCCGAGCTCAGCGAGGACTCTCCTATCGACATTGAGCAGGAGGCTGGAAACACTGAATCTGAGGAGTCTCAGAAGGAGACTACTGAGTCTTCCGAGGCCAAGAGCGAGTAATTGTAAGTAATTGTAAGTAATACTATAAATTAGCATAGCATATCGGTTCGTGTTAGTTTAGTGCCGACTCGAGAGTATCGAGCGAGGCAGCAATGTAGTCTGCCATCGATGCCGTTTTGTAGTGCAGAATGGACTTGGGGGTGATGTATACATCGGCGGATTTCGGTACGTTCGTGATACGAAACAGGGCATTGTGGTTCGTGGGATGCGTCCGGTGCAGGTCTTCAAATAAGTACCCATGTTGTACACAAAACTCTTGGAGAAGCTCTTTGTTGCTTGCTGGCTCTGGTTGGGCCATGTGCGGGATTGGGCGTTTGCCGTTGAGATACGTCCGCTCGAGTTCATGCATGTCGGCGTGTCCATCAATGACTTTATTGATGATTTCCAGGCCGACATTGAGCTCAGTCTCTATTGAGGTTGTTATTGATGAGAGATCAGAAGTGAATGTGCCAGACCATGCTCGGTACCACTGCGAGACGCTTTCATAGTCTGCATTGTTGGTGCACAACTGCGTGATGAGCGCAGAGCGCCACTCGCAGAAGAAGGTCTTTTCATTCGCAACCAGGTTGTAAAGATCAAAGCAGAAGGATGTATCAGAGCCGCTAAAGAGCCGTTTGAGGGACTTGGTGGCCCAATCTTTCAGCCATTTCGGATCTAGAACATCGCGCCACGTTTGAATGGCACTGTACTGCTTGTCGAGTGTAGGCAAGCGCGGTATGCAGTCAGAAACACAAGCGATAATGGAATTCGAGAGCTTCGGGCCAAGGTAGCTGAGCCACAGCATGGAGTCCTCGGTTGCAGCATCAAAATTCGAGTTAAGCTGCTCTACAAGTTTGGGCACAATGAGCCGCGACAGTATACTCTGTCGAACTGCTACTGGCAGGACTGAATCCCACGCTTCCATTATCAAAAGCGCAAACGCAGTGCTGGTAGTGGTGGTGACCTGGATAGCCTGCCAAACTTGAGGGAGCCACACACGGCCCATGAGGTTGACGTAGGGCGAGTAAGCGACGTTTTCGAGCAGCACGGGTTTCATTGACTGAAGTAGCGGGAGAATCGGTAGTTCAGGATTAGAAATGCAATCCCAGCTCGCTACTTCAGCTTCGAGACGTGGCTTGAGCAGGGCGACTGCAGCATCACAGACTCCAATAGAAGTAGACGATGATGACGAAAGTTGCTGTTGCAGCAACAGTAATGCCGAAACAAGATCGCTATCTAGCTGAGGAGGGTGCTTGAGAATCTCCAATAGCTGTTTTTGTGCTTCTTTGGGCGGCAGAAACGCACCATGTGAATTGCTGAGCGACTCTCGCTGGGTCTCCAGGCTGTCTGACTGCTCATGGAACCGTAACCACTGATCCACCAGATCACACAATGTTTTCCAATCCTTGTCGCTGGCATTTGATTGAGCGTTCTGGATGATTTGAATGTCTAGCGGCAGACCTTTTCGCAGCGCAGTCCGTAGAGGTCCCATTTTCCGGTTGGTGCTCAGATCATCCTGTTGCTGGGCTGCGCTTTCCCTAGACTCTAATTCTGTGTGTCCTCCTACTCCTAGCAATTTTGGACGCAATGTTTGCTTGATTGGCTCGACGATACCCTCACCAGAGGCACCTAGACCTGCGCCGGGCTTGTAGCCCATTTTGCCCAACAACTTGGCGCCAATGCCGTAATTTTCCTCCAATTTTGAGAGATCATGGTTTGGCTCTACTTTCTGATCTGCTACCCTTTTACTGTTGGAAGCTTTGCCTAGCAGTTCTGCAGGCTCGAGCCTGGCACCGCTGGTGAACGAGATCATAACATTTCAGTGAGTGGAGTGTGTGTGTGGGGAGACCTAAGCTTAGTCTCAACAAGACTTTGTCTAAGAGAAACACTCGAAATGGACAAGAGTGAAAAAGCACCCGAGAAATACAAGTACCGCGTGGAGATCCAGCAAATGATGTTTGTCTCGGGAGAGACAAACGATCCTCCGCTGGAAACAACCTGCGTGATGGAGGATATTGTTCGGTCACAAGTGGCCGAAATTCTAATACGAGGCACAGCGCTGGCAAGGAGACGAGGTGCGCGCTCAATCTCGGTCGAAGACCTCATCTTTTTGATCCGTGACGATAAGGCAAAAGTCAACAGACTCAGCACGTACCTATCGTGGAAAGAGGTGCGTAAGAATGCACGAGATCAGGATGGTGGGGGAGTCATGGACGGTGCGGATGTTTTGGATGATGCTGGTGTCATGAACGGAGAAGCACAGCCCAAAAAACTCTACAAAAAGGCAACCCTCAAGCTTCCATGGGAATTGCATAACATGTTTACGGAGCAGGCTCCAGACGACAACGACGATGAAGCCGACACCCAAGACGCAGAAGAGGCACACCAGTCCACCGTGGAGCGGCTCAAGCTAGCAGACGAAAGAACCAAAGGAATGACCAAGGAGGAGTATGTTCACTGGAGTGAGTGCCGCCAGGCGTCATTCACCTTTAGAAAGGCCAAGCGGTTCCGAGAATGGGCGCTCATTACACAACTCACCGACTCGAAGCCCAGCGACGATATTATAGACATTCTCGGGTTCCTCACGTTTGAGATCGTCGCCAATCTCACAGAAGCTGCCCTCAAGGTGAAACAAAAAGAGGACGAGCTCAACATTAAGCTGGGGTACGGCGACACGCACAAAAACAAGAAACGGAAAAAGGAGCATCGCTTGTTTGATGGTCCCGACGACCAGCAGACTCCAATCCTCGCGAGACACATCCAAGAGGCATTCCGGCAGTACCAGACCGCTCCTCTGAAGGCCACTGCGCTCCGCGGGTTCACAGGCGGCCTTGTTCGCCAAAAGTACCGCATCATCTAACCCATCATCCATCTAATTAACAATGCTAACATTATATTTCATTAGTTGTTTATAAATATGCCGCAAACTGCGTTGCCAGGATGGGCTCGAGGTCTACATCCCGGTCAAAGTGTGGAGTCACATTGGTCAGCCCAGTCATGCCAGCCGATCGGCGACTGGTCCGCGTGATACCCAAAGCCTCTGTAAGTTCTTTTCTTTTTGTAGCCAGATCAGCGTCAGCGCATGCCATCAGACGCGCATATGGGAGCGTCTCCACACAGAATAGGGGTGTCGGCTCAAACATGCAGTCAAGGATATCAGATGCAGCCTCAATGTTTGCGTAGTCTGGGGTGACAACGCTCGTCGGCTTGGGAGCAACGTACTTGTATATCTTGAGCTCAAACGGCAAGATGCTGTTGTCAGTGTTGTTCTCTGGCTCCAATGAAGACTGTTTGCCTCCTTGCGTGCGCAGAACATCAAAGTCTGCGTCAATGTCGGTAAACAGCTCATCGCGGTTGGGTTTTTCCTTTGATACAACTGAACCGTTTAGCATAAACATTTCGCGCGCAGACTCGTCGTCAACGTCTATAACTTGAGCGTCTCGGTAGAGTCTTCGCTGCGAGCACACATACTCCAGCTGCATGATACAAGCACGGGTATCATACTTGCGGCTGCGTGCAATCTGCTGTATGAGCTCGGTGCTCACCACATACCCTTCACAGAGGGCAATTAGCCAGAGCAGGTCGGCTTGCAGCCTGCGGGATGGGTGATTCATGGTGATAACGATGGTTTCAAACTGCTCAAATACAAACTTTGGTATAGCACTTTTGTCTTGGCACGTCAGCACGATTGGACGCCTGCTCGACCTGCTCATTTTCTCCAGCGTGGGCCAGAACGTTGCAGCTTCAGTTTCGTCAAGCGTGTCGATGTCATCAAGCAGGATCACTGTCTCCTGTTTGTTGGCGACTTTAGAAGTTTTGCGGTGGTGGACAACATGCGACTCACTAAGCCCGTCAACCATATGCAGCAGCTCCTTTCCTGTTCTTTTGTGGCTAGAATTAACCTCAAAGACAAACGCGTCGACTTCTGCTGCACTGGTATACACGCTTGCCGTCTTGCCACATCCCGGTGGACCCTCGATGATGAGAAACTCACACACGTATTCCTCATTGTCGTCGTCATCAATCACGATAAATGCATCCAACCCCGCCGCCTTGGGCTTCCGCTTACGTTTTGTTGCCTTGGCTTGGTCAAACTGAGACTTGGTGACACCCTTGAGCTGGGCTAGCCGATTATGGATCCATTGCGAGATTTTGAGCCCATGCTTGTCTGAAGTGGCTAGGTTGGAGCTTCTTGGTGGTCGATACCGGTCACACCATCCTAGTTGGCTTTTATTGTTGTTGTTGTTGTTTGGCGTGTAGGGGCCTTGGAGGGCGGCCTCTGTTAGATAGTTGAGGGTCGGCAGGTATTTTTCCTTGACCTGAGTCGTTATCAGATCAGTAAGGGCTTTTAAGCCAATGGTTCGACTTTCTGCTCGCGTAGTATGATCTATTGGGTCTTTGTGTACAGCCATATAGTTGGCTAGGTACTCCCTGGTAGGCAAGGGACTGTTGTCCTTCCGGCGAACGCGCGTGCCAAATGGCTCATGAAACCTGTACGGGTATCTCAGATTGTGTACATGGATCAGCTGATACGGAGCATCCATGGTAACTTGATGGAAAAAGTCATTTAGTTTGGATGCTGTGGGTTCAGGTGATGGCTGGGGGCTGATTAGAGGCGGCACTTTTTTGAGAGTGTACTTTGGTGGTTCACTTGGGCCGGCTTTTCTAACCACTTCTTGTTCCCAATCATCGGTCAGGTCCACCACCACTGAATCTAAGTTTGGTTTTGTCACTGGCTTTGCCTCTTTTAGTGGTTGAGGTTTCAATTCTGGTTTGGATGGAGGTAGATTCACAGTTGGATTAGGCTGAATCGAAGATTTTGCTTCTGAACGCGGGGTAAAGAACGACTGCTTGGGCTTGAAGAAGGCCTGGGCCCTCGTCACCTGCTTTGTGCTGACAATCTCCAGATCATTGTTCTTTTTTCGCGGAAGCTTGAGCTTGACGATATATGACATGATCGGAGGCTTTGGACTCACTTTAAGTGTGACCATGACTGACTTTCTCTTGGCTGGTAGAGTGGGCATGTGATTCTCTTCACAAGACGTTAGCAGTTGTGAAGTGAGAGAGCCGTCGTCGTGGTCGCTGTCGCTGTTGCTATCACTGATTGTATATGATTCCGAAACCAGAGATGATACCTCTGGAGGTGGCGGAGATTTGGCTGGAGAGACCGTAGGACAAGGTACGACTCTGAACCTGGCAAACGCGTCCATCGCCATGATACGCGTTGGGCAAACCAAACAAACTCTACTATACATGCATGCCCCACATGCGTGGGGCTACGGCTAGTATCGCCTCCCACACAATGGACAGAGTGTATGGATGGTTCGAGGAGGCACGGCAGTCGTTATCAATTGCTGAGCCCATATGCGTGGCCGCAAACGATCTGGTGGTCCAGGGACGTAAAGATGTCGAGCGGGCCGTTCTCATGTGGGGCAAGATCCATTTTATGGTGAAAGCCCTCAAGAGTCAGGTGGACCACCTCCACAAGGTGGACAAAGAACTAACCCAGCTACGCAACCAAATAAGCAACAAAATTGACAAGGTCCCCAGTAGAACTCGGCTCATTGAGCAGAATCTGACGGCAACACTCTCACGGCTGCAGGGCACCGTTGTGGACCCTGCGTTTGGAAATCCATCCAACAGTAACAAGACATTATACACGTTTGTGCACGAAGAAGGCATCGACGATCTCAGAACTGCGCTCTCCAAAGCCATTGCGCGGGCAAAGTCCGCACTCGAAGATATAGACAGTGTGATTGGTGACGTGCACTCGAGTGTGGACTCGGTGGGCACGCGTCAACAGAATCTCGAGAAACAAGTGGCTCAGGATGCCAGTATCAAAGCTCTCGAAGACACGCAGCAGATCAATGTCGATGCAGCGTCCAACGCTCACCATATGGCCCAACTACTCGAAAACCTCACCAGCCACTACGACCTGTGTCAAGAAACAATCGACATGATGCAGTCGGCCGACACTAATCCCGCAGACCTCAATGAAGTGCTACAGGTGCTTAGTGAAGATACAAAGCAGGTAGAGGTTGCTGTCGAAGAACTATACTCGAAAAAGGCGGCGTTGGAAACGGCAGGCGAGCACATGAGGCGCTACTCGGCTCAGATGGATGAGTGTTTTGCTAGTGTAACGCAAACTTGGCAGGCAATCGACCAATTTGGCAGCGCAAAGCTCACAGTTCACACAGACCTTGTCGACAGTATCTGCACTACGGCACAGTCTGCTCTTTCTGAAGTCCAGACTCTCACTGGCGAACTCGAGTCGCTGGTCGAGTACTACTCACTGTTTCAGAACGCATACAATGCTCTGGTTCTAGAAGCAGTCCGTCGCACCAACGCCCAGGCGAAGCTCGAACACACAATACAAGAAATGGAGTCCCAACTGGCCAAATTGTGTTCTGATGAGCAAACAAAGAGGACCAATTTCATCAGACAACATGGAGACTATCTTCCCGCAGACCTGTGGCCCCAGCTGGATCACGCTCCTGACAAGCCTACAATTCACTACAAGCTTCTTCCCAAGCCGCGGCTGAGCCAGCAGACTATCGACCGAGCAGTCAAGCAAGTGTCGCTGTGATGTTTTAGTATTTACAAATACTGGTCCTCTAGGGACGAAAACAGCTGGCGCACGGCGTCAAGACTCATGGCCTCTGTTTTCTTAGACTGCCGTGCTCGCACCCCCACAGTGCCAGCCTCGACTTCCTTGTCTCCCACAACAAGCAAGTAGCCGTAGCCCTTTTCTATGGCGCGCTTCAACCTTACATTCATGGGCTCGTTTTCTGCCGACAACTCGACATGGAACGTTCGTTCGCTGGTCGGGCTTACGGTCTCGAGGCTGTTGTCGATTCCCGAGAGTTCCCGCTGGATCTTGGTGGCATACTCAATGTGTTTTTCCGAAATGGGAACCACACACGCCTGACGCGGGTTGAGCCAGAATGGCCACCGTCCGTTGTAATGGTCAATCAAGATTGCCAGAAACCGCTCGAGCGACCCAAAGATGGCGCGATGGATCATCACCGGCTCGCACGGCTGCTGAGTCTCTGCTTCAGTTGGGCTGGTGTACTGGAGCTTGAAGTTTTTTGGCAGCTGGAAATCAAGCTGGATGGTTGCCAGCTGGTGCTGCTTGCCGGTATTGTCCCTGACGAGAATGTCTATCTTGGGGCCATAGAATGCGCCGTCGCCCTCGTTGCGCGACCACGGCTTTCCTGTGGTTTCCAGAACATGGGTAAGGTCCGACTCGGCGCGGTCCCACACGTCCTTAGTGCCAATGTATTCGTCGGGTCGTGTGCTCAGTGTGAGGCTATAGTCTGTTAGTCCAAATACGCCGTAGACGTTGTGCAGCATCTGCAAGCATGATGCAATCTCCTGCTGCACTTGATCCGGTCGGCAAAAGATATGTCCGTCGTCCTGGTGAAACTTTCGCACTCTGGTCAATCCTGAGAGTGCACCAGACGCTTCATTCCGATGCAGAGGTGAAAAATCGCTATATCGAACCGGCAGGTCGCGATAAGAATGTTCCATGCGACTAAACATGACGCAATGGCCAGGACAGTTCATTGGTTTGAGATTGAAGTTGCGTTCTGTCTCATGTTCGCCATGCTGGGCACCGTACACCTCAAACATGTCTTTTCGGTAGTGATCCCAGTGGCCGCTTTGTTTCCATAGGCTATTTTTGTATATTATAGGTGTGATGACTTCCTGGAATCCAAACTTTTGTTGCTGTGCCCTCATAAATGTCACCAGCCTGTTGAAGATCCGGGCACCATGGGGAAGAAAGAATGTAGACCCTGGGGTTGACGGATCGTTGAGGTATAACTTTTGGGCTGCGTTGACGGACCGGATTTCATTGGTGAGGCTATTCTCGCCTTTATCAGTGCTATGCCATCGTTTTAAAAAGTACTGCTGCCTGCTGCATATGATTCGAGAGGTTGCGACTCTCGTTGGCAACCGTAGAAGCATGTAGTTGTAATGTGTGGGAGAGGGTTAAGAGTTGGTTTAGTGCAATTGATGTGTGGCACACAAGTTCTTGCAAGTTCTTGCAAGGTATACCACTGCGCTGTACACGCACCAGTCATCCTATCAAGCATACAACTTGGCAATTGCTAATACAAGGAGAAAAAATACAGTCCTGACACAACAGATGAGCCTTCAATGTAGTTGTACAATTCTGGTTCTATTCTCGTCAAGATGCATGGTTCACTCAAGACAATTAAGATATCCCTTCCAAGATGTTACTCCTAGAGCATGTCAAGAACGTCAGTGACTATCGATGGCTAGCCTACAAAAAAAAAAAAAGTATCGCATTTTATCATGTAAACAACCAGACTTGGGTGTGGCCGCACGGGACCAGATGGGTGGGGCAGGGCCCTTGCCCGCCATTCCTGTGAAACAGGGGATAAACAGATCCCACCACACTGCACTGGCACCAACTTGTACGTCCAAATGAGCCTTGACGCAAAGATAGTGCTGCTGGGTGCACAGGGAGTGGGGAAAACGTCGTTTGTTGTGCGGTACGTACGCAACACTTTCCAGCAGGGCAATGCGTCAACCATCGGGGCATCCTTTTTGGCCAAGAAGGTCGAAGTCGACGATTGCATTGTGCGCCTGCAGATCTGGGATACAGCCGGCCAGGAGCGATTCCGGTCCATGGCTCCCATGTACTATCGTTCTGCCACATGTGGGATTCTATGCTACGACATTACGTCCGAGGCCTCATTCAAGGCGATGCACTCTTGGTTGCTAGAACTCCAGGAAAAACTTGGTCCCGACCTCATCATTCACATTGTGGGCACCAAACTCGATCTTGTGAACCAGGATCCATCCAGGCGACAGGTTCCGTTCGAGACATGTGTTACCTACGCCAGCACACATTTGAGTAGAGACGGCGGCGACGGGTTTGATGGTGCCGAGGCTTGCCATGAAATATCCGCTAAAGACGACGAGGGCGTGCAAGAGGTGTTTGAGGTCATCACCCGCAAGATCATTGAGCGCCATCGGCTACAGCAGGAATCTTCTGCGTTTTATTCGGACGACGAGCAGCGGCATCGGTCTCAGACGGTCTATGTTCATAATGAGGAGCCCGAGCCGACCAGTTCTTGTTGTTGAAGAGCCCAACACAGAAACACTCGATGGCGGTCGCCATCATACTAACCAATAGATCCTGCATGACTTGTAACGTGAAAATTGTAGTGTTTGTAGCAAATTGTTCTTTTTGTAATTGGTATTGGTCAGCCGTGCTAATGTGGTCGGTCAGCCGCGCTCAAGCTAACAAGACCCGACATGAATGCAGTGGAATGAATGGCCACGGCCACCTCCGTTGACGCCCCAGCTATGCAAGCGTGTACTCAAGGGAACACTAGCCACCATGATCTGCTTTATTCTAGCCATCATTGATCCAGTTGCTGCGGCCCTGGGATCAGCTCCCTACCTGCTTCCACTGGTCTCAGTCACAATGAACCCTGGTAGGCGAGTAGGACAGATGGTGGAGGCGGTGATCTTGGCAAGCACAGGATTGTTATTTGGATTGGCATGGCTGGCTCTTGGACGTTACGCATACAGGCGACTGTATACGCCCGACCACGAGAGTTGGGCGCTGGGAACTCTGGCGGCCCTGGATGTGGTGCTGCTGCTTGTGATTGGGTTTGTGCGCGGGCTGTCGCCACGCCTGTTTGTGTTTTCACTCATGTTGTTTGTTTCGGCTCATTTTGGGTTCATGTCGAATCTTACGCTGGCCATGGGAACCGCCATCAAGTCGTTTTCGGCTCCCAGCGCTATCGCCATCGGCATATGCCTCCTGGTGAACCTGCTGGTGTTTCCCGAGTTTGGATCGGTTTTTGTCGGCAAAAGCATGGTTACCCACTACAACAAGCTATCGCTGCACTTGGCAGACTCCATTAGGTACTTTACCGATGGGTGTCTGGAGTATGACCCATCGCGCAAGGCGTCCATTTTTTCTAGTCTGGCTACTTGTAAGTCGGCGCTCTTGGAGACTTCGTTTGAGCTGACTTATGGATATATGAGTCCACACCAGCTCAAGCCTCTCCACCGACTGGGTTCTCGACTTACTGCCAATGTATCGGCACTTTTGAACGCATGGCAGATGGATCAGAGTTCTACCTCACCCTGTACTAGAACAGCCGATATGGATAATATCCGCTGCGAAATGAGAGCCCTGTCTAAATTGCTGGTCGAGTCGTTCACTCTGGTATGTGAGTGTGTCTCGCATGGGTATGGCATTGCCCATGACGAAGCAGGAAACAAAGGGTTGTTAACTCGGTTTGATTTCATCACTCGTTACATCCGTCGGCGCAAGAGAGAACAAGAAAAACAGTACTGTCCAATAGACCCCATGCTCCTCATCGACCAGTGTGCTATTAAGCGGGACGAGCTCAGACAAGCGTCGGCACGCTTCAGGCAAGTAGTGCGTCGCGATGCTGCCATCATGTTCCAGCATGCATCCAACCTCAAAGCAGTAGAAGACAACAAAGAACTGTTTGTCATTGCGTCTCTGGTGCTGAATCTCCAGTCCGCAGTGGTCATTGCCATGGACTGTCTAGACGTTGGCGAACATCTCATGAATACTAGAAAGTGCCAGAAATCCCGACGCCTGTTTATGTTTAGGCTCAACCACAAGTCCATTTCCAAGTACCTGGGGACCGATTCCCGTGCTGATGGCAAAGAGGTTGATGTCGCCATCGACCCGGGACTGCTCAAGGCAGAACGCATTTATTCCCACGAGGTAAAAGTCACAAGCAGCCAGCCGATGCTGTCGTTGGCGGCTCACAATCTCGGGAGCGTCACTGAGAAACTCACCCGCCAACCGTTCATGTTGCTCGCAAAACCCAAAATGCAGCGCGTCCTGGTGTTTACCTTCAAGTATATGGTCTTGATGGTGCTGTGTACATTCCCCGCCTACGTAACCTACATGCGACACTGGTTTCTCGACATTTATGGTCTCTGGGTCGGGTACGTGGCCAACCTGGTGTTTGAGACTTCCATTGGCGGAACCGCGCTGTTTGTGATTGTTCGCGCCTTGGGTCTTGTGATTGGATCCTCTGTTGGCTATGGCGCCTTCGAGGCCTCCAAATTCTCTCCTGCACCAGGACGGGTCGTCATGTGTATTATATTAACTCCCTTGTTTCTCGCTGGGTTCTATGTTCAGCTGGGATCCAAATACCCCAAGACAGGCATGATCTGCACCGTCAGCTCTACTGTGGTGATTTTGTCCGTGTTGCATCCCACGACGCCCGGGGCCACCATGCTGGAAAACTACGCCAAGCGGCTGGTGTCCATGGTTGTTGGCGGCTCGGCCGCCGTCGCGGTGCAAGTTTTTATTCTTCCTACGCGCGCTCGCTGGCTCATGAGCGACCAAGTATCATCGGCTCTGGCCTTCACCATCGGTATGCTCGACGACTACAGTGCTGAAGTCATGGAGCAGTACAACCCCAGTGCCGCGGCGGTGGAGCGCAAATGGAAACTAGTCACCAAAACACTAACTCTGGCCACGTCGTACCGCACGTTGGCCCAAAAAGAACCCCGCATTAAACAACCTTTTGGCCAGGTCTCACCCATTTGGAAAGCCATTATCAGTCAGCTACAACAGCTGTCCGACAACATCCTCAATGCTACTCAGCTCTCGTCTGCTCGTAGAGCTGCCGACAACCCCGACGACCCGGAAAACGACCCCACGGACTACCACGGCTTGTTTTCGAACGAAATCCGCCAGATGTCGCTCAACACCATAGCCGCCATTGGTTTGAGTCTGGAGGCAGTCAAGCTGTCGCTGCAGCTCAAGCTTCCGCTTCCCCAGCATCTTCCCAGTGCGTACATGGCTCATGTGCGGCAAATTAGCGCTGAGCGCGATGCCATTGCCCAACTAGAGTCCAGCTCAGCTGATGCTGCGGTTCGCTGGTCGGCCCGCAAAATGGCAATGTCCCAAATCATCCTGTCTCTAGAAAAGCTGATTGGCCTGTGTCGTGACCTCCGTGGAACTGACGACTTTTGTTCAGGTATCTTGGTGGGAAGCAATTTTTCCCATCAGCAGCTGGAGGATGCCAAGTCCACTTTCAGTCAGCCTGGTCGACTATTTAGACGGGTGCTTACGCGCAGCGAAACTCCAGAGCTGAGCAGGACCTTGTCCCGTATCTAATAATATTATGCATTAAGTTACCCACAACACACACACACACTCTCTCTCTACTCTACCATGGACCCGCTGACGGCCCTGAGGAACAGCATCAGGAAAAATGCAGAACTCAAGCTGCTGAGCACGCCCAGTATAGATACTGGCGACGTGGTGGACAGTATTGTCGAGGCAACAGCACTACTTTTCCCTGCGTTGGCTGGAGTGTGTGCTGAACCAACGGCAGTGCCGTTGGATCAGCTCACACGGTTTGTACCCAGCGGCGAGGATCAACCAGTCGACCTACGTACAATCTTCAACTGCTATCTCACCAAAGATCTGAATGTCACAGACTATATTGCAATCTCCGAGGAGCGCAAGATCCGCAACCTCAAGTTTCTCGACCGCGCAAACCTACTAACATGGCTCGACGGAGCCGCAGACACAATAGACAACCTCGAGGGGTCTTCCGAAGCTCTAAAAGCTGGCGCCGTCGCCGGCGATATCGGCGAAAACGCTGTCGCCAAGCCAGGATTGGACTTTTCTGAAGAAGGCAAGCCCGTGGACCCTCATCTCGAGGAGATCTACGCCAATGAGCGTTCGCTCGTCGACCATAACAAACAACTTCATGGAGCTAAATCCATTGATTTTGCGTTTGCGGCTAACCTCTGCAAGCGCGAGGTCATTGCTCCTCTCAAAGCAAGTACCGGTCACCGGGGCTCGAGTCGGTCTGGTGGCTCTGCTGCAGCTACTTCTACTGGAGCTTCCTCGGCGGCAGCACCTCCGTTCCAGAAAAAAGGCAAGGACCCCATTATTCTTGTGTCCCCCTCGGCATCCTCAGCCCTCAACATTGCCAACATCAAGCAGTTTCTCGAGCAGGGTGTGTATGAGCCCGTTTCCTCCACTTCTGGCGCGTCCAATATCATCCGGTTGTCTCGATTAAGCCCCCGGCTGGGCTCAACTAGTGTTCGGTTCATTGTGGTCGATTCGGTCGACAAGTTCAAGCCAGAATACTGGGATCGTGTGGTGGCTGTGTTTGTCACTGGGCAGCAGTGGCAACTGAGCCCATACAAGTGGCCAGACCCAAATGTTTTGTTCAAAAAGGTGCTTGGTTTCGGAGTCGTGTTCCGTGGAGAGAAGGTTCCGCCGGCTCTACTTAACTGGAACGTTCCCGTCGAGACTCTCGACAGGAACCATCGGTTCAGAGACAGAGAGGTTGTCGAGCGTATTTGGGACCGGATCGAGACGTATATGTTGGCCCGTGGGTGGCAGGTGCGATGACTTTTCTACTTACTGACTCTTACTCTTACGACTGTAATAAAAACTCTACTTATTGTGAATAAAACATGCTATTAGTTAGAATCTCTCCTTCATGCGAGACGAGATAATGCGCAGGTTACCGTACACCTTGCCTGGAGGTGCTCCCAGAATCAAGCTGACAATGGTCTCGCGGGCAATCTTGATGTTGGTGAACCCTCCGAGAATATGAATCTTACTGTCGGCAAGCACCACTCTTGTGCGTGAGGCGTTTTCAATGGCAAACTTGGTTTTTCCGTCCTTTCCTGCTATTCTACCAATGGCACGACTAAGATGGTCTCCCTCCAGGGTCTTTACGTCCTTGATTTCAAAAGTTTCAACGTACAGGTCGTCCAGTCTAATCAGAGCAATAGCATCGTCAACGTCGAATCCAAGGCAGAACGCCCGGAGAAAGTCCGCTCCCTTCTGGATGGCTCCGGGATCCGTTGTGTCCTTGCATGTCCTTATCATGACTTTGTTGTGTCTTGGGTCCATTTTGACCTGGAGTCGTAGTTGCTCTACCAGGGGCACATAGATCTTCTTCCACATGGCACGAAGCTGGGCGTATCTGTGTCTCGGAACAGGTATACTTCTTGTCTCGAGTTTGATTTTGGTTCCACTCTGAGCAGCTCCACCGAATTTGAGGAGTCCTTCCTCATCGACAGTCACATTGTTGTTAGTACTTGTGTTTGGTGTGGTCTCCATTTGTTGTAGGTCCTCGGCCGTCGGAGGAATAGCAGCAACAGGAGCCGCGTGAGTCAGATCCACCATGATATCGTCATCATCTTCAACAGGAGCTACACGAGCTGGAGCATCCACTTTGCGGCCGGTTGGTGCACCCATTGTTGTCGACTGAAAAAAATAATTTGGCTTTTTCAAGGGTCCAGCCGCGTCACGTGCAGCCGTTGATCTTAACATGCTAGGTGTGATCGATCGGCGGATAGGTGGATCGGTGAATCGGTGGGTTGGACGTGGATTTATGGGGAATCTACCTGAATTGATGTGGAATCTACGTGGGTGAGCATTTTGCGACAGTCAGTAGTCCACACGGTTATTTGAGTATTGTTGGTTCTGAGAAGATCATCAATTGTGAGTGGCCCACGGAATGTTCTCCTCCATCTACAGTAATCCAATGCGAATTCATTCTACGATTCATCGATACCTTTTCCTCTTAATAATAAAAGGAACTAACCAACAAAAGGAAACTCACTCATGAAAATTCTATGCCGAAATATGGCTGACGCAACCTAAAATACTTTGCTGTGCAACAATGTCCTGATGGACCGCCAAGTTTTACCAATACTGAGGCGATGGACATCACAATTACCTAAAAGGACAAGCCCCAGAGTGCTTCATGTGCCTGTGTACTCTCACATGTATCGGCCATGGCGGCAGCCGTTGCCAAGATTGGCCACCAGCAGCCCCCTCAGCCTTGTGCGGTGGTATAGTGGCGATCCTCAAAATGAGAATGGCAACAATATGAAAAATCCAAACGACCGCGATGACCGACCTACCAAAAGTAATTCGAACAATACTAACCCCCCATTTTACATGAAAAACATCAAGCCATCACACCAGAGCTACATTAATCGATGGATGACCAAACAAGAGTTGCTTGGCGCGGCAAACGGGCTCCTAGCCCGTTTGCGGATCCGATTCAAGTGGCTGCTTCTGCGACAAGTACGTCCTTTCAATACCGACGATATTGGAGCCATGTTCTCCTGGATCGTAGTGGGAAATCTTTTGTGGATTCTGCTAGGAACCACCACCTTTTGCTCTCTGGTTCTGTTTGCCCTCAACTCTGTGTCGGGCCAGGAAACTTTGGCTCGGTGGGTAGGCAACCTCGTAACCAAGGAAACCGGTATCACAGTGGTGTTTGAGAGCGCGATTGTGCCCCACTGGACAGAAAACAAGATCTCGTTCCGCAAAGTGTTTGTTTCCAGGCGACCTCAAAAGCAAGCAAACGCCAGTAAAAGAAACGTCCACAAGGGCTCTCAGCTCGAGGCAGCCCAGGAAGCTGAGGCGGCTGCTCTCTCGTTGAGTCCCACCGACCCTGATTCCACCACCAATGTCACGACAACAACAGCAGACGACGGCAACTATGCCCAATTTGACCTCACCATCGACACTGTTTCCGTGACACTCTCGCTTGCTCGTTGGATCGATGGTAAGGGAATCCTCAAGGACGTCGAAGTCAAGGGATTGCGCGGAGTCGTCGACCGGCGCCACGTCAAGTTGGACCCAGACAGAGACGCCAAATCATACAAACACAAGTACAACAAGGGCGACTTTGAACTTGAAAGCTTCAAGATGGAGGACGCCACCGTCACTTTGTACCAACCTGGACCCGGCATCGACCCCTTTGAGGTGAGTATCTTTAGTTGTGATCTTCCTCAGCTGAGAAAACACTGGCTGTTGTACGATTTCATGGCCGCCAACAATGTATCTGGCTCGTACGACAACTCGCTGTTCACCGTCCACACTCGCAAGTGGAGGCCCCATTCTCTGTCTGCAGCCTCAGCTGCAGCTATCGATGAAGAGGAGAATCCCTGGAAGAAGGTCAGTCGTTTGCGAATCGACAAGGTCGACATCAAACACCTCAATCGTGGAGTCGAGGGTCCATTTGGCTGGATAGAGTCGGGAACAGTGGATATGCTGGCTGACGTGATGCTTCCCAATGATGCGGGACAAGTTACTCTTTCCGGCGTGGTCAAGGATATCGTTGGTAGATGGGAGGAGAACACCAACCCGCGTACTCGCGTCGCCACTCCTTCCCACCCCCACCACCACTACTCATCATCCATATCCAAGAACCGGGAGTCCGACATTGATTTTGCCCAAGAAACTGATACCACCGAACTCGACACTCCGACCGCTAACGGCATCAACAACAAGTATGTGTTGATAGACCTTCGGGTGCAGCTCAACAACCCTCGTGCTGCGGCACCTCTGTTTACGTCGGATCTCACGTACATCAATAACGCTTTGATTCACCCCATTGTGGGGTACATCAACTCGCGGCACACTTACATTCCCGTAAACTGCCGCATTGTCAAGTCGATGGGCGATTTCGCAGGAAGTTGGACGATTTACGACAGTGAGCTCATGGATGACATATCTGCTGAGCTCTATGACGCATTTGTCAAGAGTATTGCCGATGATGAGGTGCGAGCACGGAGAATGCGCAAGGTAGGAGTATGGTCGCTTCAGTTTGCTGCGCAGTTGTTCCTGCTTGGACTCGGCGCTCTTGCTTAACTTATTATTTATGTACATACAACTGTTAAGAACACAAAAGTCATAATTAGTTAGTTGTTGGTTAGTGGTTAGTAGCTGGCTTGGACCTCTTGTGAGGGTTGGATCTGTGAGGGTGAGGTGACGGCGATGTTGATGGCGACAAGTCCTGTCGTGGTCGCTTGACTAGAGGAACGTATGGTTGCTGAAGATTGGCGTCCTGGATACCTTTTTCGTATTTTGCTCCCAATCCCAGCAACGCGGGTCTACGCTCTTTGTCTGGTTCTGGGTGTAGTTTTTCTTGTTGATCTATTTCATCTTCCTCGCCGCCGCCGCCAGTGTATCCCATTCCGCGAAGCATGGCCATACCAAACTCGGCTACCGGCATCTTGGTGTATGTTTCCTGGCTAGGAGGTTCCGGGCAGAGTGAATAATCCTGTTGAAACGCTTGGTACTCTGTGACATTGATTGGGGGTTCTTCGCCTTCTTCTAGCCCGGATGAGTCTTCTATAGTGGTCAGACCGTAGCTGAGTTGCTTCCGTTTCTGAGTAAGCGCATCCTTCCAGTCCTGAGATTTGGGTGGTATGGGACTTGGGATATGGGTTGACTTCTTTTGGGGTTGGTTGTTGGTTGGTGTGGTGGGTCCACTTTGCTTATCGAATAGACCCTTTGGCTTCTTCTTGTTTGCTTTGAGCTGGATGTTCATGTCAAAACGCAATGCAAGTGCATGACGAAGTTGAGATTGAACCTAAACCATGTTATTACCGCCAACAGCAGCTAGGATACGAATAAGGATATGGCCAGGCGGGGTGGTGGCCAAGTCAATATGGTCAGTTCAAGAAACTCGGTTTCCAGCAACACTACTCAAAAGATGGAATCATCACGACGCATCTAAGCAGCTGCCCAGTGAGTCCGAGGCCCAACGGTCCAACGCCGCAAAGTGGCTAGACTCCAAGATGGACAAGATGCAACTGACCATGTTTGTGGCAGGACAGAAACTCAACGACGTCACAGGATACTCGGCAATTGAAGAGCTCAAAAAGAATATTAATCTGCAGGAGCAAAAGGTCAAGGACTACAGACGGCGAGTCCGCGACGCAAAGAACGAGTACACGGAAGCCGTCAAGAGCCGGTCGTCGTCCCAGCGCGAAATCAACCAACTATTGCAGCGCAAGCATCTGTGGACTCCAGAGGATCTTCAGCGCTTCACGGATCTATACCGAAGTGATCACCTCAACGAGAGCAAAGTTGAGGAGACCGCACAACTTGCGGACGAGTTTGAGCGAAAGCTCGAGGACTCGCAGCAAGAGCTCGTAAAGCTGATCAGTGCTCGATACAGAGAAGAGCAAGCCTGGAGCGATAAGATCCGGCGCGCGTCGACATGGGGAACTTGGAGTCTAATGGGACTCAACGTAATCCTGTTTCTGGTTGTCCAGCTGGGACTCGAGCCATGGAAGCGACGTCGTCTGGTCAAATCCTTTGAGGAGAGCTCTTTAAAGAGTTTTGAAGAGCTTCTGGAGCGTGAGAGAGCCTTGACTCTAGCTGTGGAGGAGCCTCCTTCAGAGGATTCCGTGGATCTAATCGAAGGACCTGCCATTGCGGAGTCCGAGTTAGTTCTGTCTATCCCTGATGAGTCTTTACTAACTTGGGACTCATTAGCCTCGCGATTGAGACCTTCTTCTACCTCCACTATCAAACTGAGGTACGAAGAACTGGCTGCATTGAGTACTGTTGCTGCTTTGGCTGGCGGAGGACTCACCATTCTTTTTCAAATTGCATTTAAATAGACGTTATAGACTGTATTCTTATATCAATACTTTGATTCCTCTAGATAATAGTTTACTTATATCCTACTTGATAGTTGGGAGACTACCCCACACGCACACACTCACACACGCCCATATAAACAATGTCGTCGTCAGACCAAAGTGAGCTGCGCATGCGCCGGAGGCAGACGCTCGAGTATATCCAGCTACCAAAGAATTTAAAACAAGACATTAGGGCTCAGCAACGAACATTCGAGGGAGCATATATGCGTACTGCCGTGGGACAGCTGTCTTTTGCTCTAGTCATTGTCAAGCTGTTTAACCCAATATTTGCGCCAATGGGCGTTGTGTTTACGGTCTACGCCATTGTTCTCATTTTGGTGGCCCTGATCCGACGGTCGCGGATATCCCGACTGTTGCTGTATCACCATGACGAAGAAGACGAGGAACACTTTTACACCTCGGGCACAACGGTTCTGTTTCTCACAATAATAACCGTCTGTAGCTATATAACCCTGATCGTTCTACTATGGACACTTTTCTAACTACTAACTCACCAACTAACCAAGTATAATGCACTATTGTAAAGTCAACATACATACACTTATTTGTAAAAGTCAAACTTGTCCTTGTCGGATCCAACCTTGACCTGCGAGCTGTAAGCCTCGTCGAGATCCGACTGCAGAATGACATATCTGTTTTTGCGCACAGCACGCAGTCCAGCCTCCTGCATGATGGCCGCAATGATTGCTCCAGAGAGAGGATCGTTGCGCACAATTAGCGAGTCCAGATCAACCTCGGGGGCAAGAGACATCTTCGACGCAATGGTTGTGAAAATGAGACGACGCTCGCGGCGGTCTCGTAAGCTGGGAAACTCAATCTTGCGGTCCAGTCGTCCCGGACGCATCAGCGCGGGGTCCAGTGTGTCGGCACGGTTGGTGGCCATGATGACCTTGACGTTGGACGTTTGGTCGAATCCATCCATCTGGTTGAGCAGTTCCAGCAGAATACGCTGGACCTCACGGTCTGCACCGGTTTGTGCGTCGAATCTCTTGGTGGCAATCGCGTCGATCTCGTCGATAAAAATAATGGATGGTGAGTTTTCGCGAGCCAGCCGAAACACATCACGGACCATACGTGGTCCTTCACCCAGATATTTCTGCACAAACTCCGATCCAACGACCCGAATAAACGACGCAGTCGTGCTGTTGGCTACTGCCTTGACCAGCATCGTCTTGCCTGTTCCAGGAGGACCATACAGAAGCACACCGCGGGGAGGATCAATACCAATCTGCTTGTATAGCTCAAACTGCGTGAGCGGAAGCTCAACCGCTTCGCGGATCTCCTGTTTCTGCATATCCAGTCCTCCAACGTCGGCGTACGTGACATCGGGCTTCTCGTCTGCTCCCAGCATGGCGATGGACGAGTCGGCCTCTGGAGGAAGAATGTCGACTAATGCGTTACTGTGGCGATGCAGAGCTACACTACTGCTTGCTTTGAGAAGTTCTCGGTCCAGTGTCGAGAGAATCCGCACCACGTAGTTGGATCCTGTGGTGGAGCTAACAATGCCAGTATGCTGATCAATCGGCTCAAGAAACTGTCCAATGACTAGAGGAACACTCTGGATACGCTTGACCTCCTCCTGTGCACGTACCAGCTCTCTCTTGAGATGTCGCTGCTCGTCCTTGATGTACTCTTCTTGCAGCCCCAGCAACTCGAGCTCACGCTCGAGTCGCTTCAGTGTCTGGTACAAGTCTTTTGGTTTGCCGCGCTCTTTGATGAGAAAGTTTGTTTCTGCCTTTGTCAGATTATTATCTGGATCGGTTGCGGTATTGCCACCATTTTTGCCAGTGGCCACCGATGTTATGCCAAGCTCTTCCATGTTGTTTTGGTAGTTTGGTGTCAAGGTTATACACTAGTGGCCCTACATACATACATACCTTGATCTCATCTACATAGATTCTCCCGGTCAATTCATCAACTGCATCAACAGAAAATTCAATTTGAAACATGGCTTCCACAGATAAACTCGACAAACTACGAAAGCTTTCTCTTGAGGCAAAAAACAACGCATACTGCCCCTACTCCAAGTTCCGGGTCGGCTGCGCCATCCTCCTCAACAACGGAGACTACGTCACTGGAGCAAACATCGAAAATTCTTCGTACCCCGCAGGAATATGTGCCGAGCGAACTGCCATGGTAAAGGTTGTCACCGATCACAACGACCAGACCGTCAGAGCCATTGGAATTGCGTCTGATCTCACATCATTCTGCAGTCCCTGCGGCATCTGCAGGCAATTCATCCGCGAGTTCTGCGCTCTCAAGACCCCCATCTACATGTTTAATAAGGACGGCGAGTACAAGACAATGTCGCTCGAGGAATTGCTGCCCATGAGCTTTGGGCCCGATAGCTTGCACGATTAATTTATTTTTGTTGTTGTTTTTGACTCTGCTGAGCCTCAATAAGTTTCTGTTGCAGCTCTTTGGTGTCGGCGTCCACTTTTTCAATGCTTGCTGTAATGTACTTGAGTCGGTCTTCCACAGTGTTGGTGGCTTCGGCCCTGTCTTGCTCTACAAGACCAGGGCCAATCTTGAGGAAGATTTTGTCGTCATCCTGGAGTCCAGCAAACCCGTCTTTGACTATTAGAAGTTCTTGTCTCTGGAGTTCCTGTTTTTGGCGAACCTGCATCAACTCACTGTATTTTTGTTGTATTTCCATTTGTAGGTAGTGTTCGTCGTGGTGGTCGTCGTAGTGTTAGTTCTTGGTGGTGTGGGTGTGGGTAATACCTGGAATAATACACCTACACTGCTAACATGATCTTCAAACCCTGGGCTGAAGTACCGGTGCCTCGCCACCTTCTCGACGAAAATGACGATCTTGACGAACTACAGTCTAAAGCATTGGGATCTATAAGTCCTTACGCCAAAGTGGCAACTACAGCTGCCGCAGCTCAGTCCATTGAAACTCTCGTGGTACTATGCCCCAGACTTGATTTCATCAAATCTGGTCTCATACAAGCATACGGCGAATCGCCCATATCAATTGGCGTTCTAGAGTGTGGATTCTCCGTGGAACAACCCTCGTCTCAAGATGATGAACCTCTCATTGCCCATGTCCCTGAGCCTACCTGTATCGAGATTCTCAGAATAGGTTCGTCCACGGCATTGGTGCAATTTCCCCACCTCGAGCCATTTGTGTGTTACGATGCGGCACAACAACTAATCTCAAGTCTCAAGCCAGCGTCTGTGCTACTTTTGACTCCAGTCAATGCTGTTTCCACTTCGCCGCCGCTGTACTACTTGGCCACTACTACCACTCCCAAACAGCTCAAGATCCCTCAATTACCCCCGCCATTCATGCTTACTGGCATTGGTGCAAGTATTTTCAGCAGATGCGATTCCCTCAATGTCCCCTGTACTGCTCTCGCTCTAAAGGCTGAGGGCCCTACAGGCTATGAAATCGTCGACCTGCCTCAGACCACCCAGCCACTACTAACCGCACTACAAGCTCTTCTGTCCCCGCCCCGTCGTATTGCGCTGAGCAACCCACGCGCGGACGGATTGTACATTTAATAAATCAAAAACATTTCATGGATATTTTATTTACACAGCAGCACGTTCTTGCCCGGCGTGTTGAGCGCGTTGGTCAACTGCTGCAGAACCTGCGCACTGGAACTTGACCCACTGATCGCATGTGTGGTCACCGGCGAGTTCAGTAGCGTCTTGTTCCGGTACATGTCCAGTAGCTCCTGTACCACCGCCATCTTGGAATCAGGGTCCTGTTTGGTCCACTCTGACAGCCAGTACCCGCGGGCCACCAGGTTTTTGAAGATAAACAATGACGTTGGGAACGTCAGTGGTTTCTTGGACATACCGCCATATGTGATCATTTCTGCCGAATGGCCCAATTGTCGCGCAATGTTGGTGGCTGATGCTCCTCCCACACAGTTGAGGGCCAGCTTGAGGGATTGGCCTCCTGTGACTTTCTTGAGAACTGCCTTGATTGTTTTGCGATCACCAAACTCAGACTCGCTGAGCACACAAGTGGCACCAATCTTCTTGAGCTCGGCTTTGATCTGCTCCAGCTCCTCGGGCGACTGACGGTCTCGTACAACGTTGACGGAATTCAGTCCCCACGCCTTTCCCAGCTGGATCGCGGCTCTGCCCACTCCAGACGTGGCGCCGTTCTGGACCCACCAGTCCCCAGGCTGCAGCTTGACAAACTTGGTCAGCATCTGGTGGGCGGTGGTGGGGTTGACGCTGACTATCGCCGCCTGCTCCGCACTCAACCCGCTTTTATCCTTGATACGATACAGCTGTGATTGGTTGAAAACGGCAGCAGTTCTCCATGTCCCCAGGTTCAAAACCTTGGGCAGTACCCAGTCTCCCGGTTGGAATTGCGACACTGCTCCGGACCCGGCCCGGATCACCTCAAACACTCCCTCGTTTCCTCCAACCGCAATGGGCTCCTTACTACCCAAAATCTTGGCCATCTCAGGTCTCGAGGGATACACTCCCTCGACCTGATTCAGGTCTGCAGGGTTGAGAGGGCATGCAACTAGCTTAACCAATACCTCGTCGGCCAAAGGCTCATCCGGCACCTCGTGCTCTAGTACCCGCAATTGTTCCTGAACTGATCCGTATTCCCCATATACAATGGCCTGTGCTGTGAGCTTGCGTCGAAGCACATGAACTCTGTTTACTGAAGGAATATATCCTGCCCTTTGTCTGGCTAGTTTGAACATGTTGTGTCTAATGTCAACCCATCATGGCGTGACAGCGCCGCACTCAGCGGTGCCTAACCTGACACCATCTCTCAAGTATCCCTCTAGTAATTTACATGTAATGCATTATCTACTCATCGTGGCTCGCTCTCGTACCGATTCAGAGCCATCATCCCAAGTGCTCCAAATACAACCACAAGGACACTCCCAAAGATCCACATCAGACCCAGTGGCTGCTGCTGCTGCGCGGGCATCGCCTTGCGGCCAATCATAGCCCCAGCACCCGGACTCAATCGCCCGCTTGTAGTTTGGCGATGGCTGGGATAAAAAGAATCACTGCTCACGTCTGTTGGAGGAGAGCTGTGTCGGTTGTCTACTCCGTCTCCAGTCGGTGACATATCGGGAGATGATGACGATGGGCTGTGGTGATTAGACGCAGCGGATTCGGCATTTTTTCTGAGCTCCTGGATGGTTTTCTGCAGCGAGTCGCGCTCCTCAACCAAACTCTCAATCTCCTCTTCTTTTTCATCCAGCTGAGACTTGAGGTCTGCAAGCGTCAGCGTCAGCTCCGCCACAGACGCATTCGCTGCTGATTTTGCTAGCTGATGCTGTAGGTTGCTAAACTCTTGTTGTTTCGACTGGATCTGATTCAAAAGATCCGCCACGCTCTGTAATTGAGCATTGTTCAGCTGAATGGCCCTTGCTTCTGTAAGAAGGTTGCGCATCACATTATCAATAATCACCGCTCCTCCATCAGACTGCACTCCCCCACCTCCCAGCATCGCCGCAAGCGCTCCATTGGGTCCATTGCCTCCATTGAGTCCAGATCCCAACCCCCCGGCTCCACTGCCACCCCCCAATCCACTGCCATTGCCGGCGCCGTCTAGTCCTCTTTGTCCATTAACAGTGTCTAATCCCGCTAGCTGTGCTATTTGTGGGTTTAATGACAGTAGTGGTGGTCGCCTGGTGTCGTCTGTGCTGACGTTCCTCCTATGCCGGTGTCCATTGAACATTCCCGATATACCTGTTAGTGAATCGCTGCTTGCTCCTGCTCCTGTTCCTGCTCCTATTCTTGTGTCTTGTCCATTGTTGCCAACTAGTCCAGACACGTCAATGGCAAAGATCCTCTCCACTCGCGCAGAGATCTTTTTGTGTAACAGCGTGATGCCATCATCTCCACAGATATCGATGCCCAGATCCAGCATGTCGTCTTTCTGCAATTCTCGGTCCTTACTGTTGTTGCTGCTGCTGTTGTTGTTGTTGTTGTTGTTGTTGTTGTTTTGGTCGTTGCTTCCATCTTTGGATTTGTTTTCCCCACCTGACGCTGCCCCGCCGATCTTGTCTCCATTAATGTACGTTCCATTCGACGACCCACTGTCTCGAATATACAACTTTCCTGTGTCTTTATCGGCCCAAAGCTCGGCATGTTGCCTACTTAGTACCCTGCTGTCGAAAAATCCGTTATCTGCTGCTGGAAGTGACTTTGCTGTCGTCTGGCGACCCAATTTTAGGACTTCTGGTCCAAATGGAACAATCAATGTCTTCTTGTCAAATGTTCCATTCAACGGCGCTAGTACAACTGCAACGTAGTACTGTTGTCGTCCGCTTGTACTGACCCCTCTCATCTTGTCTATCAATCACAGGGTCTACTATTGCCCCTACGGAACCAACTATCAATGTGGGGTGTCACGTGAGCGAGGCGGACTACCCCTAAATATTGTTTACTATTTGCTTTCAATCTCTACTACTAGACAATTGCTTCACAGCTTGGCCTTGCCATCCATCAGAGAAATGGCCTCGAGAGACATGCCGTATCCACTCTGGAACCCTGTACCGGCAGCACCATAGTTGTGAATAATGTATCGGCCATCGGGGCGTTCTTCTCTTTCAATTCGTACTCCGCCTTCTCTAGCAGGACGCAGACCAGCTGCCTCTCTCATGATTTCAATGGGCTTACTCGCCAGGTGCGGGTGGATGGCCGTGGTGCGCTCAATGATGCTCTGGGTCTCATGGGCAAACGTGTCGCCCGTCCAATTGTTCTTCTGGTAGAAACCACCCAGAATGACTTGTCCACCAGAGTACGGACGGGGGATAATGTACGTGAGGTAGTCTTCGCTGAACAAAGACACATTCTCTCTGACATGTGGGGCTTTAACCACAACAACTTGTCCCCGGATAGGATACACCTTGGGATCCTCCACGCCGCCAAACGATCTTGCGCCAATTCCAGTGCAATTGAATACCACCTTTGTGTTTTTCGACAAAAACGCCTCGTCAATGTGGTCCAGATGTCTTCTGATAAACGTGGTGCCCATCTTCTCAAGATACGTCTTGAGGAACTGAATAAAGTGCGGCGAGTAGAAGTTGTATGTCGTGTAGGTGATGCCATACTCCGCTCCACGTGGAAGCTCCTTTTCAGTCAGCTCCCGGATATCAGGCACATATGATTTGAGGTCATCCATCTTGTTGACCGGTGCATTCTCCTTTTTGGACCACGTTTCTTTTGTGGGGAGACGTTCGAGCCCGGCAGCTTGCCCAAACCTTTTGAA
Organism: Trichomonascaceae sp. Y4102; assembly: GCA_023628915.1. Taxonomy (NCBI): domain Eukaryota; kingdom Fungi; phylum Ascomycota; class Dipodascomycetes; order Dipodascales; family Trichomonascaceae; species Trichomonascaceae sp. Y4102. Next base: position 25,903 of record JAMAJT010000008.1, on the reverse strand, counting down.
CAGATCGTCTAGCGCTAGAAATGATAGTCTATCATGTTTAAGTGCTCGCTCATCAGCTCCTGAGAGACACGAAAAGTTACCGCCAGCGTACGGTGAAGTATATTTGATGCTCTGGTCACCAGGAAGGTGTTCGGCCACAATGGTGATCTTGCTTCCTTTATCTTGCTTGGACAGAATGTAACCGGTATACAGGCCAATGATGCCAGCTCCAACAATCACAATCTCGTCGCTCATGTTGTGTATAGTATGAGCAATACAACCTGATAGCCGCTTGCCGCTTGGCGGCTATCTGTGGATAATTAACTCAGGGTTGTGTAAACACTTTTGGTGAGTAAACATCGGATGAGTGAGCAATGGTGACACTAAGCAACCATTGCCATCATGAATGTGTTCCAGCAGTCGATGTGGTGCTAACAAGTAGTTCTACTATGAAATAGAGACTTTGGTTTACTCGATTAAGAGGCTATGAGGTCTTGAATTGAGCGATTACGGTTCTTGAACAGGGATTGTTTTTATGAAAGCGGGTTGCGACAGTGTGCCGTCCATAATGGTAATAGCATGCCGACCAATTATTACTGTTGAGTGTCGGCATTGATTCTTAGCCTGGGCGGTATTTGGAGTTGCTGAAAAGTAGACAAGATTATGTAGTACTTATACCATCCATACTAACCAAAACCATCCTAAATAATTTAGAACATCCTATAACTCCCACAATTGCTCGTCACTGTGAATAAAACAAACATAACAACAGTGTCATAATCTACAAGTAAGATGATGGTCTTGTGCAGTACTTGACAATTTTGACTGCAGCGTGGGGTAATGCAGGGGGTTTCCCTGCGGCGGAGATCTCCTCCACCAACTCTACTCGCTGGACTTAAATGAAACTGCTTGGACTGTAATACAATTACGCCAGCTCGATTCGAGCTGACTCGCTATTAAGATATATCTGGTTAGAGGTCTTGTTGTCTGCTTCTTCTTCATGGTCGTCCTGGTCTTCATCTTCGGCATATTCATCATACTCCGAGTCATCCTCTTGCCCGTCATCGGCTTCTTGGTACTCGTCGTCATCCTCATAGTCTTCATCATCTTCGTCGTCATCCAGTTCGGCTGTGCTTCGTCCTAGTTGCTGGTTTTCTTCTTCCTCCTCCTCTTCCTCTAGATCAGAAACATCCGGAATGGGATCACGCCAAAAATTCACGTCAGAAAACACCTGCTCTCCATGATGGAACTCCTTGGACGAGACCGGAGGGAAAAAGTGGTCGACAATGTCAATGATAGACACATACGAGCTCTTGTATCCTGCCAACTCCAGAAGCTCCATGTGCACTTCGGAATCCGAATTGATGGTAAAGATCTTGGACTTGGGCACCCCAACCGATCGATACGATAGTGCATCGGTAATACGGTTACCGAACCCAGCGTAGAAGGGCGTCTCTTCGCGGTCGCCGTAAAGAGATCGAATATCTCGTAGACACGCCATCTTGAATATCTCTGGCTTGCGCATAATGACTTCTCGTCTCAGCGCAGCCATGGTTCTGTCTGGTGACAGAATGACTGGGCCGTCGGGTAACTTGAACCCGTCTTGCTCCACATTTCGGAGATATCCCCTTGTGGAGTCAGCCTGGCCCACGGATCGGGACGTGAGGTACATGATATTGTATCCATTGTTGCGGATATCGGTAAACAGCTTACCGACGCCTTCGTGGGTCCAGTCGCGGCCGATGATGGTAAACACGTGACCGAGGGCGTCACTCTTGGTGATGGTACCGTCAATGTCCGAGATTACAATGGGGTCCTGACTGGACCAGTAGAACATGCTGGCCGTGCACGTGGCCTTGCCCTGGTACAGACTAAAGGAAATCTCGTTTTTGCCGGGGCGCAGGTTAAGCCGCTTAAGCTGGTCGGACGTGAGTCGCAGCGTCTTCACAAAGTTTCTCCTGTTGGTTCCTTCGTCGTCACCCTTCTCGGGCAAAGTACTACTAGCCGAGAGCGTGGTTTCCGATGCACGCGGCGACGGTGGTCCATTTGAGGAAACATCCGACGAGTTCGAGTCGAGCGAGGCGTTGCTGTCTCTGCGAGCAAAGTCTCTCAGGGTTGGATCCGAGCTGAAGTGGTGGAGCTGGTTGAGTGACTCGGACCGGTGATGCCTAGTGCCGTTGATATTACTATTAATGCTTGGCTCTGGTGACGAGATACGTAGCCTTCCTTCAGTGTCGAGAGCAATCATATGCTCGAGATCGCTGGGCTCGAGTCCCAGTTCGTTCTTTAGGATCTCGCGGACCTTGGCCTCACTTTCCTTGGCTCCTTCTCCTGTACTTTTGTAGCCGGTCATGTCGAGTACAATGTCTCCATTGTCGCCTACAATGGACTTGATGTTCTGGTCGGTGAACTTGCGGGTGAGCTCCTCCACAATGATGGAGTCACGTTTCTTGAGATCATAATCTTGTTCAGCTCCTCCTTTACTAAGTGGATCCGATAGATCCAGAAACTCTGGTTCTCCAGCATCGGATTTGACTGCTTCTGCCTTCATCTGAGACGACTGTGGCGGAAGTGATGCAACCTCTGCAGTCCCACTGAGCGCTAATGGGCTTGTAGGGACGTCGGTAGGCGAGTCTGCGCCGCCAGTTCCAGCGGTCTGCAGCGGAGACGCATCTGGAGAGCTGGAGGGAGATATGACTGGCGACGTAATGAGCGAGTCTGGAACCGGTTCTTCCGTCTCAAACACAAAAAATGCCTCCCCTCCTTCTCCAAGTTTCATGGGCAAATCAACCACTTCTCCGTTGACTGTGAGTTGGACCTTCTTTTGGGAGGGTCTCAATGTAGAAAACTTGCCGAATCGGACATGGAAGGGAGAGCAAGCAAGGTCGCCATTTTGCTGCTCAATTATAATGACGTCGATGGCACCGCTGAGCGTGGCCGGATTGATGGAGTTCCATGTTTTGGACACCGACCCGAGCGCCCGGCCTACGTACTGCATCTACAGTACTCGTCTTGTGTGGACCTATGTGGTGGGTGCTTGTCTTGTGTCTGGTTGAGCAGCTGGCCGAATTGGGCAACCCTTTTCTCTCATCTTACTATATATATGAATGTATATACATACCGACCTAGGGGCCAAATCTGTTACAGCATTGTAAAAACCTGTATAATATTCATTACATAGGAATAGGACGATTCAATGAGCTCGTATTCAAGTAATAACAAAGAGACCAGCAAGCACTCTCTTGGTGATGACCCTCATCGCCGAGACATGCGGCTAGTTGGTTTAGGTTTGAACCCGTATATTTGATGTGGAAAAAAATATACTCCGGTAGAAACATTCGTCTAATGCCTTCGACACTGGCGGTCTCTGCGGTGAACTTGCAGAATTCCGCCGGCATGCCCCTTAATAATTCACAGAAGAGTATAGATTCAACAACTACAACACCCGGGGCAACCCCTACTACGGCGCCGGGCGCCGTTCAGCAGGAAGCATTCCGAGGGTTTGTATCCCATGCTCTGGACCAGCTAGTCCAGTACTCCAACGTCGAGCCGCTTTCGATAATTGTTAGTGGACTGGTGGCAAGTAAAGATTATGCACAGTTCCAGGTTCTGGTCTCAATGCTGTCGTGCAACATTTCTCGACTTGACTCTGCCAGTTGCAACAATGTCGTCAAGAGTGTTTTGTCGCTGGACTGGTCGCGGCACCGGCATGTTCCTTTTATGAACGCATACGTCAGGTTCATGACTGTTTTGGTTAGTGGGATCCCTCGCTGGTGGCCCGACGTTGCCAATAAGGTGGTTGCCGATTTTGTGTATGCAGACTGCACGCCACACCACACGATGCTGGCGCAAGTTATTCACATTATACCAACAGCCACGGCTTCACTTCACCGAACCATTGCGAAGCACCTGCCACATAAGGCCGACACTGCTAAACGGACCCTCAATTACTTTAAGAACCTGCTTCGCCTGGCATCGTACTGTCCTGGCCTACAGCGGGCGATTTGGGGATTGATCTTTGAGCGGGTTGTGCAGCTTGATGTCGAACTTTTTGATGATGATGACGACATTGATGATGATTTGGACCTTGAGGTAGATGAGGAGGAGGATGACGACCTAGATGATGATGAGGAGGAGGATGGCCTAGAAGACGAAGATGAAGACGACGACGACGACGACGACGACCTAGAAGATGACGAATTATCTGATGAAGATGTGGCCGACGGAGAAGAAGAGTTTCTTGGCGAAATCAACCTCAAACTCAATAAAAATTTGGACCAGCTCATGTGCCTAATCATGAGTTATCTCGACAACCTACCCATGAAGGACCTTACCCAACTGTTCCCCACACTACTGGACCAGTTTCAAAACTACATTCTACCTACTCACCGCACACGGTCTGCGCAGTTTGTGCTGTTCCATGTGTGTGGACGAGGCCCACAGCTGACTGAGCTGTTTCTCATGCGGCTCGTTGAGCTTGCGTTGGCGTCCGACGAGAGCCCTGAGAGAAGACAGAAAAGCATGCAATACATTGCATCGTTTGTAGCGCGCTTTTCACGGCTGGCCCGACCTCAGGTGGTGTTCATTACGTCTTTTCTTGCCCAGTGGGTGGGACGCTACATTAGCGAGCGCGAGGTTGAGGTGGACTACTATACTGGGTCTGGGTCCATGGGCCGGTTTCGTATTTTCTATGCCGTATCGCAGGCACTCTTTTACATTTTTTGCTTCAAACACCAGCTGTTACGAGTGCAGGGAACTGGTGAAAAAGACGAATCACGCTGGGAGTCGGACATTGATCTGCTCTTCCAGCGCATGATTGTCAGCCGATTCAACCCACTGCGCTACTGCAAGCAGACGGTCGTCAACATGTTTGCCGAGGTGGCGCAGCGCGAGAGCGCTGCATACTGCTATACAGTTCTAAAGCAGAACCGAGGCGGGGTTACTCGGTCTGTGTCCAATGGCACAATTTCAGGCGTCACTGCTTGGTCCAAATCCCGCGACTTTGCTGCTCTCGAGGGGTACTTTCCCTTTGATCCACTGACTCTCAAGCGGGCCAAAACGTTTATTCGCCCAAACTACATTGAATGGACAGACACATTGCCGCCTGATAGCGAGTCGGACGATGCGTCTGCCTCAGATGAGGACGGAGGAGAGGATTCTGACGAGGATATGGACACCGACTCGGATGGGGCAGACTACTAACTATTTAATGTATCACATATGCATGTTCACTAGTATATTAAATGCATGTTAATATGGCTACTACTATTATATCACTTGCGCTTCTTGCAGGCCTCGTGGACCGCGCGGCTGAGACTCACCTCCTCTGCCGATGGTGGGGTGCTGTTGGCCTCCTTCCACCGGCGGCGGAAATCCTCTGCTTCCGAGTCGTACTGGCGCACTCTGCGGCGAAACTCCTCAGTGTTACGATTGTTTGTTTCCTTGATGGACGCCGTCTGGTCCAGGTATGGTTTCTTGTCTTGTTCTGGGAACTCGCGCCACATTTTGCCCAGGGCGGTACGCACCTCGTTACGGGTGGCCCGAACCGTAGGGTCGTTGGTTGCCTGTTGTTTGAGACGGTCAGTGTCTTTGCGGCACTTTTCCCAAAAGTCTTTTTGGAAAATGAGGAACGGGTTTGCGCCGGACCGTTCTGGCTTGACGGGGCGCTCGCCGAGCTCCTTGATGAGGTCGTGGCGCATTTTTTCATTGTCGTGGGAAACGCGCTCTTCGCGCAGACGTTTGAGTTCTTCCTCGGCACTCTCGAGGGACTCGAGAGTGCCGCGCTTGTTGTTGTGTAGCAGCGATTTGGCCGGGATTTGGCCAGTCGGAACTCCCTGCGGCGTGTGCGCCTGTGTGTTATGGAGAGGAAGGGGAGTGGCCGACGCTCCAGTAAGTGCACTCAGAGCATCGTCATCCATACGGAAATTGGGTGTTCCCTTGGACGAGCCACCAAGGCTTCTAGTACGATGGTCCTTGGGTAGAATCAATGGCTGGGGAACGGTCATGTCTCCAATGAAACTAGCCAACACCTCGTTGGCTGCCCTCAAGCCTGATAGGTATGCTCCATGGACGGTACCAGGATAACTTCTGCATGTGGCCTCACCAGCAAAGTAGACTGATTTGTTGATGGGACGAGCCATGAGGTCGTAGTCTGCTCCTGTGGCCTCGAGTCCCACGTACGAGTAGGTGCCACGGGCAAATGGATCAATCTGCCAGCGGGTGACCACACTCTCCACGAGTTCCATGGGTCCATTGGTATTAATGACCCTGGCTATGACTGCTTGAGCCTTGTCAACCAGCTCTTCGTCTGTCTCTGATACAACATGCTCCGATGCATTGCCTGTTAATAAACCCACAAGACACGGTTTGCCCACTGCCTTGGTACAGTTCCAAAACATGTAAAACTCGCCGCGAACATCCTCAAAGTCTTCCTGGGACGACGCGCCAGAACCTTGGGGCCCGCGTACACAACAAAAGATATCCTGGTCCTCATCCCAGAACGCCTGCTTGTAGATGAGGCAGACCTTGTTGGTGGTTCCAAAACCCAGCCGCTCGATCGAGTCCTGCTTCCACTGCGGCAGATCGGGAATAAACTGAACTGTGCGGTCCTTGAGCACTCCCAGTGGAGCCGTCACCACAACTCTATCAGCGTGCAGCCGCTCGCCGTTTTCCAAAAACACATGGGCACTCGAGTCATCATACTCAATCACCTTGGCACACGCATTGAATCGTACATCGAGTGTCTCTGCATAAGTGTACAGACCGCGTACCAATGACATGTACCCATTCTTGATGACCGAGTATCGACCGGAAAAGTCGTGGCCCTCGTCCTGGTTCCAGCTGCCTAGAGACAGCTTATCGAGGTGCGTGCCCGCCGAGTACTCGAGGTTTGCCAGGTGCCAGTTTAGTAGCTGAATATCCATTAGAGACAGCTGCGCCACGTCCTTGAGCTGATGGATGGCGCCATCCATTGTTTGTCCTAACGAGGGATGGACGTCACCCTGGGGTTCAGGTACAACGTGGACCTTGCACTTTTTGGCTGTTGTTGGTGGGGTTGTAGTTGCGGTTGTCGTATTTGTGGTGGTCGCCGCCGCCGGCGACGACCACCCGTCGAACGAGCCGTCAAACTGCTCAAACGTCTTCTCAAACGGATCAGCTTCTCGCTCGCCCTTTTCGTAGATCCCAATACTCTTGAGAAACTTGAGCTCCTCCTGGGTTTCCGACTCCTCGCTCACGTACTTTTTCTTGGTGCTGCCGTATTTCTTCTTGGAAGTAGCGCCGCCATGGTTCTCCTCGGCGTCTTCATACTTGGCCACGGTCTGCGACTCGTGCAGCTCGTCTCGTACGGTTGGGTCCTTGGCCGCATGCATCAGCACACGATCGCCTTCTGCCGTGCGCGGCTTGGGTACGGGGTTCTTAAACTCTGCTATTCGTTTCAGTAAATGGCGGTATAGCAGGTCGCCGCGCTTTTCGGTATCTTGGTCCACTTGTTCTCTTGTAACTTCGTCGTAGAACGCGGCCGGTGGTGCCATTGCCTCGATCGGAAGCCCCAGCTGTCTTCTCACAAGCACTCCTAGTGGGTTGCCGGCACCGTACCCCATAATCACATGCGCACCCAGATCCACCATTGCTGTGGACGACTGGTCCGATTTGAGAGGCGCCGAGTAGATGCGTCCTCCGATTCTCCGTCGTCCCTCCATCACAATGATTCGTGGTACATCCTCGTACTTGCTGGCAAACCGAGACGCATAGTGCTTGGCCAGAGACTCAAGCTGGCGCGCAAACCCGAGCCCAGCAATGCCGGCCCCAATGACCAGCACCGTGGGCCGGGGTCGCAGCGACGCCGTCTCAATGTCGCCCATGTCCACGGTGGGGAACACGGTATCGACACAGCCATAGTTGATGTATCCCCGTCTTACCAACCACTCGTAGGCAAACTCCGCCAACCCAAAAAACCTCTCGTCACGCACACACCCAGCAGCCTCTGCCATTGTCACCGATACCGTGGGATTCGCCATCCACAGCCTCAAAATGCCGTTGCGCACGTTTAGGTACGTGGTCACGTGGACCTGCGGCAGGTGCGATCGAAGCAAATCGTGCTCGTCAATGGCCAGCGAGTAGGGGTCGAGTCGCGACGACACTGCAGCAGCTGCACATTGTGCTGCGTAATGGCTGCTCGATAAATCGGTGGGAATCGAGCTGCGAGCCTTGTATTTTGATCTTGCGATTTCTCGTTCCCTAATAATGTCTGGCGACGCATTTAGGTTCAATCTAGGGATCCCGTCGCTGTATGTTGAGCTGGGTTGTGGTGCCATTTGGTGGGGTATACTTTGGTATTGTAACATTGGTTGGTTTTGCTGTTGCTGTTGTTGTTGTTGTTGTTGTTGCTGTTGTTGGTTTTGTTGCTGTTGATGCTGGTTCTGTTGCTGCTGTAAATTTGGCTGATAATAATCATGTATCATCGGCACAGATGTCTGGGGTTGTAGCCGATGAGATCCTGGATGGGACATGGAACTGTACTCGGGGGTGTTGACCGCATGGGTGATCGGGGCAGAATGGCTATTACGATCCATCATTCCCATTGGACCCATTGCATGGTGTGCTAGATTCTGTAGTGCAGACATATCCCGTCCCTGGTTCTGTCTACCATTCCCATTAGTATCTTGTTGTTGCCTACCAAAAGTGTCCTGGGTGGGTTGTCCGTCTCGAAAGTCCATTGCCCATAGGGGCTGGCAAGTTCCTTCATCCTTGGCGCCAAAAATCGGACTACTGTTTCGAGACCGTTCTGCGTAATCAAACGCAGGGTCTACCCCGAGCCCGGGAATCCGCCGGTCCATTCAATAGGTGTTTGTCGTTCTTTCTTTCTTGTAGTAGGTGGAAGCGTTTTCAAGCCATGGCTCCCAGCGCTAGGGTTAGACACGGCACACGACTACTGCACAATGTCGTAACTCTACAGAAGACGGTAATAAAACTGTGCCAACCATATGACTGGGAATAATCATTTGGATACAACTGAGAATAAAAGTAATAAAAATTTGTCTAATAGCCCCTGGCAAGACGCCATGCCATGTACCGAGCACTATGGCCACATTGCGATGGAGTAATCGCCGTATCCTCCTCGCTGTTGATACCTGGCTCCTGAGCCTTGGGAAAAACACTCTGCCGCTCAGGAATCCATACTGGAGGAGCAGCAAACCATACCATCTGGCCGCGGCTCTTGGCCACAGACTCCAGCTCCGACGCCGGAAGAATGTTCTGGACCTGCTCGTTCAGTGTGAATGCAAGTGAAAACCCAGGCGACATATATGCAGGCAATGGTACAGGCATGCGGCGTCCAGGAGCAGGCTGCGACGCCTGCCGCCATATCTCCGCCATCTCTGACGAAACAGGCGTCTGCATCCCGCTGGGTGTACTGCGGTACTGCTGATACGGACTGCCATGTAGTTGCGCTTGCTGGGTATGTGGGGTCACTTGGGCTGCTGCTCCTAGTGGGACTTGCGCTTGCGGGCCCTGTGGTGTCACTTGTGGGGCTAGTGGGATCTGCGTGTGCTCGGTGGGAAGGTAGACACCTCCTACCAGTGGTGGTGCGTTGGGCATCACAACCTTGGGGTCTGGAACTGGGTCCGACACAGCGGCGTTGGGCCGCAGTAGGTGTTTGATTGGAGATGGGTAGCGCGTCACCGGAGGATATGGGTCGTACTCATCCATTTCGTACACGGGATCCACGTTGGACCCGTCGGGCCCACAGACCTTCCAAGTCCGGATCTTGACAAACGACTTGTCGTCGTCGCTGTACTTGGATTCGCAGCAGAACACGGGAGTTGTACGCAGGTCCACGTGGCGAGGTCGGCCCCGGAAGTATTTGTTTACGTACATGACAAAACACCGCCCCACAATGTCTTCGATTGGGTGGTCCTGGTATCGACCAGAATGGAACACCTCGTTTTCGAAAAAGAGCCGGTCCACCGCGTGCACCGTCTGCTCGGGCCGGTAGAACCACAGAGCGTTCAGCCAGCGGCGGCCGTCTGATGTCTGCCATAGCCGTTGGATGAGTCCAACCACGGGCTTGACTTCAACGCCAGGCACACTAGTACTACTACCGGCGGCGGCGGCATCGGCGTTGGCGTTTCTTAGCAACACCCAGTCGCCAGCTCGGTATGTTTGTCCACCGAACTGCACTGAGTCCAGTACTCTGTGTAGACTTTGTCCTGGTTCACCATGCACCACGTTATCTTTGGGGACTAGCTTTCCGCTGGCGTCCAACTCCTGCCGCATCACGTCCTCAGTTGTGCTGCGCAGAATACGCCGTAGTGTCACTGCGTCCTGGTGGATCTTTGTGTCCACGTCGTAATACTGCTGTGCATTGCTGACCATCTGCTCCATATCCTTGAGAAATGCCTCTACCGAGTCGTAGCTGCGCTCCTTGATCCTCCTGGTGATCAGGTCGAGGCTGACGGGGTTGGCGATCTTTTCGTAGTAATCGGGCATTTGTTTATTGCTTGGAAGCCTGTCGAACCCCAGAATGATCATGCGGTTCTTGCTGTCGCGTGCTTTTTGTACTGCCTTGAGAATCGCATTGATACGGACTTCGTGTGGTTTACGCACCAATGGTGGTCGACCTCTCTTTCGCTTGACGACTGGTTCATCTGATGCCGGCAGGCGTCGTTTCTTACTGTCATCTTGGTATTCGTCGTCGTCTGCTTCCTCTTCTTCTTCATCATCACCATCTTCGTCGTCGTCTTCATCTTCATCTTCGTTCTCCTCATCTTTAATCACAGGATACGGCAATCCTGGGGGAAGTTGGGATCTAATGACTCGCTCGAGCTCGGACGCGGCTCGAAACGCATCACTTGTGGGTTCACTCGTCAGTTTCACGTTATACACCAGTTGGGCAATGTCGCGTAGAAAAAGATTAATGTCGCCTCCAAACTCTCCCTTGCCTACTTTTTCTCGAATAATGTCAAGCGACATGGGTCGCTTGACCTTGTTGTAGTATTCGCTGTCTCCATCAGGTAAACTGCGTAGTGGTCGGAACCTTTCCACCTCGTATAGTTTGCCGATGATCTGGTCCATTGTGGTAGCACACACACCACAGAGTTAGGAATATTAGAATTAACAACCAGGCGGTGGAATAAGAACATGCCTGCCGACTGTCAGAACTACACCCATATTTACTGACTATAATCAATAGCAATCGATTTGACTGACTATTATCAAAAAAAAAAACATTCATTGACTGGCGGCGATATCGTTGGAGTTGGCAGGGGATTTTGGTGCTTACGTAACTCACTGACCCGTAGTGATGTATGTATTCCCAGTCAGCCTCAGCATCAGCAGATCAACATGCGCTCTACACTACTTGTAGCCGCTTGTTTAGTTGCAGTCAGTGCCAGCTCCAGATACATCATTGCAGATAAATCTGATTTTGTCATGGACAAATCAATCCGTCTTTTCAAACGAGGCGAGTTTACCATTCAACAGGACGATATAGTGATGATGCCCGCAGACGGAGAATCGCCCCACCATGGCCCCACTCTTCTCAAAACAAGCCTTGCTGTCGACCGCGAAATCTCCATCTTTGCCGGCTACGTCCGCAACTTTGTCAGCCTCGAAAAGTGGTTCGACTCGAAATCAACATATACTATTGTACTAGCGCCGACCGATAGGGCCGTGGCGGCACTTCCCATCAAGCCATGGCAGTTTCCCACTCCAATCACCAGCGACACTCCAGAACAGGAACAAGACACAATTGCTCACGACAACATCCAGTCGTTTTTGGAACACCATTTACATATGGGCTCTATTCCTAGTGGTGTTGCTTCATACAACCTTGAGACCCAGGCTGGTGACATACTTCAAGTGTCTGAGGAATTCGGCAAGACAACAATCACACACAATGACAAGTCACTACTTGTGGCTCGCAAGGTCAATGTAGACAATGGCGAGATTTGGATTCTGGACGAAGCCCTAGTAAACGGGTCCACTAACTGATATTTATTGTATGATCAAGGTTATAATGGTTTCGCATGGCTGCATGACTGCTGCCGGTAGGCAGTTATTGTTTCGCAAGAACTACTACTAATTTACTGCAGTTAAGTGGCCACTCAAATGGCCATAAAGACTTAAATGGTAGCGGCAAATAAATGTATGGTTATAAGTGGTGCAACAAAGTTGTGAGGGAAAATATTACCATGCTCCAACAACTGACCCGATATGCCAGGCCAAGAGCCCTGGCGTTGAGTAGTGGATGTCGGATAAGGAGCAAACACACAAGTAGCACGCCCAACGAGGCGTTTCCGTTTTCCAATGTCTCGGAACAACAGATGCGCGAGTGGACCGACCAGCTGCAGAAACAAGACCTCCACTTCCAGGCTTTTTTTGCCCGTCACCGACCACTAATGGTGATGGATACCAACTCATCTGTGGCTCAAGAGCCGCGATCCATGAGTGATCTCCTCAGCGGGCGTTCTGGTAGTGGCAGAGGGTCCACCATGGTGTATAGCCCAGGATCCAACTGGCACGAGCCTGGTAGACACCAGTCGGTTCCGTTCAAAATTGCATCACAGCTGGGTGCATTTGACCGCGACACCACGCACTTTGCAGATCCCCGGATTACCAACAACAACAACAACAACAACAAACCCGAGTCAAACCGGGTGACGGGATGCTCCGTCATGAATATGGACGGGGAGTCTGCGTTGGACGACGCTACCACGGTCATTGTGGCCCACACCAGAACAAACGAGTCGGCGCTTGAGGCTGTGATCTCCTTCCTCAATGAAAAAGTCGACTTTGAACATTCCACCGACATGCATGCCACCAGCGTCAAGCGCAAGCGCAAGCTCAAGATGAATAGACACAAGTATAGAAAGCGGCTCAAGGCACAGCGCGCGCTGCGCAAGAGGCTTGGCAAGTAACGCGTGCTAGCTGTATATAGTATTATTGATTCGACTGCCAGTGTTTTTCAAGAAAGTCTGCAAACATGGGCTCGATACGGTCCAGCTCCATTTGCTTCATTTTGTTGAGCATAACAAAGTTGCGTCTTGTGCGGTTTAGGTCTGCTACTGATAGGTGCTGTGGCAAAGTGATGGCAGTGCCAGTGGATAGCTTGACGGTGCCACCCGGGTTCACAGAGTGCAGTTCCTTGACCTCGTTGACGACGCGGACGGTGATGCGCTCGAGCTCGGTCAGAAAGTTAGTAGGGGCGACGGGCTTGAGGAGCGTCGCCTGGTTCGGCGGCTTGGGCGTGGACTCGGTCAGGTGTGTCCATATCTCGGATGCAAGTGGATCTATACTTGATTCGTCGGGAACAATGGTAAACAGCGGTGAGTCCCATCGAGCCATGGCATTGGGCTCCTCATATCTGAAATTTAGCTGATCAAATAGATCCTCGGGCCATGGATTGGAGCTGGATTTATTCCACTCACGACACTTTTGGTCTGATGCGCCGACCTGGACCACCGCATAGTTGGTTACAAGCGCCTTGGCTTCACAGAACAGCTGGTACCGTACACCTTTGATGTAGTTGAGGTTATCGAGAATGATGATGCGCTGTTTACTCAGTAGCCTTTTAACTGCCGACTGCTGGGCGCCTCGCGTGGCCTTTTCTGTGTGCAGATTTCTGTAAGTTTCCTTTGGAATACTCAGGAGCTCGTCGTTGATGAGTTCGACTGAATTGAACGGGCATTCTGGATTCTCAGCGATTTTGGTCTCCAAAGCCTCTTTTAGCTGATTGGCACGGGTGGTTTTTCCACAACTGGGTCGGCCAGTAAACAGAATCAGCGGCATGTAATCTGATATAAAATGAGCCCCACCCCAGCCACACCTAGTAATCTACAACATGACTACAATCACCGAAGAAACATTCGTCAAGGCTTACTTGCAATTGCTCCATACAAAATGCCCAGAGCCCGTCAAAAACACGTCCTATGTCGGAACAAATGGCCAATATGTCTCAATTCCCGCTTTCCCCACCCCTAAAAAGAAGACCGAGTCTGACAACAACACCACCACCAGCACCACCACCACTGAACCCAGCCAGCTCAACATCACCGTCAAATCCCTGAAAGCCCCCAAGTTCAATGAATCACTTCAACTAAGTGGATCCAGCTCAGTCGCAGATCTCAAACAAAGGCTGGCCCACTATGGCCCCATGAAACTCCTCCTCAAGGGTAAGGTGATTCCTGATTCAAGACAGCTCCAGGATCTAGCCGACGCAGCGCAATCCACCGACCTAGCATTCATGGCAATGGTATCGTCTGAATCTCCCCAACCAGAATCCCCTCCTCTCAGTGCTCCAGCTGAGTCACTAGTCTCCACGATACCTTGGACACAAATCGAACAAGTGCTTGCTGCTCATCTGCCAGCACAGCAAGCTCAGTCTGTGCTGGCCAAGTTCAAAGCAAGCGTATAGTTTTATTCTATACATTAGGACCGACATCAAAGGTATATATTAAGTGACGTCTATTAGTAGGACTTTTTGAAACTGGCACGCATGCGCTTGCTGAACTGAGACCCCAGGGTCGGAGTGGTCTTGTTGGATTGCAACTTGGTAAACGCGTCGAGGTCCGTCATGTCTGATGATGGTCCATTACGCCGGCGGTCGGCAACAAAGGCTCGTAGTCGCACAATCTCCTCCTGCGAAATGTGACCAAACCCGTTTTTGCGCTTGAAACACTGGTCCATTAGGACCGCCGGGTCCAGCATCCGCTTCGGATAGTTCTGCAGCACTTGGAACATCTCCATCTGGTCGGTCATGGCAGACATGTCGGGCTCGGCCAGTTTCATGATGGTGAGAGCAACTCGGAACAAGATCTTTGAGTCCTCGTAGAAGAAACAGTCCCATACCCGCAGCATTGTCTCGGTAGGCAGCACATTGATGAAGCAGCTCATGAACCATGAAGCAGTACATAGGGTGATGGGAGGCAAGCGAGCCAGAAAATTCGGATAATGAGCCCCATCAAAGTTCACACCCACCTTGTCCCATAAATCACCCATCCGCTCCTTGACACATAGCACCAAAACACCCTGGTCAATGTTAACACCCTCAAGGTTGACTTCGTGAACCCCAGGAAGGTACCGCTGGGTCACAATGACCAGCATCCAGAATGCACGCTCCTCCTCCATGAACAGCAGCAGCACGCCGGCAATGAAGTTGAGGCTCTGGCAGTAGCCGATCTTGGGCTGGTACACGGAAAACGAGCGCAGTACTCGGCGAAGAGCCTGGATTATCGGGGTCTCACCCCCAGTGGCCGACGAAGATCCATGGTCGGTAGTAGGATCCTCACGAAAGTAGACATTGTCTGGGAACGTGCGGTTCAGATCCCGCTCAATGAGCTCGGTATCGTTGTTTTTGAGGCTGGCGGTCTGCTTGGCCAGCCGAGCGTAGAGTCCTGGGTGGGCATTGAGGATCTCGTGGCCTCGAGCGTACCAGAACCACGCACTGCCTCTATACTCTGCCGGAATGCCCTTGCGAATATAGCGCTTGAGTTTTTCTGAGCGGGCAGGGAATCGAATCGGTCGGTCGTCGTCGGGATAGATGCCGTTTTCCTTGAGGAGTCGCATCCATTTGCGCTTCCGCCGCTGCAGATACGGCTTGTACTTGGCCCACCAGGCGTCGTACTCCTCGGCCGAGCAATTGGGTGTTTTTTTGCGGTACCCATATCTATCTCTATCCGAGGGGCCTTTGTTGTTACTAGGATGGGTGTGACTGTGGTCGTGGTGACCTTTGCGGTCATGGGAAACCTCGATCTCTATACTGGATCGGACGTTTTCGACTCGTTCACGCTCTTGTTCTGCTTCGGGAGTTTTATGTTGTTCTGATTCGTTAGTAAAGTATTCGCCAATGATGCTTTCGGGCTGAGAGTAGTGTTCGTCGTCACTAATATTATTGTGGTTACTACCGGCTGTGTCAACGTTTAGTTTGTCAAAGGCATTTACCAGAGTTTGATCTGTGGATGATCCCGGGTCTGCGTCATATTGGTGTTCGGCTGCCTGAAGATCGGAAGATGATTGGGCATGTTTCAGCCCCGGTAATGCTCGGAAGGCAGCTGGCATCCGCAACGAAGGCAGTGATCCATTGCGGTGCATCATGCTGGACCCCTGGTCGTATAAATGACAAGGTTGTTGTGGGGCTTTGTGAAGTCAGACAAGTAAACTACAAGTATCTTCAATGTCACAAACAATCTTGATATCATGAATATAAATACGGCTCAAGTGCAGCTCGCGCTTGAGGAGGCATCTGTACATGGTCTATGGCCACCTGAATTGCCCGAGTCAAATGCGGAGGTAACGTTTCTCCACTAAAACCGGCAAGAACCGGAGGAAGTGTCTGTAGCAAATGGTTTATGCTCTTTTCGTCTCCAGTTTTCACCACCACCGAGGCTATCTTACCAAGAGTCGCAGGAGTCAGCTTGTTTTGTGCAGTAGCCTCATTGAAAAGGGCCCAAAAGCGCGGCCACCACCGTCCATGGACATAAGCAGACAAGACAAACACAAGCAGATTCTGATACCCAGATTGAAGAGTGCTGGGTGTCAAGACTGACAAAATGGCGCCAAACGTTGGGTGCATAGCTTGAGATAGCGGGGACTGGTGGTCCACTGGTGTGGGGTCGGCAACCGCGTCGTCCGTCTCAAACTGGTACTGTTCCCAGACAGGACCAAACACCATGCGGCACATGTCGATAAGCACGGCTTCACTTTTGCAAAAGATGCGGCCGGTCTGTTGGAACGCTAGGCGGTGTAGGCGTAGAAAGTACTGGTGGCGTTTCTGGAAGCTGGTTAGGTCTGGCTGCGACGGCGTTGCTGCGATTGCATGCACCGCGTTGAAAAAGTCGTCTTCCGTCAGCACAAAGCCGCTTGCCTGCTGGATCTCGAGGTCGCGGACGTACTGCTCGACTCGCGAGTCGATTTCCTGGAAATCGGGGGTATGTTCAGTCGAAAACCTCCGAAGAGTGTGGTACTCGCGACGAGGCATGTCGAACTTGTCGTTGAACTTCTTCCATCCCCGGGTCTTTTGAGGCGCCCACAGCTCCTCGAGGTTGACGTGCTCGCGCTTATCTTGAGTAAACAGGTGGACGTAGGTGTTGTCTATTTTGAGCACGACCCAGGACCCAGCTCTTGAGGTGGGATCCAGCGACTCGCTAAAGGGATCGCGGTTGATGATTCCCTTGCGCTGGGCCCTCTTGCGGGCTCTTCTGGCCAAAACCCTCACAAAGTTGGGGGTCAGCAGTCCTTCGGTGCTAATAAGCTGTCCATATTCATGCTTGACAAACGTGGCGAGTGCCTGGCCGGCACTTGCCAGATGGGGTGAGCTGGTACCAGTTGCTATGAGGAACACGGCATCGTCTTCAAACGGGCTGTCGTCGGCCACTTGAGCCAGATCAACGTAGGTGATGTCCTTGAGGTTAAGGTCTGCAGCAAGGTAGTTTGCGATTTTCTGGACCTTGGGAGCTGCCGACTCGGGAAGCTCCACTTTGGCGGCGTCTATCTTTCCAAAGAGATCTTCATGGGGTGTTTGTTCCTGGCGCAGGTACCAGGGGATTTTTTTGTCAGAGTTGAGCTGTGAGCTGTCGGTTGGTGAGTCCGAGCCGATCTGTGAGTAGCATCGACCTTTATATGTACAAGAGACAAACCGACGGGCCACCGGGAGGCCCCTTGTTAGTGACCGTGGGAACATAAGTTTCACTAGTAGTTCACTAGAGATACTTGACTAGATTGTTCCCAATTTGAGGCTGGCCCTAACCATCATCACACGTCTCACGCGTAGGCAATGTCGGTGAGAGCCCAGATCAAGGCATGGGAGAAGCAATTTCAAAAAGAAAATGGACGAAAGCCCGAAAAGTCCGACATCAAGGGAAATGCCGCGATTCAGAAGCTATACAGAGCGTACTGGAAAAAGACCACGCCTAGTACACCCCAAAAAGCATCCCAGTCGGCGTCGCAACCACATTCACCATCGTCGCCACAAGTAGTACAAGAGATTGGTCCTACACCGCAGAATGGAGGTCGAGTCCGTGGGATCTTTGATCGTATTGAGTTCACTACACCAATCAAAAGCGACACTCCAACCAGAAGCAGAACGTTACTCATGACACCTGCGAGCGTAAGAGAGACACCACGATACCTTGATTTTACGCGAGCACCAGTTCTTTCAACCAAAAACAAAACAGATGGAAGCTTAGACAGCAATGAAGACGACGACGACGACAACGACGACGAGGAAGGTGATCCATGCATGATCTCGCCACTCAAGTTAAGGCCATACATGCGTCCTGCGTCGCACGTGGTAAAAGAACTAGAATCAATCAAGCAGGAGATGAGCCAGATGGACTTTGCTCAATTTGGTGTTTCAGCCCAGGATTTGTTGGATACTGAGCCAGAGGACGACCCCGAAGATAAAGATCCAAACGTGACGGAGGACCCAGTTGACCATGACCCAGCTAATACGTCAAATACGTCAGA
This sequence comes from Trichomonascaceae sp. Y4102, assembly GCA_023628915.1. Taxonomy (NCBI): domain Eukaryota; kingdom Fungi; phylum Ascomycota; class Dipodascomycetes; order Dipodascales; family Trichomonascaceae; species Trichomonascaceae sp. Y4102. The sequence continues at coordinate 7,462 of JAMAJT010000008.1, read as the reverse complement.
ACCACAAACAACAAAACTCAGGGCTAAAACAATGAAACGCCAGACGCGACGCGTACACCTCCGACCAGTGGTGTCCCAACCCGATTTGGATGAACCCTCAACTGTATCTGACAACACCAACAACAGCAAACCTGTCAAACAGGCAAACTACCAACGGCTGAAATTGCGACACACTTCAGGATACAAAACCAACCGCAACAAGATTTACAAGAGTCGAAGGCGATAATGGACGTCAGCATCAACGTGACCAGCGACCTCACGTCGTCAGAAAGAAGACTATCGCCCGAGTGGACGGTGGGACAGCTCAAGTCGAAACTCGAGGTAATCACAGGCATCCCACCAGCCAGCCAGAAACTGGTTTTGTACAATACGGCCGACAGCGGCGTCGAACTAACAAACGACACGGCGCGGTTTAGCGAGTACTCGCCAGTAGCGTTTGCAAGACTGCATGCATTTGATACCCGCCCAGTAGGGCAACGAAACGAGCTGGATGAACTCAGCAGCAGCCAAATAGATACATTGCAACCAAATGAGACGTTCCGATTAAGCGACGAGCAGTATGATCAGCGCGAAGACAGCGTGCGAGCCTGGAAACGCAAGAACCAGCTGGGGCGATTCAACACCAGTGCCGCTGAAGCAGAAGCCAACGCATCACAACAAGCCATCAAGGAGCGCAATATCACTGTAGGCGCGCGGTGTCGCGTCAGCAGTGAAAAACTAGGCACCGTCCGGTACATTGGTCCCGTGGCGGAGATTAGCAACAATCCGGCGAGGCTGTGGGTCGGGGTTGAGTACGACGAACCTGTGGGCAAGCACAATGGTAAGGGCTATTTTGCGGCAGGCGCGAGCCGTGGGGCGTTTGTCAAGCCAGAGTTGGTTGAGGTTGGCGACTTTGCCGAAGACGACTATGAGTTGTAATGATAATGAATTACTAATTAATGAACTACTTATTAATAAATGAATTAATGACTGAATTGATGATTGACGACTGACAGAATCATGTGCATGTGAACAATGTTCTGCAGGGTCTTCGCGAAATTACGGAGCCAAACTGCCGCCGAGTGTGGGGTATGCCTCGGTCGGGTATTTTTTTGTGTGTACGTGGGACCATGGTTTGTTCCCCTCGGGTGCGGCTGGTCCTAGGTTTACATTTATAGGGCAACGGCACGGAGTCATAAATAGTGTATCCCACCACCGGCGGATTATCCCACTAACCACAGTGTACCGACTAAGTGAACAAAAAAAAAAAATAACATGCTGCGCATTGTTCACCGAACTGGGCTTCGTCAGGCCAATCTGACTGCGAAGCTGTCGCTTCGTGCTGCTGCTGCATCCACCTGGGCCAAGGTGCCCATGGGACCGCCCGACGCCATTCTTGGAATCACCGAGGCATTCAAGAAGGACCCATTTGAGCAGAAGATCAACCTGGGTGTCGGTGCCTACCGTGACGACCAGGGCAAGCCGTACGTTCTTCCGTCGGTTAGAACTGCAGAAAAGCAGGCTCTAGACAAGGGACTGGACAAGGAGTATGCTGGCATCACGGGTATCCCGCAGTTTACCAGTGCGGCTGCCAAGCTTGCGTATGGCGAGGACAGCGCCCCCATTCTGGACAACCGACTGGCAATCACCCAGACGATTTCGGGAACCGGAGCACTCCGAGTCGGAGCAGAGTTTTTGTCTAGATTTGCTCCGTCCAAGGACGTGTTCCTGCCCACTCCGTCTTGGGCCAACCATAAGGCTGTTTTCCAGAACGCCGGCATGAACGTGCACAGTTACCGGTACTACGACAAGACCAACATTGCGCTGGACATTGAGGGACTGATTGAGGATCTAGAGCGCGCTCCTCTTGGAGCCACGGTGCTCCTGCATGCGTGCGCCCACAACCCCACCGGGGTTGACCCTACCCAGGAGCAGTGGAGACGCATTCTGGAGGTTGTGAAGCACAAGCAGCTGGTTCCCTTTTTCGACATGGCGTACCAGGGATTTGCGTCTGGAGACTGTGCGCGCGACGCCTATGCTCTCCGCTTGTTTGTTGAGGAGGGACTGCAGGTTGCTCTGTGCCAGTCGTTTGCCAAGAACATGGGTCTGTATGGAGAGCGGGTTGGAGCATTTTCGATTGTGTGTGAGTCTGCGGAGGAGAAGGCGCGTGTCGACTCGCAGCTCAAGATTGTGATTCGACCTTTGTACTCGAATCCTCCAATCAACGGAGCCCGGATTGCGTCGCTGATTCTCAACGATGCCAAGCTCAAGGACCAGTGGCTGAGCGAGGTCAAGGGCATGGCCAGCCGCATGATTGAGATGCGCGCTCTCCTCAAAAAGAACCTTGAGGAGCTTGGATCCAAGAAGGACTGGTCGCACGTAACGTCGCAGATTGGTATGTTCTGCTACACTGGACTGAGTGCCGAGCAGGTGAAGCGTCTTGCCGACGAGTTTTCCGTTTACGGAACCCTTGATGGACGTATTTCCATTGCCGGCATCAACTCTGGCAACGTGCGTCGTCTTGCCGAGGCCATCCATGCCGTGACCAAATAAGTATATATTAGATTGATGTTAGCACTAATGAGTTTTGTTTGCACAAGGTTAACTTTACATCAATGGCTAACAACAAGGTGCCCGCATGGATTCTGGCACCATACGAGGAGCGCGAGGTACGAGAGCGATGCCAGGAGCAGGCCAATAAGGCATGTGCAAACTTTTTCATGGAGTTTGGCCGTTGCAGCGAGCAACATCAGCTCCTCTTTTCATGGAAGTGCGCCGAGCAGAAGAAAAAAATGATAGACTGTGTGGCCTACTGGGGGTCGCAGGAGGTGTTTGAGACGGTGCAGTACGAATACATTGAGGAGAAGAAGGAAAAGCTCCGAGCCGAGGGACGCCTTTGATTGTAAATAGACGACAATACTGATTGCTAATTTTTGATGGTGGTGGACGACGCTCGGCGAAGAGACTATAATAACTTGACTTGGGCAAACTGATGACGCATTTGTCAGTGGTGTTCCCCGCAAAGATTGTGTACTTGCTACCCTTAGTGACCTGACTAGAGAATTTGGAGTTAGTGCATGGACTAATCAAATTGGCTATTTAGCAAGCGGGGTATGATGGAAGCAGCAAGAGAAACAAACAACAACATGTCAAGCAAACTCGTTGAACAAGTTCACCGAGTAATCTATGGAGACCGAGATGAGGACGGCGGCACCAATGATGCTACTAGTGGCAAGGCTGACGAGCCTAGACAAACAGCGGCGGACCCGCGGTACACTGAGCGTATTCCTGGGAGCTTTTTGAGCAACAGTGATACCGAGAGCATGGATAGTACCATGATTGGAGGAGAACGGCGCCAATCGAGTCCTGGAACCCTCTTAAGAAAGCCAATTGTGGATCAGGAGTACGACCGAGCCATGGCGCAGGACGCCGAGCGCATCAAGCAGCAGACTGCCAAAGACCGAGGGGACACTGGAGTCCAACAGGCCGAATTGCCGTCTCAAACTGTCAATTCCAAGAGTACGGCCACCAATCCCACCAACAGTGGTGTACAATCTGCTAATTTCCAGACTGGCGAATTGACATCTGACATGCAGAGGTCGGTGAACCAAAGCCTTGAGTCTGGATTACGCCATAATGTCCTTGATACTGGATTCCACCGCAACGTTGTGTCGACAGCTACGTCGTCACAAGGCCAGACCATGGACAAGAGCATGGCCAATGAACATAATGCGTCCAACTTGAGGGGAGCTGGAACTGCAGATGCAGTTGCAGCTGCCGCAGCTGCAACAAGAAGTGCAGGAACCGCACGACCCGCAGAAACCGGAACTGCAGGTGCCGCAGCCAAGCCCCAAGTCAACAAACTGGAAGCTCAACTGGACAAGTACAAACTCCACGATGCCGAGACCGAATGGCATGACGCAACCCCTGGATCCGAGTACACCACCGGACCGCAGGCAATTGACTTTGCTCGGCAGCGAGATTCTGTGATGGAGATGCCTCAGGGCAGTATTAGTCCAGATGACACTGCCAAGATGCCCATGGGTGAGGCACTCATGTCAGAGACCGCCGCACCACCCCCCCAGGAGCCTACTAGCCGCATTGGGTATGGACAGGATAATAGGGTGAGAGGAGAGTCGCCTGCAATGGTGTCGGCGCCACCGGTACCGGGGGGCTCAGAGACAATGGAGTCTATGTCAAACACCGGAGATGGAAGTGGAGTTGGGAGTGGAGTTGGGTCTAGTGTTGGGACCGATCGTCGCCCGCATGAGTATACTATGGCAGCAGGCGGAGAGGAAACGACAGCAGCTGGAGCCCCATCGTACACAAGCAAACCAATTGAGCCGTTCAATCGGGGAATTGGCAATGAAATTGCTGGTCAGGACACCACTCCTCAAACTGCAAGTACAACAGCGTACCAATCTAAACAACAATCTCCAACAGAAACATCTGCGGAAACCAACTATTCTTGGAGTCAAGGCGCAAAGCCTGACCCTAATGTGGGGCAAGGCACGGGGCTGGGCGCGGCTGCTGACATTAGTTCCAAACCCAACACTGTAGGTACAGGTGGCCCTGGGATGGACCCTGGGCACAATGGCGTAGGCCAAGGAGGAGCACAGGCTCAGCGAGGCTCAGGGCAGGGTGCGCCAAAGCCTTTATCTAGTGCCAACGAGTCGCCTAGTTCTCGCTATCCCCAGCCAGTTGAGCAGCAACGTCACGGAAGCAACAAGCACTTTTTCTCTTCTTTGTGGCAGAAATACACTCATACCAACAACAAGGAGGAACTTTCCCCTGCTGCATCCCACCCATCCACTGGTTCCAATCCAATCATTATGTCGTCCGAACATACAACCTCACCCCAGTACGCAACCAATTACCAAGAGCCTGAGTACAATCAGGCTACCAACCAGTCTACCAAGCAAAACTACAATCAGACTGCAAGCCGTGACATGTCTGGCAACAGAGATGTCCTGAATGCCATGGATACTCCTTCCAACCGAATGGCTTCGCCGGCGCTGGAGCCTGGTGGAAACTTGAATCCCGACCGACTGAACTCGAGCGCAAACCCTGCTGCCATTGGCCCAAAGTTCACCACTGACCGAGCAGACTATGACACAAACCCTGCTGCCATGGGCCCCAAATTCACGTCCAACAGAACAGAATTGGACACAAACCCCGCAGCAGTTGGCCCCAAAGTCATTGTCGATACACCATCTACCAACCGCGGTGGTGGCGGCGGCGGTGGTGAACCCCGTCCCATGTACCAAGAGCGACGCAGCAACGAGAGTCACGAGCGCAGAAAGAGCGTGATGGACGCCGTCAAGGGTATCTTCACCACCAAGAGCCGTGACGACGACTATGCTGTGGACGACAATATGAGACGCGGCAGCGCTTCGTCGGCGGTGTCTGGCGAAGGTGACGAGGATTCCGGCAAGATGGACAAGAAGCTCAAGCGTAAGCTGGATCTCCCCACGACTCCATTTGGCCGTCGCATGTCGGACACGGTTCCTCGCCGACCCAAGGAGAATATTATCTTTGATCCCGTGAGCGGCAAGAACATTGCCACGACCGAAACGGCGGATCCCAGCAGAGTGGCAGCCGAGGTTGACAAGGATCTCCCTGAAAGCGTGCGACGCACGCTTTCCAAGCCGTCGCAGTTCTTTATTCGCCAGCAGGAAGAAGAGGCTGCGCGCTGGAGAGCGCAGGCCGCAGAAGAGGAGCGTCGGCGCCAGGCAGAATTGGCGGCAAGACCCGCTTCTAAGCAGGAACGTCGGCGCAGCCTCAAGGATCTGTTCCACCACAAGACCAAAACCCACAAAATCACAAGTTAGTTAGTATATGTCAAGAGACTATTGAAATGGAATGAGTGTAGATGCTTGTTACTCTGTCCCGCAGAATATAAAGATTTCATTGTTTATTGTTATGAATGGCAATGATGAAACAGGCTTCAAACGACTGAGACAAATCTCATTCGAATCAATGCGCCTCAATTACTAAACAGGTATACACTTAGAGTAAAATATGCCGCGATTGCTGGGTGGAGCGCAAGACTGGGAGTAAATCATGGCGTGCCTAGCCCCCCATATGGAGGATGAGAAGCATGCAGAGCCACGATTGCTAAGACTACGTATACTGAGAGTAAAATATGGGACTTGATTTGACAAGAACGGAGAATATAAGTAGCTGATAGGTTCATGCAGCCCACAAAACCAAAGAAAACAGTGATGTTAATAGTGCTCCTCTTCCGTTTACTTTTTTGTCTCCTTTTTTGCTTTGATCCTCTTGTATATTTTCTTCGTTTTCTGCGAAGGGTAAGCAGGACGTGGCACCTAGCCGTTACCCATCTGCTGCTGAAGAAAAGGCTGCTGCTGACGAAAAGGCTATGGTGGTGGCACAGCAACAGTCGTACGAGAGACCAGGAGCGCCAGCACGACCATGGTCAAGCCAGCAGGCTTCCTTACGAGGTTCTGGAACCGATTCTCCTAAGTGCTGCGCGACCAATTGATTACGACAAGACCCGTCAGCTTAAAAAAATTATGCAGCTTCGTGGCGTATGCAGAGCGTGGCGGGATCTAGTAGACAACCAGCGCCAGTTCTGGTCGCAGTGGGACGAGGACGAGCAGAGGCACAAGCTCGAATTCCACATCAACACCGAGGACGTACCCTGGGAGTTACATCTGTGGAGAGACGCACCTAGATGCATTTGGCGACACATGACTAAGCTGACGATTTACGATGAGTATAGCCTGTGCTACGACAGCCAGCTCAGCGACTTTCTCGACTTTCTGGTACGCACAGCGGTCAACAAGCATGGGTTGCGGAGCCTGGCAGTGTCGGATCCTAGCCTTTGCTGCCTCCACAAGGTTGTGTTTGGCGAAGGGTGGGAAACGCTGGAGAACCTCGAACTAGTGGACGTCGACGCCACGTACTTTCAGTCAGAGTTGCCAATGGATGAGCACGAGAAAAGAAGTCGAGCACAAGTTGACTACGGTACATTGGTGGGAATCGCATGTCTCGCATGTCTGTCCTTTGTCGTACGGCTGTCCCGTTCAGGAAAAGAAGAATTACCGTATCCTGAAACAGTTGGCCAGGCACTTTGTCAAAGATTGCCAGAATGCCTCACCAAACTCCTCACGGACTTTCATGTCTACGTATGCGATTCTCCGCAGACCCTGGACTTGTCGCCATAAGTTCTGTCCCCTCTCAAGAGAGTGGGTTACCCTTTGCTCGGGCTGCCACTCTTGATATCCAGCTCATCGTGGATCCTTAAAGATGTGATTTACTTGTTGTGCTCCTTAGTCTCATGTCTCGTATGTCATACCTAGAGAGACTGTGAAGGTCTATATATGCCTGATTCAGGCTCTTCTCTTAAAACGATGGTCCTTTGGGACGGTTATGGCGATTCGCTCCTAACTCCTAACTCCTCACTCAGAGCTCCTCGCTCCTCACTCCTCACTCACCACTCCTAACTCCTCACTCACCA
>JAMAJT010000007.1:361494-382409 GCA_023628915.1 Trichomonascaceae sp. Y4102 | reverse complement strand
AAAGATCCACTGGGAACAAACGCTACATTCGATGGAAGAACGAGTACAGTCAACACAGACGCGATTCCGACAAGCCAGCGAAGAGAAGGAGCAATTGGAGACCAGCCTGGCCCAGATACAAAAAGAGAAACTCGAATTGACCAAGCAGATGGCGTCCCTTAAGGGCAACAATACCTCTGAGGGAGGCATGGTCAAGTCCCTCAACTCGGACAAAACACGGCTCATGGATTTTCTGGAACGACGCAAAGCTGAGGTCAACGAGTATAGAATTGAGCTGAACGTAGCGCAGGCCAAAAAGTTTCTTGAGGCGCGCAAACTCAACGTGCAGCTGGAAACGCAAACCGAGACGCTGCGGTCGAACCACCTTAACGACAAACTACGATTACAAAGTCTATCACAGGAGCGAGATTCGTTACAAAAGAGCAGCCAGTGGCTGGACGAGGTGCTCAAGACGACGTCGGAGGAGTTGAAAAAAATTCCGCATCAGCTCGACATAACGAGCACCTCCTCAAGGTGTGTCGGCAGCTTACGTCGCAAATGGAGGAGGAAGAGCGCGAGATGCAGCAAAAGATGAATGACCTTGAGAGCAGTGCGGTTGCCGAGGCCAAGGAGGCAATTCTGATGCTGCAGGAAGATCTCAAAAAAATGACAGTGCGCTCCGAGGCTCTTAAGAAGGAGCGCGACATGTTCCGTGAGATGTTCAACAGCCGAAAGGAGAATGGTATGCCTGTCAAGACAAAGGCGTCGGCGTCGGAACAACAGCCATCGTCTGCGCACTCTGACACTGCATTTGAAGAGTTGCGGGCCAACTTTGATACCTACAGGGCCGAGACCAAGGCAACGTATGACGAGATGAACAAGGAGCTGAGGATGATCCGGGACCAGCGCAGCGAGCTGATGGTGAAGATTTCGCGCACCGAGGGCCAGTATGAGCTTGCGGTTGAGCGACTTGAAAACTCGCGACAAAGTCTTGCATCACTTCAGCGAGAAAATGCTGAGCTGCGGGGGCGGTCTCAGGCTCTGTACCAGTCACAAGGCAAGCAGGAAGCCCAATCACAGCGGGTTTCTGCTGAGTTGATGGATGTGCAGTCGAAACTGGAAAACACCAAGCGCGAGACAGACAACCTTCGGGCCGAGAAGAGTCTGTGGAAGAGCGTTGAAGCAGGGCTAAGCAAGGAGAATGCTGATCTTTTGCAAGAAAAGGGCCGGCTCAATGGGCTCTTGTCGAGCATGACTGTTGCACAAGACGAACGCGACCGGCTGTTCCGGTCAGCGGAACAGCGTCTCAACCAGCGCATCACGCAGCTTCTGGACGATGTAAAGCGGTTTGAGAACCAGCTCGTGGCTGAATGCTCAGCCATGGCGGAACTAACCAACAGAAAAGACGCCGAGACCCAGCAACAGATGGACAAGATTGGTCTTCTGAATGGCGAAGTGGCCAGCAGCCGAGAGGCTGCTGCCCAGCTTCGCACCAGGATTACTCAGCTCGAATCAGAGTGCCATGAGGCACGCACACAAGCAATCGCTCTTCAGGAAAAGGTTGCACTCTACGAGAAGAGCGAGCGGGGCGAGATATCAAGAAGCAGGCAGACCTGCTTGCTTCAATCCAAAACTCATTGTCACACAAGGATGAGGAGCTGCGGCAGGCACATGAGCAGATTGAGACGCTTACTGGTATTGCGCAGACTGCCAAATGGGTGGCGGCGATGGCGAGACGGACGAATCCAGAATCATTGCATACCTGAGGCACGAAAAGGCGATTGCCGTCACGAGCCAGACGCTTGCGCAGCAGGAGACTGTGCGTCTCAAGCAGCAGCTGACTCATGTTTCTGCGGCTTTGGATGCTGCCAAGCTCGAACTTGAGCGAGAACAGCGACGTAACGAGGAGGTTGGTGTTGTCAGCGGCGAGCTCGAGGATATGAAACGGCGACTACAAGAAGCTGATCTTCTTCGTGAGAGCAATGAGACGCTGCGCAGCCAGCTACAGTACTACAGCAAGAAAGCCGAATCGGTCGCTTGAGCCGCTTCAGAACCAGCTGCGCGACGCCAAGTCCGACGTTGCTGCGCGTGCCAAGGAAATCGAAATGCTGCGTCTTGATAACGACAAGTGGAAGGAGCGGTCGCAGCGTGCTCTGGACGCCACCAACAGCGGTGTGGATCCCGAGGAAGTCAAGGCAGTGCAAGCACAGGTCCAACAGCTGGAGGCTAAGGTCAAGGAGTTGGAAGGCGAGCGTGATGCCAAGGCGTCGGATCTGGCCACCCGCAACGGGATGTTCAACAAACTCAAGCAGGAATCCCAGACCAAGCTCAAGCGTCGTCATGATGAGCACATGCAGGATCGTGAGACGCTCAACAAGACTATAGACGGTCTCAAGAGCGAGCTGGAGACCGTTCGGGCCGAAGTGACCGCGCTCAAAGCTGAGGCGGGATCCAAGACGATTGACTCAGTCGAAGTCCTGAAGGTTGAGATGGCGGGTCTCAAGGCAGATGTGGAGGCAAAAGCCGCAGAGCTCCCCAGTGTCAAGGCAGAGCTGGAATCAACCAAGGCAGCGGCCAAACAACCAGGTCCAGTTACTGAGACTGGCAACCTTGAAGCAACTGGAGGAAAAGTTGGTGGTAGGGACTTCAGTCGATTCCCTGACTCCCAATACATAACTTTCGCGCACATCCAAGCCAAAAACAACCCCCATCTGCTTGGTGATGGTGTAGCCCGGAATGTCGTTACCAGTGACAATCATAATGTCGCTGTAGTTGGCGAGCACACCTTTGACTTTTTGGTGATTCATTGGACACTTGGTAGCTTGTTTGGTTGGTTGGAGAAGGAGATGAACGACTTATATCACATCTTGACAATCAGCAGACGAACGACTTATATATAATCTTGGCTATGCGTAAAAATCATCCATCTATCTGCCTTGCTGAAGTAACATAAACTTGTGAATGCCGTGCTATGGGTCTTGTAGCTTTTGGCCAAGCTTAACTGCTAATAGGAAGAGCAAACAAACAAGCCTACTGTTGTCAATAACCAGTCTATTCTTCAGTTGGCCTACTGTCTCAATAATCTCTATTCGTCACTAACAAAGAATAATGAATGTTGTTGCTTGTTAAGTCTAGTCTCGGTCAATTCTTGGTCAACTTGTCAACAACAAGCTCGCCATTGACCCATACACACAGGGTGTTGCGGTCATCGCCATTAAACAGCCACTTTTGCACATGGTACTGCAGCGAAGAGTGCTGGATTAGTTGTGCGTGTCCGGGATGCGCGTCAATGTTGGACCCTTGTGAGCTCACGTGGATCAATTGCGCATCCCATTTCTTGCCAACAGCAAAACTTCCAATCTTGTTTTCCAGTCCGCACACTTGCGCTCCGCCCAGAGTCGCCAGATACAGCACCTCGGCTACTGACAGTTTGAACTTGTCATCGCCTTTGGCTTGTGCCAGCAGTCTTGACAGTGTCAGTGCCTGTCGTGCGTTTTCCAGAATACTCGGCGAGTATCCTCCTGAGCAATCGGTTCCTAGTCCGACTTTGATTTCGCGCTCCAGCATATGTTTGACGGGTGAGATGCCACTTCCGAGGCACGCATTGCTTACTGGGCAATGCGCAATCCCCGAGTTTCGCTGCTTGATCAGGTCCATCTCGGCGTGAGTGAGGTGTACGGCATGCGCCAGAATCATGCGGTCGTTTAGCAGCCCCATGCTGTCGTACACACTGGCGTATGATTCACAATCGGGGAAAAGCTCCGCCACCCACCCCACCTCGTTGGTGTTTTCGGCAATGTGTGTTTGACACGGCAACTTGTGTGCATCCATGGTTTGTGCGATGCGTTTCATTGACGCTCGTGTGCAGCTCGGCGCGAACCGTGGCGTTAGAATGGGGCTCACGTACTCTCGGGTTGCGTCTAGTTGGTTGATGTACTCAATCACCTCGAGATCCGCTTTGTGCGCTGCCTCGGGAGATTCATCACTGTAGTACTCGGGCGAGTTTGCATCCATACAGACTCTTCCTACAAACGCTCGTTGTTTGTGGCTCAGGCATAGTTTGGCTAGCGTTTGTGTCGACTCTACATGCACAGTTGCATAGTATGCTGCTGTGGTTGTGCCATGTGCTAGTGTACGCTGAACAACTTTTTTGTACACGTCCAGTGCCTTGGATGCGTCCTTGAATGATGCCTCTAGTGGAAACGTATACTTTTCCAGCCAATCCAGTAGGGTCGAGTCTCCAAAGATGCCTGTATTGGGAAACTGTGGCGCATGAATATGTGTATCCACAAACCCAGGGAAAAAGAAGAATCCATCTTCATCAAACTCGCTGATTACTTGAATGTCCTCATTCTTGTCCACAACAACCTCCTCAACCAACAAGATCCGTGCCAAGTCTTCAGGGTCGGAAACCTTGTTCTCCCTGTTGACATAAATGATTGTACCTGATGCATTATCAACCGCGATGGTTCCATTTGCAATGTATCGTAGTTTTGAAACTGACTCACAGTCCACAAACGACCCCACGTACACTGTGACTCCTTTTGATCCGTATTTACCAACTGTCATGGTGTAAATCAGAATCTTCTCCACTCTTTCCTCATAACTACTAGGTTCCGCGGAGAATAAACTTCTCCGCGGCAACTTGTCGCCGACTCCCAACCCGCAACGGCTCAACGCTCTCAACTGCCGCTCTCCTCCAATAATCCTAATCTCAGATAATCGTTAGCTATAGAAAATAATCGGGCTTGGACCCATGCGCAATCCCGCTTGGATCAACATCATCAGACTCATACACAGTATACTCCCGTGTAAGGTCGTCCTTGATGGTTAACAACGCTGCAACGTTTCCGCACCGATAACAATAGTTGGGCGCCGACCATACCGTCACCAATTGCTTGTCGAAGATCTCCTTGTATCCTTCCATCACTAGTTGGTGTGCTCGCGCAATTACTGATGTATTGTTAATGTGGTTGAACGCTTTGGTGGGGACGGCTCCAAATAGGTACCCTGCTCCGCGGGGAGAACTGCCCCATGCGTCGGTTGTGCGTCGATTGTACATTTCCAATGCGGTTTCCACTGATGTAATGTTGTTTTCGGGCGATGGAACCCGCACTGTCAAATGGGATTTGCGTTGGAATCCGTTGCATCGTCCATTGTTTTCTTTTTGTCCTAGGTTCGCTTCGTTCTCGGTCTTCTGGTTGGTTGGGCTTTCTTGTTGTTGTTCAGACTGGTTATCGCTCATCGCCTGATGCTCATCCAGATTAAGCGTGTCCACCATACTATCATCATTGGGATCCGACCATAACAAGTCGCACATTGGTCCATTATGAGGAACTTCTTGTTTTCGATCAATGTATGCGATTTCATCCAGCCTTGTGATTGCCGGTGAAAGCCCTCCATGCACACAAAACACTCCTCCGGGTCCTCCCACTACTGCTCCTAGAGCTAGGTAGTCGAATACATTACAACACAATCTCCACACATGTGCTGATCCATAGCGTCTCATACACTCCTCGTAAAACCCATATGTCTGTGTGATCTGCCTACTTTCGTGGTTCCCTCTGATTAGTATGATTCGGTCCGGGTACCTTACTTTGAGGCACATGAGCATAAGAAACGTTTCCAACGAGTGGAATCCTCGATCCACAAAGTCCCCCAGAAACAGGTACTTTGTATCGGGGCATTCACCGCCCATCTTGAACAGTTTTAGCAAGTCATGGAACTGTCCATGAATATCCCCGCATATCGTCACTGGGGGCTCCACGTTGACCACATTTCCTTCTTCCACCAGGATTTCTTCAATCTTTAGGCACAGTGATTCGATGATGGTTTCAGAAACATGGCCACAATTCCTGACGGTGTCGATGATTTCGTCAATGTCATTTATCATTGACTGACTGCACTGCTAACTCTATGCATCTAGGTCCACTTATAACCAAGATGGGGATATGTATAACGATGATTGTAGAATGTGTATATCTACTTGCTGCAATCGACGCTCTGGCAAGCTAGGCAGTCGAATGCCAGTGAGGTTCTACAGCATTTAATATCTAGCATAAGATCAGTTCACAGAGCCATCTGAATTGTATGGCACAGGCTCAGGGGATTTAGCCGTCCCAGCTCACTCTGGAGCATTTGTTTATGCCATTGAGATCCCCTACCAAAATGCCTTGCTCGCCAGCGAGCTGTACACAGATTTAGATATCCTATGGGTTGGGTCAAGACTACTCTGCGTTCTACCGGGCTTGTGCTGGTGAGAAGAGCGCCGCTTCGTTCTAGCTAGCGACGTTGTTTCATTTGTATTTTCGGACTTGTAGGTAGGTGCTCACGAAAATCCCCTAACGGCTCTGTGATTGGCTTTGCCATGAAGCAGATTTATCATCTATCTGGAGCAAGACGAGAAAAGACAAGAAAAAGACAACAAAAATGCAAGGTGGATATACAGACTGTTGGTGATGCGAGCCCGGTAATGTGCGAATGGTGAATTCCCAGTGGCAACGCCTGGAAAACACCCACGTTTGCTATGGCGACTGTCAGCAAACCGTGCAAGCCCAGCAACAGAGACAGAGGCACAGAGATGAAGGCTCACCAAACGATGAACAAGCTGTCTCCTTGGAAATGGCCACAGCCAGTGGGCGTTCTTACTGCTAAAGAGCAGCCATAGGAAGTTTGCGCATGGTCGTGGAGTCTCCAGCCTCACCGTTGTTAGACATGCTGGCATATTGAGGGGAACAAGTTTATGTGAGGCGTAGGGTTCCCCTGCATTTCCCCACACAACGAGCGGCCGGGTGAGACAGACAAAAAAGACAACTAGCCTTACGATGGTCGACCCCGAATTGCTTTGAGGCTTGTAAGACTCAGAAAGGGGGGAAAAAAAGCGAGCATAGCACTTACTGTCCTGAGGTAAGTCAACCGGCGGAGATATTACGAGTATGCGGCTCCCCCTCGGGTTGGGGAACCGAAAGCCCTGAGTTATTGTGCAACCCCATGTAGGTTGCTTTGTTGCTCCTACCACATCACCACGGATCAGTGAATCAATGTCCTCATATAACCAGTCTCATGAGACAAGCAACGCGCAAGATGGAAACGCCAGTAGTCAGAGCCTAATCGACGAATTGCTAGGAAGCATTCTTAGGCATGCTTGGCGCGCGCCGGCCATCAATCAAACTGCCAGTTTTAATCCTACTGACTCTCTAGCCGACATTGGAGCTGCGATAGATCGCGCGAATCTCCTTGGCCCCCATCCCGCCTACGACGACCCCAAAAGTTGGTCCCACGATACGGTCATTGAGATGCCCAAGAATAAAACGCAAAGTCACCTTGTCAAGCTTCTTTCTGAAGCTACCACCGATAAGGACAAGATATCGTTTGTCAGCAACGACGAGGCGGGCGGCAAGAGATACGTCGACAATTTCGTGGCTGCCTTGGAACCCGGTGCTAGCAAGAAACAAGTGGTACGCATGTTCACCGACTTTACCCGCTTCAATCTGTCGCAGACGGGATACACAGGTGAGGATCGACGTTGGGTAGAGGAACCCCAATCCGAAGACGAAGAAGAGAAAACTCGTCCGGATATTGTATTGCGCACCGTGAGGAACGAGCTAAAGGACGACGACGACAACGAGGCTACAGTAACGTACCGCGGATCGTCAGATGTTATTGTGGTGGTTTCTACAATGGGTGATGATGATGAAGTGAGTGCCAAAACTCGAAGCATGGTATACGCTTTTAATGCTCTGAAGAACGACCCACTGAGGGAGCACGTTCACTGCATTGTGATGGACTGTGGCGAAATGGAGGTCCTCAAAATCGGGCGCTCAGGTTGCCAGGTAGAGTTTGGGCCCATGGTTATGAAAGCAGAGCCTCTCTTGGTCCATATCATCCTTCAAACTTTCGCCGGCATGGCTGATGGGCAGCTCGGTCACACGTACTCCCTGAAGAAGAGCGACAAAGGGTTCCATCTTTACCGATATGGAGACGACCAACCTCTATTGGATGGAACGATATTTGCTAACAATGAGTTCTTCTCGACAATAACCAGTCTCGGCGGTCCTAGCGGAACTATATTAAAAGAGTGCCCCAAACCTGGTGGTTTGTTCCGTCTAGCATGTTTCTATTGGGTGACCGCAGAGGACGCAGCGAAACAGAAACAAGCGAAGGATGCTGAGAATGTGATTGGTGTTACGAAACTCTGCCGGGTATATGGAGATGCCGCTCCAGGCACAGGAAACCAAGGAAGAGAGTTGTTCATTGCGTGGACAATAGAACCGCGTCGCTACAAATCTATTTTCAGTACTGCCGGCTACAACAAGTTTGCGGAAGTACTGCATGGTGTTTTTCTTGGCATTCAGAACCTCCATGAAGTACAGCAAATATTCCATTGTGCCATCTCCCCAGATGTCATGTTTTATGTCGAAGATGAGGATGGTTCGCTGACGGGCATGGTATTGATGACCGATCGAGCTAGGCCGTCGGCAGCGCCGGGGAAGGACCTTGTCATTGATCTCCCAGTACAATACCTATCGCTCTCGATTCTGCTAGGAGGAGAGCATACCGCGACAGACGACTTTATATCGCTCTGGCTCAGTCATGACTTCTGTATAGGATATCTTTCCTCATCGGACGGGCGTGACCCAGCCAGCCCTGGACCACATGCTCTCTATTGCGGTTCTCCGGAGAGCATTTGCGAGTTCAGAAGGAAGATTGCTGACTATGACGGTTATGAGAGATTGATTGTCCCAGCTCTCCACTGTGCGGCCGCCAAAGAGTTAGGCAGGCAGTGGCATCGAATAATTTATGGACCATAAGGATCTATTCCGCCGGAAATGATGCGACAGGAAGTAGAGGAGCTTTGCAGGGCTATTGAGAACGCCTGACACTGTCAAATAACACTGACAGCACTGTCAAGTGAATCCGCAGCGCATTCTAGAATTGGTGGTCCATAGTTAGTATTAGGGTATTACTAGATAGCATTATACTAGTACAGATATATTGACAACTAAAGCTAAAGATCCTCAAGAACTGCCTCACGACCAAGATTCAAAAGACGGGTTCGAGAGTAAAAGTCGTCGCGAGAAATATACGCTCCACACATAGTCCGAGATCCACTAAATTCCTGCCGCCCATGTAATGCTCTCCAGTTGTCAAACATTAGACAAGTGCCTGGAACAAGCTGGAATACAATCTGCTGCTTGTCGAGAATCTGCTTCCATACTCTGATGGATCGGTAGAATTCGTCCACCTGCTCTGGAGATTCCCATCGCTGCATCGTGGATCGATCGTCGTTGTTCCAGCGAATTTGGGCAAGATTGCCATCGGAATCATGCACTAGCACCGGGAATCTCTGTGCTGGAGTGATACATACATCTTCTTCTCCGGCTGAGTGCGCCGGGATTCGAATCGTCGAAAGTGTGCTGTATGCTTTGGGATCCTTTTCCTTTAGCAGTTGTGCTGCTCGGTACCCATCCACCAACATGGACTCGCCTCCTGATCCCTCATGGTCCAAAAGATGTAGTAGCTGCAGTCCCGGAGGCTCGGTGAAATACGTTCCATCCGTATGACATCCCAGAAACATATTGGTATAGGCTGTGTCATTGTGCGATAGATCCGCGGTGAACTGCCAGAACCCTCCATAGTGCGTATGCCGGATATGAGCCAATCTCTCAATCAGCTGCTTGGTTGCTTCTCCAGTAGCAGGGGTGTTCTTTACTAGACAGAACCCATACTTGTAGATCTCCTTGGTCCACTCTGCCACTCCCTTATCGTCTGCCATTACACTATTGTAGTCCACACACGGGAGATGGTCAACATTGACCCTCAGTCCCTTGGGTGTTCCATACTCTGCTTTGGTTTTGTCATTGTCGGCAAACGCTGTGGGATCCCACAGCACCCGGTCCAGATGCTTGATGGTGCTATTGGGTGGAGCTGTCTTGCCCTTTTTGGGATTGTACGAGTGTCGAATCAACCACGAAACTGGATAATACGATTCATGTCCATCATAATCCCACACCAGTTTGACGCATTCTTCATTACCACCCGGCCTTGTGGTGATTAGTGCATGTTCAGGTACAACAGACTCTGGAATATCAAAGGTGTTTTGAAGCCTCTGTCTTGTAACAGGATGAAAGTGTTGCTCACATCGACAATGATCTCTCAGCCAGATATGATGGAATTGAGTATGACTTCCATCTGCCAGGTTCAGAAAAAGATACTTGTCGTCAAAGTGCACGGACGTCATGTTGTATTGGTATTGTGGGGTGATCCTGGGCACGCTTGTATAGTTCGGGCAGGGTCACGTGATGTATCTTCCCGTCATGCGTAGTGTGTGTATGTGGGTGTTTTTGCGGGTATTATACTTATATGTCGGTATTGGTATTGACGTATACTACCTTTAAATCTTAGGAATACAAGCAGTACACTACTATGTATACATCCTCAAACATACCCCTACTCCTTACTATGAGCTAGTGTACTAAACCTAATATATCTAATAGTGACGTACGTTTGTTACTCCATGAGTGAAGAGATCTCGGGCAGAATTGCCACCCTTTTGGCCAATTCCTACAACGACACGGAATTCAGAACCGCTCTTTATGCGATAGAGGCGTTTGTTTCCGATAATACAGCAGAGGCTCGCAGAGATCTCCGTCCAAGTGTTCAGGCAACAATCATCAAGCAAGGAGGCCAGACTCTCAAAGAGTTTGCCCGGTTGGAAGCCAAACTCGAACAGATTGGAGACTCAATTGAGTTTTTAAACAACACTTATGCTCATATGGATACCCTGGCTGCTTCTCTTCAGCAGTCCACCCGTCAGATTGTCACGGAGAGTAAAGAGCTTGCTTCTCAGGAAACCAGTCTGGCAGTGAAGCAGGAGCTTCTTTCTCTGTTTCAGGATACTTTTGAGATTTCACGTGAGAAACAAGATGTCTTGACTCTTTCCTCGGCTCCTGTAGACGATACCTTTTATCAGTATTTGGATGACGCCAAGCGAGTATTGGTAGACTGTGAGACCTTGTTTGAAGGAGGTGATGCATCTGATGCAGTCGATACATCTGTTGGCAGCGCAACACAAGTCATGAAATCGGTTGGCGACATTCTGGACAAGGCTTACGAGAAATTGGTGTATTTTGTTCAGAAGCATCTGCGAGACGCAGAAGGTGGTGGTGGTGGTGGTGGACGAGACTCAGCAACAATGTATACCAACGTCACTATGATTCGCAAAGCCCTCAACTACCTCCAGGATCGTCCTCTGTTGTTCCACTCGGCTCTTGGTGAGTTAGAGGACGCTCGTCGAAAAGTCGTTGCTGCTGAGTTCAACTCGGTTTTGGCTGATGGCGTTGGGTCTTCCATCAAACCTATTGACTATTATGCTTATGATCCACTGCAGTATCTTGGAGACATTATGGCTGCTCTGCATACTGTGATTGTTGGCGAGAAGGAGTTGCTTGAGGCCCTGTTTGGAAACAAGGATATGTTGAGTCTCTCTCTTTCTCTTTCTTCTTCTAATGCCACTTCAACGTTGGTGTCTACGACGGTGGGTTCATTTGACCAACTACAATATCTTGATCAAGTTACTAGTGTGCTTATCAAGCCATTACGATTACGCGTCGAGAGAACCATCACCTCGGAACACCGTCTTCTAACGGTATACAAGGAGGGAACGTTGCTTCTCTTCTATGCTAGTACGTTCCAGAGGTTGTATACTACCAATTTGGAAAATTCCAACGTCGAGGATGAGCCCCAACTACTGGTCACCTTGCGCCAACTGAGTGACAGCTGCATGAGGCAATTCGACAAGAGTCTCGAAACAAACATCCTGCATCTAAAACAGCAGTTGCGGAAACAGTTTGATGGTAGTGCCCATACGCCAGACATTGTGCTGGACGCGCTGGCCGAAATCAAGGAGCTGTTTACTACCCACGAAAGCAGTATTCTCACGTCTGGTAAAAACGACAGCAGCAGCAGCAGCCAACAGCAAAGCTCCAATCTGGTCAACAAGGTCATAGATCCCTATATCGAGTGCTTTGACGACATGTGCTCCATGTTTGGTCCAGATCGTCGGATGTCTGGCGTGGTGTTTCTCATCAACTGCTTGACAAGCATCAAGCAGGTGATTACGTTTTTTTCGTTTGCTCAGCCGAAATTGGATGAGGTCCAGGCCAGGCTTGACTCGTTGGAGGCACAGCTGGTGGGCCTACAGCTGGATCAGTTTATAGTCTCTTCTGGCTTGCCTAGAGATGTTTCTGGACTGTCTTCTCTGACTAGTAATACTAGTACTACCCCCGACTTGCTCACAGCAATGGAAGCAAAACTAGAAGAGTTTCTGCCTGCTGCCACTATGGAGTCGGGGCTGCTTCTTGGCGAGCTCAGTTCGAGTCGAATGGCGTCCAGTATCACTCTACGTGCGTCAATCAAGTTTGCCGACCTTTATGCTGAAATTAAAGCAAAAGTTAACGAGGAATATCCTGATCGGTTCCCCCGCACGCTCGACGATGTTAAGATTTTGCTGGCGGTTGATTGACGCCTCGTCTTGTTTGGGCAACTTTGTACATAAGTCAATAATTGACTGACTGACTAACATGTCGAAAAGGCATGCAGATTGCCATCCGCTTTGTTTTGTTGGCTTTTGGGCTGAATGTGGTCTTGTTTCTGGTTGATCGGCGCTTGTACTGGAGACGGCCTGTGATTTCCAAACGCAGTGTGGAGTTTAATGCCACCATGTTGAGTCTGATGGACAAGTACACGGATTTGAATGCGCTGATTGCCCAAGTGCGTGATTACAATCTACCTTATGACTGGGTGTTTGTACTGATTGATGATGGCTTCACCTGGTTGGAGCGTCGTGATGAGCAACACAAATTGAGTCCAGAGTCTTTGGAAAACCCCTTGTTGATATTCAAACGAGAGGTTGAGAATATGCCGATCCATTCCAAGTTCATTGCTCTGTCGCCTGGACAACAATTCTACTGCCACCCTGCTCTTGACGAGTACCAATACTACTGGCAGGTGGATGGCCAAAACCACTGTGATTTGCAACGAGATCTGCTTCGCTACTTTGCCATGCGCAATCTTTTGTATGGATTTTATTCTGCTGACACTCGGAACCTGACCTTGCTTACTACTCGCTCAATTGATTCGTTTGTTGAACTGAACTACGATTTTCTTGTGTCGAGTTCTCCCGGTACTCCCAAGAGATGGAAATTAACAAGAAGAAGACGAACAAAAGGCAAGTCGCCTAGTTTACGGTCCAAAGGGTTACGAAAACTACAAGTCCAAAATCCCCACCCCACCATGCTGGAGCTACTCGACTATACCCACGCCGGCTGCACCTTGAGCCCCAGCTGCGAGCTGATGAGCCTCACGTTTCTACGCTCGGCTCCCTTTTCCGATCTTTGCGATCATGTCCAGGTTTACGGTGACTCGCGCTCGCTAGACTGGTTCACTCTCAAGACCTTTGGTGTTTCGGTCTTTGGTCGTCGTACCAATGTTGTGGATCTACATGACGTTAATTCCGACTTTGACTTTGGCTCTGACTCGGATTTGAGCTTTGGTCAACTTGTTGAGGCCCCAACCTCTCATTACGACCCTGGGGAATCTTCCTGTGAGGCTATATTCCGCCGGCTGTTGAGCCCGCGCCGTTGAGCTGGGTTGGGTCTTACTTGTGGCTGCGTGCGGCTGCGTTGTCTTTACCCGTTCTAGTTGTCCATATGTGACGTCAAGCATAGTCGGACCCGTCTCCGGACTAGACGGTTCCGTTGGCTTGGATTTTAGGTAATCAGTCTTCTTTTGTCGGAGTAATGGAGAAATATCTAACTATCGAGTAAGGAAGATGAATTGAGTGGTTTTCTTGTTGTTGTTGTTGTTTTATTTCATTGTCTCTATTGCTATTCTTACTGTGCTGCTTCTGATTCTGATTCTGCTCGGCTTGTTCCTTGGTACTAGATACAACACAACATACATAGGCATGGATAGTGGACTTCCTCCATTGAATCTCCGTAGAATACCTCCACTTACTTACAAGTAGAAAACACTCTACAATACCGCCATGCTAATCACACATGCCTTAATCTGACGCTAGAGTCGTGTCCTCGTCTTGTTTCTCGGCCGCCCCGACCTCGGTCGTCTAAGCTAGGGTAAGGTCCCCCCGGACAAACGCATCAAGTCCCAATCCTACTGGCTGGCCCAACCGCAAAAGCAAAAACCATATAAGGCCTGAAATTTCCCTTCCTCCGTGTTTGTTTGAAGACTAGCTAGCTACACCTAGTTGTGACAATGTCCCTCGCACTCAACTCTCTTCGCCCTGCTCTTCGTCTTCGTCAGGCCGCCGTGGCCCAGGCCGTTTGCCGTGCCTACTCCACGGCTGAGCCCTCTCTCAAAGAGAGATTCGCCGAGCTTCTTCCCTCCAAGATTGAAGAGATTAAGAACCTTCGCAAGGCCCATGGTAATGATGTCATTGGCGAGGTCACTCTCGATATGGTTTATGGAGGTATGCGTGGAATCAAGGCTCTTGTTTGGGAGGGTTCCGTTCTTGATGCCGAGGAGGGAATTCGCTTCCGTGGCAAAACCATTCCTGAGCTTCAGCAGATTCTTCCTCGTGCTCCCGGTGGAGAGCAACCTCTTCCTGAGGCCTTGTTCTGGCTCTTGTTGACTGGCGAGGTTCCTACTGAATCCCAGACCCGTGCCCTCTCGGCTGAGCTTAACAAGCGTGCTTCTCTTCCGGCCCACGTTGAGGAGTTGCTTGACACTTGCCCCAAGACCCTTCATCCCATGGCCCAACTTTCCATTGCCGTCAATGCTCTTGAGTCTGAGTCGGCCTTTGCCAAGGCTTATGAAAAGGGCGTTAACAAGAAGGAGTACTGGCAGTATACCTTTGAGGACTCTCTTGACTTGATTGCCAAGCTTCCTTCTATTGCTGCTCGTATCTACCAGAATGTCTTTAAGAATGGCCAGGTTGCCAAGAACAATGCCGATCTCGATTACTCGGCCAACTTTGCCAACCAGCTTGGATTCGGTGATAACAAGGAGTTCATTGAACTGCTTCGTTTGTACCTCACCATCCATACCGACCACGAGGGTGGAAACGTTTCTGCCCACACCACCCATTTGGTTGGTTCCGCTCTTTCTTCTCCCTTCCTTTCTGTTGCTGCTGGTCTTAACGGACTCGCTGGTCCTCTTCATGGACGTGCCAACCAGGAGGTTCTTGAGTGGATTCTTGAAATGAAGTCCAAGATTGGTTCCAACGTTACCAAGGCCGATATTGAAAAGTATCTGTGGGATACTCTTAATGCTGGCCGTGTTGTTCCTGGTTATGGACATGCCGTTCTCAGAAAGACTGACCCCAGATACATGGCCCAGCGTGAGTTTGGTCTTAAGCATATGCCCGACTATGATTTGTTCCACCTTGTATCTACCATTTACGAGGTTGCTCCTGGTGTTTTGACTAAGCATGGAAAGACAAAGAACCCCTGGCCCAATGTTGATGCCCACTCTGGTGTTCTTCTTCAGTACTATGGACTTACTGAGCAGTCTTATTACACGGTTCTGTTTGGTGTGTCTCGTGCCATTGGAGTTCTTCCTCAGATTATTATTGATCGTGCTGTTGGAGCTCCTATTGAGCGTCCCAAGTCGTTTTCGACTGAGATGTATAAGAAGCTTGTTGGTGCTAACTAAACAACAAACTACTGCGAAGCAGTAGTTGTTGTTTAGTTGTACGCTTCTACTACTAGTATATAGTAAGATGATTTATATGGTTCTACACCTGCAACTACAACTACAACTACAACTACTGCAAAGCAGTAGTTTGTTATGACTACTACTACGTATAGTAAGATGACTCACAAACCAACTACTGCTTCGCAGTAGTTGTATATTAGACAACCACAAACTCATTAATAAATATCGCCAAAGGTGTTCTCGCCGGAATAAGTCACGTACAAAAACCCATCGCGGTCCTTGTGCTCCTCGTAGATTGTGCTCATAAGTGCCGCTGTGGGCGGTAGAACATCATCTACAAAAATAAAAATCGCCTTCTCTGGTGCTAAGCGGATACGTTTGCGAATCACATACACAAACTGCCCAACCGTCAAGTCCGACGGTACCAGGTACTTCTTCTTGTCAATCGCCGGGATATCACTCTTGTCCACCTTTTCGCAAATCACGGGAATACGCTCCGTGTATTTGTGGCGAATACGATCGGCCTCGGCTTTGCGGGTTTCAAACGGATGATCGTCCTTGAATTTGGATTTCATCTTCTTTGTTGGTAGAGAGTGGGTGGCGTCGATCTCAATCAATTAAACTCAATTGCTGTCTGATCAATCAATGCCCTGGAAATACTGTAAGCTGATTCAATCGTTCAGTCGCCAATGAGCAATGGCGCTTGAGAGGCTTGCTTGATTACTGTCGATGTGTAAGTAGTGCGGGGATGAGACGGAGAGGTAGATACCAGAACCCTATGATTAGGGCCACATGCCAGAACCCTGCGGCTCCGCCTGCGTCATTGTACAATATATTGCTTGGCTAATAAATATTACAGCACCTCGGACGGAACAACAAACGCTCCTCCAAGATAAATTGCTGGCTCGTCTCGTTGGTTATGCTCGTATCCAAGCACTCCTAATCCTCCAGCCTCAAGAATCATGTTGGGGTTCTCGCAGATTGGTCTCTGGACCCATCTCATGGCAAAACATCGTAGAATATGGCCATGGGCTACCACCAAAATATCACAGTTTTGATTGTGTTTTCGGGCATGGTCCTGGTCGTCCTTGATGCTTTGGATCAATTTATCCAGTCGAGCTGTCACCTCCTCGGGTGACTCTCCTCCCTCGCATCCATCTTCCCAGATACTCCAATTGCTGCTTAGCCCCTCTTGTTTTCGAAGGGTTTTGATTTCGGCGGTGGTTAATCCCTCGTAGTCACCGTAATCCCATTCTCGGATGGCATCGCATTCAATCACCTCAATGTGATCCCAATCGCGAGCAGGAACACTCTGCGTCAAGAGTTTGAATGTTTGCTGTGCTCTTTTTCTTGGACTCACGTAGACTTTGGTTAGCATATTGGGACATAATAATCGATCCGGTCCTACCACGGCTCTTCCGGTTGCTCTGATTCTTTTGATTCCATTTTCTGTTAGTGGAAGGTCTGTGACTGAGGTATGTTTACCTTGGAGAGACCATTCAGTTTCTCCATGTCGAAGGATGAGTGTTCTTATGTCGGGCATTTTGTTGTCACTTGTCTACTAGGGTTTAACTCTGTGCAGCTTATCCACACACACACATTTATATAAAGATACTATATACACATGATTGACTTGCCCATATAAGGTACAAGTGGAGAAGGCACATGAATGGCATTCATGGTTGGATCATAAAACGTCTCAATAATGGCAATAATCACTCGTGGTACTGCCATGGCAGTACCATTAAGTGTATGGGCAAAAGTCAAGGTTCCATCCTTGTTTTGCCACTTTGTATGAAGTCTTCTTGATTGATAATCCAAACAATTGGAAGTAGAAGAAACTTCACCCCATGAGTTGCGACCCGGCATCCATGCCTCTATATCATACTTGCTTGCAGCAGGAGCACCCAAATCATTTGCAGGCATGTTCAAGACTCGACAACAGAGCCCAAGATCGGTAAAAATCTCCTTCTGGATGGTAAGCATCTGGTCATGCACCAAAGCCGAATCTTGAGGACAAGTAAAGGCAAACATCTCAACCTTGTTGAACTCATGCACTCGATACAAGCCCTTAGTGTCAGTTCCCCGAGCTCCAGCCTCTGCACGATAACTGCGACTAATTCCCACATTTTTGATTGGATCATGGGTGGAGCTAGCCAAGGTCCTGCGTGCAGCCCACGCGGCCATGGGAACCTCGGCGGTGCCCGTCAAACAGAGATCCGAGCCCTCAATGTTGTAAGTCTGTTGCTCATTGTTGAGGTCACGTGGCTTAAACCCACAGGCGCTGCTAAACTCGCGCTTGACGAGGCTTGGTGGAGCAATGAGACTGAACCCATGGAGCATGCATTTTCTGAGAGCGTACTGAATAAGAGCTTGTTCCAATAGTACTCCATCGTTGAGTAAATAGTAGCTGCGGGACCCGGATACCGTGGACGCCGCCTCAAAGTCCAGCAACCCCAGCCGGGTGCCAATGGCCTGGTGGGCGCGGTTAGAATCAGGCTCAATGTAGTTTTCCATGTTGAGGGTTGCCACGACCTCAGGTTCCGAGTCGGGCACACCATCGGCAATGGTATTGGGTATAGCTTCTATAGAAGGCAGCAGAGCGGATTCAGCATGGGAAATCTGGGCTTCCAGGTCCTTGAGTTGCAGCTTTATTGGTTTCAACTGGTCTGTAATAGCATTCTTGTCAGCACCCGAAAGTTGCTTGATAGATTGAGCGAGTTTGTTGCGCTGGTAAATCAACCTGTCGCGGTGTGCTCTTAGCGTCAAGATTGATTCATACTGTTGAATGATATTGGCGACAGTTTGATTGTTTGGTAGTTTTGCGTTGCGTCTTTGGACACAAGTATCTAATAGTTGGACATTTGCCCTTAGAAACTTGTAATTGTATTCTGGTCGGGGCAATACTCCAGTATGCTGTGAATATCGACGTATTTGCCTAGCAGCAGTTTTTGTTTGTCTCCTCCACATAAGTCAGTCTGAACCAACCTAAATGAATATATCAGACAACAACCTCTTTTTCATGCACATCTTTTTCAGTCACCTGTTTCTCTTTATTCAATCAGTTTACCAGCTTCATTCACCACTAAAAACAAACATAATAATCGTCAATCTTTTTACTACTGCAAGCAGACATTAGTGAACTATGCAACCAAACATAGCAGCTTAAAAAGCAAGCTTGGTAAAGAACCAGGCGTTCTTACCAGTCTGGAATCGCTCCTCAAATGCCTTTCTAACCTCCTTCTTGGCCTCAGTCTTTTGTGTAGGCTCCTTGAGGGTATCGGCAGAAACAACATCCTTGATGCTATCAACCTCAAGAGAGTATCTGGTGGGCATCATATGGTTGTAGTTAACGACCTTGATGAAAGGCTTGATTCTGTTTCTTCGGGCAGCCTTCTTCTCAGAGTGCTTTGCGGTGACGGGCTGAGGGTATCTCTCGATACCGGCGACGACGGCGTGGCCAAAGGGATGGGATTTGGAGCCGTCGTCATGGGGCTTGATGATGACGACCTTCTTTCCAGCGAATCTTCCGCGGGTGACGATGGCGACCTTGCCAGGCTTGAGGAATTTGGTAGCCATGGATGTGATTGATGAATTAAGGTGACGGCTTAGTTTGGCTTTGTTGGTGGAGATGATTCTCTGCTCAGGGTTGGGCCGATATTTTTCATCAGGGGGGAAGGGGGTGTGACTGTTTTAGGGGGCCGTAACTCTATACCTAAGTCCCAACTGCCCAAGTCCAAAGTGTGGGGAACGTAGAGGGACAGGTGCCTAGTGATTAATAAGGCCCAGGTTTAGTCAATTAATATAAGGTACGAGAAGAATAGCACCAGATGTGCCGATGTACTGAGTGAACTTAAGGAGCTTACACTGTAATAGTAATGAACTTAGGTAGATTGCTAGTAGTAGATGGACTTTGATAGTTTAGTAGTTTCTATCTACCAGGCAGGGGGGGAGATAACCGCGAGATAACCATGAGAGTAACGTGAAGAGGGACCCTTGCCCCCACCTGTGTTTACTATTAACAACACATTCCAGTGGTGTGAGTGATTATTGATGCAATGGAGCGCAAATTAGGCAAAAGCGTGGCCGAACGCGTGCCGCTATGGGAGAATCAGAACCAGAATCCTCAGTCCATCAGTAGCAAAGACAAACGATTCCCTCTTCGACATCAGCACTCTATATCAGTTGATTCCGAAGGTAGTCCAACAACAACAACAACAACAACAAAGATTGAGGCCAATGGATATGTGAATACCAGTGGAAGCCCGATCAAGCAACCGTTTGGAGCGAAGCTGGCGGCCGTGAATGAGGATCGATTCAGTGAATTGCTAAGCACAACAAGGAGCATCCATGAAACGAATGTAGCGCTCAACAGCTCCATCAAAGATGCCCTTTTGGAGTTTAGCAGTATCGCATACAATCAACGCGATAGTCAGGATACATGGAGTCAATTGACGCAGATCAACAAAGACTCCAAGGAGTTGACCAAAGAGATGTCGCATTCAGTGCACGACAACCTAGTAAAGATCGAAACATGCCTGAGTTCGTTTAAAGAAACGCAAAAAGTTTTGACGGCCATAGCGGATTCCATGTTGGATGCTCTGCAGCATGTGAACCGGCGATTTGATGAGAAGGTATTTCTCAAGAGCGAGACGATGGGGATCGAGGGGATTTCCAAGAAGCTGCAAAAGATTGAGGGGCTCCTCTGGGAGAAGAGAGAAGAGTCAAGTGAAAAAATGTCAGCAGAACAGCTGGAGGAGATCAAGTTGCAGATCAAGGCAGTAAGCAGTGACAATGCGAGACTGATTGGGAAGCTGGAGAAGGAGATGAGAAGTGCGGGACAGAGCGAGGTATTACGACAGATTCAGCAATCTCTTGATAACCTCGGTAAACGTGGGAATGAGTCTGGTTCAATCAAGGAGACAGAATTCAAGAAACAGATACAGGAGTCTCTTGATAAGGCTCTGGCACAACCGAGCGAGCAGTTGAAACAGATACAGCAATCTCTTGATGGACTGGTAAGACCTGGGACAAACAATGAGTCGATCAAGGAGGCTTTGGCAGAACTCCAGAAACAGATACAGCAATCCCTTGATGGGCTGGTTAAACATGGGACTAATAATGACTCAATCAAGGAGGCTCTGGCAGTACTCCAGAAACAAGGACCAGAACAGAGCGAGCAATTGAAACAGATACAGCAATCTCTTGATGGACTGGTAAGACCTGGGACAAACAATGAGTCGATCAAGGAGGCTTTGGCA